>JAUMJL010000552.1:0-411629 GCA_033558185.1 Dromococcyx pavoninus
CGCGTGTAAATCTCGCCCCTCATTGGATAGCGGGGAAAAGGACTCCGCCCCCTCCGCCATTTATGTCAGGCGGCTGCAGGGGCTGTCCCGAAATGGCGCCTTCAGTGGCGGCACCGGGGTTTTCTACCCGCGCCCCGGGGCTGCTCTCCTCCCCCCGCCCCCCGCAGCGTTGGGACCAGCAGGGGCTCGGCTTCCTGGGATGGCGGGGCTCGTCCCCCCGGCGCAGGGGCTTTGGGTTCCCTTAGGCGCACGGCCCTTGTGTTAAATCGTGAGATCATTAAACTGCAAAAAAGGAGACGGTTCCCCCAGTTTGTTGGGGAAAAAAAGGCAAAGCTTTCCCCAGTTTGTTGGGGAAAAAAAAGGCAAAGCTTTCCCCAGTTTGTTGGAGAAAAAAAAGGCAAAGCTTTCCCCAGTTTGTCGGGGGAAAAAACCCAAAGCTTTCCCCAGGCTGTTTAAAAAAAAAAAAAAAGCTTTCCCTAATTTGTTAGGAAAAGAAGGAGGTGCTTTCCTGAATTTGTTGAGAAAAAAGGAGATGCTTTCCCAAATTTGTTTTGAGAAAAGGAACTTCCTCCAATTTGTTTTGAAAAAGGAGACGGTTTCCCCAATTTGTTGTGAAAAAAAGGAGGTTTCCCTAATTTGTTATTTAAAAAATTATTAATGCACTCTCTTTCTAGCAATGCTAACCTTCAGTGGGCGCCATGGGGCAAATTTAAGATCAAAAATATTAACAGGATGAACAAGAAGTAGTTACTACTGCAAAAAGTGGAATATTTTGATTTAAGCTAAAGTAGAATTAGATTTCTAAAGAATTAGTTTTCTAAATAAGTTTCATTTAAGTAACTGCATTTTTTGAAAGTCAGACAGAATGGCCCTTTGATAGCATGTTTTCTAGAGTGTGTTTTTAGTTTGAGAAATTGTGATGTCTTGTGTGAAGTATGGAATGTGCTGAACAGATGTGTGTTCTGTAATCGCCTCTGTTTGCAGTCATTCTCTATCTAAAAATGCAAGGCTGGACAGAAAACTGGTTCCGGTTAGCAGAGATTTGACTGTTGTGAAGTTCATAATGACATTAAAATCAGTCCTTGGGAAAAAATAGAATATGCATAAGGTTTCTGGGGAATTTTTATATATGCATGTAAGTGGAAACTATCTTCTGTCCCAGTTCTTGTCTCGTTACGCAGGATGGATGGAAATCATTCCCCTGTGCATCCAGCACTGCAATAAACGATGCTGCTTCTAAAACTCCGAAATAAGTCTTAGAGAGTTTATTTGCCAGCATTTTTGGTACCAGTTTTAATCCTGGTAAATAAGGTGAGCCAAATAAGGATGTTTTGATACCTAAAAAATGCGAAGACTTCAATACCAGCAAGAAACTGGCAAATGTTTATCAGTGAAATGCAGTGGAACAGCCACAAGCGGTTGTATGAAGGTCATGGAATAATACATTCAGGATTTTGGGGCACACACGTGGTGAAGGTCAAGATAGTATGACTAGTTCTGAAAATGACTTCTCTGGGAATTCTGTGAATATTTATCTATCTGTAGTGTATAAAATTGTGGGGCCTGTGCTGAGGACTTGACACTCGAGTTTGAGGGGTCTGTCTCCCCGAGTGTCCAGAACTGGCGCGAACGGGATAAACGATGTCTCTCTTGGTGATGCAGAGATTGGCCACTGCACACCGGGCAGCGGAGCCGCCCTTCGGACAACACTGCCAGCTACTTCCCTGTTGTTCCTCATAAGGTGCTGAGGCTGGGGATCAGTCAAAAATCCATCAGCGAAGGTGTGAGGTGAGTGCTGGTGCATCGGAGTTCACCAGCAGGACTGACACTTTGCCGGTCCAACAAATGAAGTCGCAAACCCTCAACAGCTACAAAGATGATCCGAGGGCTGGATAACCTCTGGCATGAGGATGGGCGGAGAGAGTTGGGGTTGTTCAGCCTGGAGAAGAGAAGGCTCTTGGGAGACCTTAGCAACCTCCCAGTACTGAAAGGGGCTCCAGAAGAGCTGGGGAGGGACTTTTTACAAGGGCCTGGAGTGATGGGATGAGGGGGAATGGCTTTAAACTGGAAGGGGGAAGATTTAGATTAGACATTAGGACAAAACTTTTCACGACGAGGGTGATGAGACAATGGCCCAGGCTGCCCAGAGCAGTGGTGGCTGCCCCATCCCTGGAGGTGTTCAAGGCCAGGCTGGATGGGGCTTTGAGCCCCCTGATTCAGTGGGAGGTGTCCCTGCCCATGGCAGGGGACTGTAACTGGATTTGGCTTTGAGGTCCCTTCCGACCCAAACCATTCCATGATTCTATGATTCTACAAGCTCAACCCAGATGTGGTTTTCACCTTTGTGGAGGTAACCTTGCTTCCTTGTGGACATAACCTCTGGCAGTTGCCAAGTGACTGCTTAGTCTTTTCTTTCCCTTGGAAGTCGGTACATTTCCTGGTGGATACAAAACCTGCGGCCCCAACAAGAAACTTGCCAGGTGTTTCCTAGGCACCGCTGTCCCGGCGCTCCGGCAGCTCCTGCACTTCCAGTAAGGGTCACAAGATGGGGTGTGGATACCCAGGCAGAGGCTGCTCGAGTGACGCATTCGGCGCTGAAATACACTGAAATAAGCGTGGTGATAATTCTCGGTAGCACACGGGCAGAGCTTGCTAGAACTTGGAGTCACTGTGGCTGCCCCATCCCTTGAACACCCGGAGGTGCTCAAGGCCAGGTTGGATGGTGCTTGGAGCCCCCTGATCCAGTGGGAGATGTCCCTGCCCATGGCAGGGGTTTGGAACTGGATGATCTTTAAGATACATTCCAACCCAAACTGTTCTATGATTCTATGGTTATTAAATGTGATTTTGCTGGGGTTGTATCCAGAGAGGCTGTAAGAGGTTTATGTAACTCAGTACCTGGGTTTAGTGATTTGCAGGTTGTGCTGTCTGTAGTAGGGATTGCTGGAGAGACCGCGTTTGCCGGTGGAGCAGAGGGCTGGAATAAGGAGGTCTGTTCCAGCTGTCAGATTAGTGAGGAGGGACACCAAAGTATTTCTCAGGAATGAAGCATTCTAGAGATGCCACATTTCTTTCCAAAGCAGGAAATGGTCATTGAATGCCAAGCATCACAATATTCCAGAAGCCTTTGGCCAACACCCTCAGATGCACGGTGTGAATGTCGGGGTTGTCCTGTGCAAGGTCAGGAGTTGGACTCAGTGGTCCTTGTGGGTCCTTTCCAACTCAGGGCATTCTGTGATTCTGAGTGCTGGTGTTCTTCTGGGCCTGCACTTTGCCAGATGGATCTGGGCTCATCAGCAGCCATTGCCTGTTGGACCTGTGAGTGGGAAGTGGCATTGCCTTTGGCCTAGAGACAGGAACAGTTCCACATATGTCTGGTCGGGCACCAGAGAATTGCTGAGGTGACATTTTTTCCTCTGGAAAGCAAATTATCACTTTATTTTAAAAGGAAAGCCTTCTGCCCTTGGAACATACTAATCCCCGGAATCCCATGGATCTCTTCTCCCATAGTACCCAGTGGTCTCTTTGTCATATCCTGTGTTTGTGAGATTTCCAAAACAGTAGTGCTGAGATTGCCAGAAAACCAAAAGAAAACCAACCCAACAACTGTTGCAGTTTTCCAGAGTTAAAATGTGCAAAAATTGAGGAGACATTACCCTGAAAAGCAGAAATGCTTTTCACAAAGGAACACAGAGAGATGAACTAAGGAAAGAAGTGGTTGGTGGGCTGTCCCTGACAAGGATTTCAAAGGTGCTCTCATATGAATTTAGTGTGACTGCTGAAGAAGAATTATCAGGCAGTTTGCCAAATGTGCAAAGGGTTGTAGCCTGGCATTTGTCATTTGAAAATACATTAAATTGGTTTGTATTTCCCTTAAATAAGTTGGTGCTCCTGTTTCCATGTTGGTGCAGTCCCGCATGCGTACACCAGCACACACAAAGTGACATGGTTTAAAGGAGGCAGAGAATCCTGACTCATGGCTTAGTTGAGCAAGTGCTTTTTGTCCCTGAGTGGTGAAGGCACCGAGCTGTGTGGGACACAGAGCTGTGGCTTCCCGGTGGCCCAGGAGGAGGTGCAGACATGGCAGTGCCGGAGTGAGGAGCGGGCCAGAAAACAGCACAGCTCTGTCAAAACACCTGGAGTGTGTGGGCGAGGGGCTGGAGGGAGGGGCAGGGAAATGGGGAGCCAGGGGCAGACGTCAAGGAGGAGGTGCAGTTTTCAAAGACAAATGGATAAAAGGCATCCACAGTGTGTCTAAAATTCACAGTGTGTACATTCACAATGGGTCTAAATCACAAATGGGGTGGCAGCAGGAGCAGGGAAGGGATCGTCCCCCTGCACTCGATGCTGGTGAGGCCACACCTCAAATCCTGGGTTCAGTTTGGGCCTCTCAGTACAGGAGAGACCTTGAGGGTCTGGAGCGCATCCAGAGAAAGGAATGGAGCTGGGGAAGGGTCTGGAGAACAGGGGTTGTGGGAGCAGCTGAGGGACCTGGGGGGGGTTAGTCTGGAGAAGAGGAGGCTGAGGGGAAACCTCATCACTCTCTGCAGCTCCTGGAAAGGAGGTTGTGGTGAGGGGGTGCGGGGCTCTTCTCCCAAGGAACAGGCAATGGGATGAGAGGCAATGACCTCAAGTTGTGCCAGGAGAGGTTTAGATTCTATATGAGGAAACATTTCTCCACTGAAAGGGTTGTCAGGCACTGGCAGAGGTTGCCCAGGGCAGGGGTGGAGTCGCCACTCCTGGAGATGTTCAAACAATGGGTAGAGGTGGCACTTCAGGATGTGGTTTAGCAGGCACAGTGGGGCTGGGCTGATGCTTGGACTGGATGAGCTTAGAGGGCTTTTCCAACCTTAATGATTCTGTGATTCTATGATTCCAAAAAGTGATGACTCATCACCTTCCTCTGGCACGGGGTGTTCCTGTCCATAGAAGGAATGAAGGTTGGTTTGTCTCAGCTCTTTGTGATTATTTATGATGTCACTTCCTCTTGTAAGTGCTGGTGTAGGAATGGCAATAGAATGATTGAAGTCCTTGAGGAATGACAGCTTGGACCTCTGAGAGGTCTGATTTCAGTGGGACTGTCCATGTGCCTCCCTCTGGCCACCACCTGTGGCTTTTGCAGCGACCCTCATCAGTGGGTTGTGAGGAAAAGGAGAGTTCAGTCTGAATAAGGGAAGGAAACTCTGGTCCTCAGCAGTCATTTTAGCACAGAGCTTACCCAAGGCAAAGAAGACCCTGACCCTGCCCCACCAGGTCAGATCAGCAAGAAGACCCCTTGTTCTACCATCACTTGAAAACACTTGACTTTTTAAAAGGTGACCATTCTTTTGAAGTTGATGCAGCTGCTGGCAAGTGGCTGCAGAAAATCCCATATCAGTGGGAGGGATAAAAGGATTCTGGGTAAGAAACCCTCATCGATATTCAGCATTATCTCATTTTATGATAATTTTGGAAGAATTGCCTGTACCATACTGTGATGTAATTTCTTATTATAGGAACATCTTCAGTACATTTAAGGACTTAGGACACTAGGGTTGGCAATAAATATAGTTTGGACAAGAAGCGTTGGGAGGGGCTTTTTACAAGGGCAAGTAGTGATAGGACGAGGGGAACAGCTTTAAACTGGAAGGGGGAAGATTTAGATTAGACATTAGGAAGAAATTATTCACAGTAAGGGTGGGGAGGCCCTGGCCCAGGTTGTCCAGAGCAGTGGTGACTGCCCCATCCCTGGGCATGCTCGAAGCCGGGTTGGATGGGGCTTTGAGCCCCCTGATCCAGTGGGAGGTGTCCCTGCCCATGGCAGGGGGGTGTGGAAATGGATGGGCTTTGAAGTCCCTTCCAAACGAAAGCATTCCATGATCTGTGATTCTATGGACTTAGCAGGGACGTTAGGCCTTACAGGGCAGAAAGAGTGCAGATGACTAAAATGAAATGGAACTGATAAAAATCACTCCAAATTCATATTTTCTCAGTGTTCTCCACCAATTCGTGTTCTGGCCGAGCCCTAACTCGCCGCTCCACAGCAGCCTGGCCAGCGATGCTTGTGGTTATGAGCAGCCACCCAAGAAAGCAAGGGGGGCAGGAATCAACGACTCACTCCTCTCTTCCTCCACCACCGAATCCCAACACAGCACAAAGGTATCCCAAGAGGCAGGGAACCCATGGCTGCGGCGCTCCCTGCCATCCGGCACCTCTGCACATCCTGGGGCCAGAAAACATTTGTGGTGCTCTGGGACTTGAGAACACTTGGAGTGGTCTCGCCAAGCACACCTGGAGGAGCAGTTTGGAATGTCAGTCTGTCCCTTGCACCACTGGAGAGCTCACAGCACGTTTGGTATGGCCAGAACCTTCGTTTCCCTCCAGTGCTGGTGCCTGGAGGCTCGCTGGTGCCTTTGGGACAGGTTGTCCCACCAACAGAACTCAGAAGGAGCACGTGGGGAGTGAGGCTGCTTGGCCAGTCCCTCCTTTGAGGGACACAAACCAACCCCATCCCTGCAGCAGGGAGGGCGACCACCAACTCTCCCTCCCCCAGGGCCAGCCCCCACCCCAGAATGGGTGACCCCATCTGACCGTGGGGCAGCAATTCCCTGGCGTGCCTGTGGCTGCCATCACCTCTGTTCCTTCAGTGGGGGTTGGCAGTGAGCTACTGCTGCCCCCCAAAAACACCTCCTGCTCCACAGCCTCTGCTCCATCCCTGGGGAGAGAAACCCGGCCAGCTGGACCAGGTGAAACCATTCCCCAGCAGGGAGACAGCTCCTTCGGGAAGTGATCCTTCCCAAAGACACTGACAAGGCTTAGAAACCAGGCCTGGGCTTTTGGGACTGTGCCTCATCCCTGCTCCAGACAGCAGCCACGCCACACCTGCTGGGAGAGCAGGGCCTGGCACACCTCTGCTGGCACAGTTGTGACAGCCCTGCAGGGTGAGGGCACGGGCCTTCCTTCAAAGGGGAGGGGAAGGGGCTGGGGCCAGGCCAGCGGGGGAAACAGCCCTTTGGAGAAGGGCTCCTCCCCAGGGCCCTGAGGCCCTTCCCTTTCCCACCAGCACCCGTCACATCTGTCCCATTCCACGGGAAATGGAACACAACCCAAAAAGCTGCCAGGCTGGTGTTTTCCCCCACTGACTTCCAGCACTGTCTGGGTCCTGGAATGGGCCCAGAGCAGTGCTGTACATGAGCCGAGCACAAGTTGAGCACGTGCCAGGCCCTCAAATCCGCACAGCAACACCTGCACAGACCAGCTCTGAGCCGTACTGGTAGCACTGGGGCAGCAGCTGGAGCCACCGTGGGCAGCAGAGGCTCAGCACCATCACTGTGGTTCACCAGCATCTGCAGGCCTGAGACCCAGCACCAGGCTCAGCGCGACCCTTCCTGCCGTGCAGGCTACGGCGTGTCCAGAGGTGCATCTAAACCCTCCGGGTGCTGAGTCTCACAGCTAAGGCAGAGTGAAATGAACCCACCGTGTCCTCTCTCCTCCAGCATTTGTAGGAGGACTTCAGATACCTCTGGGGCCTTTTTTCCTCCTTCAGTTTGGTTCTTTGCTCCTGGAGGACCTTACCAGAAAGGATTTGGGTTCAATTCCACCTGAATAAGTTACAGAAGACCAGCGCTGTGAGGTCAGCTGACACAACCTGTTCCCCCCGCGATGCTAGCCAGGCCCCAGCAGAGTCCAGCCCAGGAGTTTACAGAGTCCTCCCTACGGGCATAGCTGTAACTTAAACACCCACAGAAGCTTCCATCATCTCTTGTGATGGTTTTCAAGTAAAAGGTTTAGACTAGATGTTGGGAAGAAATGTTTTGCTATGAGGGTGGGGAGGCCCTGGCCCAGGCTGCCTGGCTGCCCCATCCCTGAAGGTGTTCAAGGCCAGGTTGGATGAAGCTTTAAGCCCTCTGATCCAGTGGGAGGTGTCCCTGCCTGTGACAGGGGGCTGGAGCTGGATGATCTTCATGACCCTTCCAACCCAAACCATTCTATGATTGTATGATAAGTACGGACAGAATTATATCCTTATTAAGGTTTGATAATTGTTTTCTCACTTAAAATAAGATCTAAAAAGTTCAGCTAATCAGGCAAAATGTTACCCTTGTTCAAAGCATTTCAAATGCCACAGCCCTTTTTCTGTTAAAAAATTTTAAAGCTTTCTTAGCCAAAAAAAGTGTAAGTTAAGGCCTTGATACCTTCATACTCAATACACGATTTCTCTACTATAACATCTTTTAGAAACACGCTGGTGACAATTATTTGAGAGATCTAAAGGAAAACATTCTCTGCTGTTGACAGTCGACCTCAAAATCTGCTTGTTGTAACTCTTAGTCTTGTCTTGAAGTTTCTAAAAAGCACAGGAGTTTAATTAAATTTCAGTCAATATTTATTTTATGCAAAGTAAAATCAGATACCGTTAATGTAAACATCCGTAGGACATAAATATTAACTCAATCCGTTACTGCTTTGTGTACCATGGCACTGAGCTTATGGCAGCTGTGTCACTTGGAAATGACATCGCTTGCCAGTGACAGAGGATTGTGAATCAATAAATACATCTGAAAACAAGAGAACAGTTACAATATAAACGCTGAGAACCTGAAACCATACGCAATGGCGCAGTCACACCGGAGCTGCTCTTTATAACTGGGTAGAGAACAACTGTCACTAAGGCTCCCTCTAAAAAAATAAACTGCTTTGTTAATAACTCCTGTTACCTAGAGATGGATAAATCCCAGCAGACAGCACGGAACACAGAGCTGGAAAACGCCACATGGCTTGGGAGCCCGTCTCACGCATTGGCCTGGCCCTGCAGAGGTCACGAGGGACTCTCGGCTCCCTCCTTGACCCTTTTTCTTTTCTCTTCCAAGGTTTGTTGAAATACTTTTCTCAATGTATTGTAAACATAGGGTCCGTTGTCAGAGTCGAAGCTTGTCTAAGGAAAGGGAGAAATGGAAGTTCAGTCACTGAGCAGATGTCACATGGCAAAAGGCAATCGCAAAGGAGACGACCGGCACCTTTAGCAAAATCAGTTCTAAGATGCAGCACCTAAAGCACCTGTTTTGGGATGGAGCACTGAGTGCAAAGTGTTTGCAATTTAATGCTGACCAGACAGTAAAACAAACTGGAAGGAAAAATGTCGTGATTGTTGTACCGGGTCACACGGCTGTAGATTTACAAGAGATCAGGAACGTTCTGTTCGCACCATTTCACCTGCCAAACCTCAGAAAAAAGCAGCTCTGCGCTGAGCAAGAGTGAGCTTAACCTCTCACTGGTATTAAATAATTCAAAAAGCAGCAGGTATTTACACACATCCTTTATTAAGGGCCTGGAACATGACTGAACTGCAATATAATTTCATAAAATGATCTGCTCAGGGATCTGGATCAGCAGTGGACAGCTACGGTTGGAATCAATCTCAAAAGTCCTTTCCAACCAAGAGATTCTATGATTCTTTGACTTAATCTGATGAAAAGACTCCAAGCAGGACAGAATCCACTAAAGCCTTTGTTAAGCTCCTCCCACTGAATACTTATTCTCACCACTTAACATTATCTTTTCCCTAATTTGAAGAAGCCCATGAACTGGCAGTGATCCAGAAAGAGAAAAACGAAACTAAGGGATTAAGGCTGTAGGGACAGAATTTAATAGAATCACAAAATGTTTTGGGTTGGAAGGGACCTCAAAGCCCATCCAGTTCCAACTCCCCTACCAGGGGCAGGGACAACTTCCACTGGATCAGGGACCTCAAAGCCCCATCCAGCCTGGCCTTGGAATACCTCCAGGGATGGGGCAGCCACCACTGCTCTGGGCAACCTGGGCCAGGGCCTCCCCACCCTCATTGTGAAAAATTTCTTCCTAATGTCTCATCTATATTTTCCCACCTTCCAATTTAAAGCCATTCCCCCTCATCCTGTCACTCCAGGACCCTGTACCTGTAATTTCGTTGAGAGTGTTTCCTGCCCTTCCTGCAGGCTGATGATTAAACAATGTGAACTCCGCGACAGACAGGCGTTAAGTACAGGCAGTGTGAAGGAGTTGCAGTCCCTTTGCTCACAGGGCTCTGCTGAGTCAGCCTTCGTGACTCAAAATAAATAAATAGGATCTGTGGGGAAAGGGTTACTTGCCTTAGTGAAAGCTCTGATAGCACGAGCAAGCAAGGCCTCCTCCACATCAGCCGGGAGCGTTTGCAAGTTCACCACGCAGTGCAAAATGCAGAGGATGGTCTGACACTGCTCCTGGGGGGAAAGGGAAGAGTAGCTCGTTAGAAGAGAGACTGTTGTGGAAAACACGAAACGTTCAGGTTTCATGATCTGCTGTTTAAATATCAGATTGTGCCTTCCTGTAGTGAAACCTTTGGGTGTAGGAGCTGGGGGGGTCAATACTCACAGGCCTAAAGAGCCCCTACATAATGACTTCAGTCGTGATGGGAGAAACTGGAGCTGCTGGAGGGAGTCCAGAGGAGGGCAATGAGGCTGGGGAAGGATCTGGAGAACAAATCTTATGAGGAGCAGCTGAGGGAGTTTGGAGGGTCTGCCCCCCCCGAGTGTCCAGAACTGGCGTGAACGGGATAAACGATGTCTCTCTTGGTGATGTCTCTCCTTGGCCACTGCACACCGGGCAGCGGAGCCGCCCTTCGGATAACACTGCCAGCTGCTTCCCTCTTGTTCCTCATAAGGTGCTGAGGCTGAATCGGTCAAAAATCCATCAGTGAAGGTGTGAGGTGAGTGCTGGTGCATCAGTGTTCACCAGCAGGAGCAGGAAGGGATCGACCCCCTGTACTCGCTGCCGGTGAGGCCAAACCTCGAATCCTGGGTTCAGTTTTGGGCCTCTCACTACAAGAAGGACACTGAGGGGCTGGACCACGTCCAGAGAAGGGAACGGAGCTGGGGAAGGGTCTGGATCCCAGGGGTTCTGGGAGCAGCTGAGGGACCTGGGGCTCTTCAGTCTGGAGAAGAGAAGGCTGAGGGGAGACCTCATCACTCTCTGCAGCTCCTGCAAAGCAGGTTGTGGTGAGGTGGGTGCTGGGCTCTTCTCCCAAGGAACAATGGAGGGGATGAGAGGAAATGGCCTCAAGTTGCACCAGGGGAGGTTTAGATTGGATATTGGGAAACATTTCTTTACTCACAGAGCGGTGAAGCCCTGGCAGAGGCTGCCCAGGGCAGTGTGGGAGTCTCCATCCCTGAAGGGGTTCACAAAACCTGTGGCTGTGGCAGTTTGGGCCATGGTTTAGCAGGCACGGCGGGGTTGGGCTGACAGTTGGACTGGATGAGCTTAGTGGTCTTCTCCAACCTTACTGATTGCGTGATTCTATGATTCTATGAACCTCTTCTCTTGTGCTGTACCACAAACCGCTCTGTAAATTTCTAAGAGGTCAGACAAGCATGAGGAGAGCTGTTTCTCGACACATGCACAGGAGGACTCGTCAGCTGGTATTAAAAAAGTGAGATTTGATCTTTTTGGCCAAAATGCTCTGCATGTTTTAGGCTCTTTCCCCAAATAACAGATGATGATCTGCAGCTCGCTCTGTCCTACCAACTGCCCTTCAACATTAAATGATGTTTGCAGAAAGACACCTGGGCAGTGCCAGCAAGGATCCATAAAGGGAGGAACACTTCCCATCCCTTTTCCAAGAAAGGGACATCTTCACACTGGCAGGACACTGAACAGTGAATAAATAATTAAAAACTGAAGGATTTCTGGGAAGAGAAGCTAAACATCCCATACAGGGGGCTGAGTGGCTGGAGAGGGGATTGTCAGGAAAGAATCTGGGTGTCACAGCGCGTGCAAACGCAAACACGAGCTGGCAATGGGCCCTTCCAGTGCAGCAGCCAAGAGCTTCCCAGGCTGCATCACAGACTCACAGAATGGTCTGGGTTGGAAGGCCCATCCAGTTCCAACCTCCTGCCATGGGCAGGGACACCTCCCACTGGATCAGGGGTCTCAAAGCCTCATCCAACCTGGCCTTGAACACCTCCAGGGATGGGGCAGCCACCACTGCTCTGGGCAACCTGGGCCAGGGCCTCCCCACCCTCATAGGAAAACATTTCTCCCCAAGATCTCATCTCAATCTCCCCTCTTTCAGCCTAAAACCCTTCCCCCTCGTCCTGTCCCTGCACTCTCTGATCCAGAGCCCCTCCCCAGCTCTCCTGGAGCCCCTTTCAGTACTGGGAGCCTGCTCCAAGGTCCCCCCAGAGCCTTCTCTTCTCCAGGCTGAACAACCCCAACTCTCCCAGCCTGTCTTCATACAGGAAGTACTCCAGCCCTCAGATCATCTCCATGGTCTCCTCTGCGCTCACTCCAACAGCTCCAGGTCCTTCCTGTGCTGAGGACTACAGCACTGGATGCAGGGCTCCAGGTGGGGTCTCCCCAGAGTGGAGCAGAGGGTCAGAATCCCCTCCCTCCCCTCTGGTCCCACTGCTTTGGGGGCAGCCCAGGACACAGGTGGTTTCTGGCCGTGAGAGCTCGTTGCCAGCTCATGTGGAGCTTCTCATCCCCCAGCACCCCAAGTCCTTCTCCTCAGGGCTGCTCTCCGTTGCATCATCCCCTGTATATTCGGCAGAGAGTTGCCAGCAGGTCAATGGAGGTGACACACTTGGAGTGCTGGATCCAGCTCAGTGCTCCCTGGTACAAGGAAGGCATGGATATATTGGAACCAGTGCAGTGAGGGGCCACAAAGACAATTAATCGACTGGAGGATCTGTCACACAAGCAGCCTGCTGCAGTTGGCCCTGCTTTGATCAGGGCAGATGGACTAGAAGATATCCAGAGGTCCCTGCAAAGTCAAAGAATGCTTCAGGAAGAAACATGACATTTTGAGATGAGCTCAGGAATTCTGAATGTCACGGCATGGAGATGGTGACAGCACATGGAGTTCTGGCCACCTGCTGGTTAGAAGCTGTGTTCCTGGATATCTGTAGGCTGGTAAAGGGGGTTGTATTTTCTTCGTAAATACTTCAGAAATGAAGAATTCCCAAAGAATTACAAGATGAATTTGTGAGATCAAGAGAGTTTTTTTAAATGTTTAATTTATGTTGCATGTGGCCCTTTGGGGAAAGTAAATCAAACCAGTTGGACTTGATGATCTCAAAGGTCTTTTCCAACCAAAGAATTCTATGATTCTAAACCGTTTGGATCAGAAGGACCTGCTTTTCAGAGGGACTGCAGAATACAGAAAGCCACAGTTCAGACTCTGTAGAGGAATTTGGCTTGGCTTCTGATTACTTGAATTGACAAATCCTTCCTATTCCCTGCCCTGGCTTTTCCAAAGCTGATGGATGAAGATGTTTGCACAGCGAATGTGACAACCATTAAGCACAGCTGCCAGATGGGACATTAACAAAAGCCACACATTGAGTCACAGAGAAAAAGTTTCTCATCTTTGCCCCTCGATCCCAAACTGCAGAATTTGCAGAGAAATACGTGAAGTTGAGCTCCTACTGAAGGGTGTCAAAGAGAGGATCCAGTATTTTCTTATCCTGCTCATCATCACAGCACTGATTGCATCTCATTCTGTTCAATACCAAAACAATGCTCATTTTGATTTTTAAAGAGACTGGATTTGCCTTTTTTAACTGCAATTCCCTTGCCTAAAGGCCACAAATGAGCAGTTTGTAACACACACTAATAAAATGCACTTGGCAGTTAAAGAAGGAACTGACATGGAGAGCACCCACCTTTCTCAGTAAGTAAAGCGCATCCTGCGATTCTGTGCAGTTTTTGGCCAGCATGTCGATATCACCTTTGGATATAATAGGTTCCTTCAGCTGCTCTATCCAGGACCACATCAAGCTACAGAGGATAAAAGGATCTCTCTCGGTACAGATTTTATCCCAAGCTCCATCCCGAGAATTCAGTTCTTTCTTAAACAAAACAAAACAAAACTGGGAATGCATCAGCTGTTCACTTTGCCAACATTCTCTGATTGCAGCAGTATGAGAATACATCAGCCAGCTTTGTAGTCCAACTCCAGAGCAGATGGTGCTCAGAGGATTTGGTTTTCAGGATAAGCAGTGAAGTTTCCACTAAATTCACTTATATTTACACACAGAATCCTCCGATTACGTCTGAGAAAGCACTGATTAAAACTAACGCAGCTCTACCCAGAAATCTGCAGCGGTTTTGTGCTACCAGCAGTCAAGTTACAACACAGATAACTGCGTCAGTTGTCATTAGTAAAGTGAATGAACACAGCCAGAAACCACGTCCCAGCCTCCTGCTGGAGACCAAAATGTGGAGGTGCGGTTTGTTTGCTTTTGAAGGAACTGACCCACAAGCTTCCTCACACAGGGAGGAGGAGGAGCAGGCGCTGAGCTCCTCTCTCTGGTGACCAAGGACAGGACCCGAGGGAATGGCAGGAAGTTGTGCCAGGGGAGGGTTAGGTTTGACATCAGGACAAGGTACTTCCCCCAGAGGGTGGTGGAGCACTGGAACAGCTCCCCAGGGAAGCAGTCACAGCCTGACAATATTCCAGAAGCCTTTGGCCAATGCCCTCAGCCCCACGGTGTGAATGTTGGGGTTGTCCTGTGCAGGGACAGGAGTTGGACTCAGTGATCCTTGTGGGTCCCTTCCAGCTCAGGACAAGCCCGTGTTCCCATGCACCATTTCAAAGCACATGGTGGCATTTGTGGCTTTCTAGGAATTAACCTTGATTAAACATGCAGATCTCATAACATTGAATGGAGTTGAAAATTACCTGCCACATTTCTACCTTCTGCTTCACTTCATCCTCTCCCAGAAATTCATTTATATCTGCAAGTGCTTTTGCTGCCAAAACTCTTCGGGCTTCCAAACTTAATTCTGACTGGAGAACAATGTGTGGAATTGCCTCTGACACGTCTTTGCTTTCATACCCAATGGAAAAGTTCACTTTTGAAGAAGAAGAAGAGTCGGAGTCCTCGGAGCCATAGACTTTTCTGCTATAGATATTGGTCTTTTGGTCTTTTCTATGAGCAATCTTATTGGTAAAATCACGGCCGTATGTTCCCGGTTCCCTGGTACTGTGGATGGATGCCAGACCTGAAGAGTAGGTCCTGCTGCGCTGTACTTCTTTGGTAGAGTTCCTTCTGTGATAAAGGGAGGATCCCTCTTTCTGTCCATCCACACCAAATTTTCCTTGACTCCAGAACATGCACGTGTTCCTCACTAATGCTTCTTTGCTTAAATCCAGCTGTGGCTTCTCCTCGCCCGCGGCAGGACGTTCCTCACCGCTGTTCTGCTGAGGTTTGCTGCACTGCAGTATCTGCGCAGGCACCGTCCACGCGGTGTCTCCTTGCTCTAAGAGAAACTCAGTCCTCCTTAGATCTGTCTCACTATAGCTCAGACGCCTCTTTACATGAGTGAGAGGCTGAAGGCATTCGACATTCCTTCTTTTCCAAAGCGGATCACATTCGTGTCCTAGGGAGAAAAGAGAATCCTGGGTCTCAGAAGTGGAGTGGGCGTGGGAGGAGTCCGAGGTGTCGCTGTCCTCCCTCGCCACTCCTCCGTCTCGCTGCGAGGACATGAACTGTGAGACGGTCTTTTCGATTTCCGCAGAGAGATCCGGTAAATCCAGCAGTTCCGCCTCTATCACCTGCCTGTTTTCAGCCAAGTCCAGCAAGAGTTTGCACACCAGATGGATAAGTTTTGGCACATGTTTGAGATGCCGGCTCTCATAGCCGTGGAGCAGGTGCCTCTGGCGAGTCAGGTACTGGGACAGCGTCACCGTGTGGGCCTTGGGCTCGCAGCAGGCAAACACGTTTCTCAGAGGAACCAAAAACTGTGTGAATTCTCTGATGCATAAGAGCTGCCCCCTGGTCTGGATGGAATTGGGCCTTTTCGCTCTGACAAAAAGAATCGCCTGATCAGCACTCATTCGTGTTGCAAAAACCAAGTAGCAAGCTATGAGAACACCTGGGAAATAAAAAGACCAGTATTAGGGGAAGAACTGTCAGACTGAAACAAACACTGGGTGACACTACAGGAGAAGAATTAATACAGGTAAAGCTGCAGGGTTTGTGCCCTCTGTTCTGCGATGCTGTTACCCAAGTCACAAGCAGTGTTCTGGTCACAAGTGGTGTCCCCAGGGCGCAGTGTTGGGGATGGTTCTGTTTAAGACCTTTATCAATGATCCAGTCAAGGACATCGAGCGCTCCCTCAGTCAGTTGGCAGATGACTCCAAATTGGGCAGGAGTGTCGATCTGCTCAAGGGCAGGAAGGCTCTGCAGAGGGACCTGGACAGGCTGGATCCATAGGCCAAGGCCAATTATAGGAGGTTTAACAAGGACAAGTGCCAGGTTCTGCTCCTGGATCACAACAACCCCAGGAAACGTCCAGGCCTGGGGAAGAGCGGCTGGAAAGCTGCTCTGTGGAAAAGGACCTGGAGTGCTGGTCAACAGCAGCTGAACGTGAGCCAGCAGTGGCCCAGGGGGCCAAGAAGGCCAACAGCATCCAGGCTTGGATCGGCCATGGGGTGGCAGCAGGAGCAGGGAAGGGATCGACCCCCTGCACTCGGTGCTGGTGAGGCCACACCTCGAATCCTGGGTTCAGTTTTGGGCCCCTCAGTACAAGAAGGACCTTGAGGGGCTGGAGCGCATCCAGAGAAGGGGAGGGAGCTGGGGAAGGATCTGGGTCCCAGGGGTTCTGGGAGCAGCTGAGGGCCCTGGGGCTGTTAAGTCTGGAGAAGGAGAGGCTGAGGGGAGACCTCATCACTCTCTGCAGCTCCTGGAAAGGAGGTTGTGGTGAGGGGTTGCTGGGCTCTTCTCCCAAGTGATAAGTGATAGGATGAGAGGAAATGGCCTGAAGTCGTGCCAAGGGAGGTTTACACTGGATATTGGGAAAAATTCCTTTCCTGACAGAGTGGTGGAACCCTGACAGAAGCTGCCCAGAGCAGGGGTGGAGTCTCCATCCCTGGAGGGGTAAAAAAACCTGTGTCCGTGGCGTTCTGGGCCATGGTTTAGCAGGCACGGTGGGGTTGGGCTGATGGTGGGACTGGATGAGCTTGGAGGTCTTTTCCAACCTTAATGATTCTGTGATTCTAAGTATGGTTGTATTTGTTGGAACACAGGATAGCAAACCCATTCTCACTACACTTTCAGTGAGTGAGTTTCTCACTGCAGCATTTCAAGGAGTTCTGTAAGTTCTAAACAACAGGAGCAATGGTGGCTTCCACAAGAAGGACAGAGGCAAAAAAATCTTGAAAGGGACAGAAATACATGAAATTTTAGCTGCTCCACAAATCTACCTGATCTAACAACAAGTGGTAGGTTTGTAAGCATGTAATAAGTACTGGAAAATGAAAGTGTATGGGTGGAACTTTTCCCATCAAAAAGCAGCTGTCCCGTTTGAATGTAACAGGGAATTATTCTCCAGATTAAGAAATTTTCTAACCTTACCAGTTAGTATTTTTAATATATTAACACTGTTCACCTCCTGCCATTCAGATCATTTTCACAAATTTATCATTTTTAAACATTTTATTTATTACAGAATCGTAGAATCATGGTATGGTTTGGGTTGGAAGGGACCTGAAAGCCCATCCAGTTCTAACTCCCTGCCATGGGCAGGGACACCTCCCGCTGGATCAGGGGGCTCAAAGCCCCATCCAACCTGGCCTTGAACACCTCCAGGGATGGGGCAGCCACCACTGCTCTGGGCAGCCTGGGCCAGGGCCTCCCCACCCTCATTGTGAAGAATTTCTTCCTAATGTCTAATCTAAATCTTCCCCCTTCCAATTTAAAGCCATTTGTCCGTGTCCTATCCCTGCACTCCCTGATCCAGAGCCCCTCCCCAGCTTTCCTGGAGCCCCTTTCAGTACTGGGAGGCTGCTCAAAGGTCTCCTCACAGCCTTCTCTTCTCCAGGCTGAACAACCCCAACTCTCTCGGCCTGTCCTCGTACAGGAGGTGCTCCAGCCCTGTTTGTGGCCTCCTGATGAGCATCTCACAATCATATAGAATCAAAACAAATATTAATGATTTCTAACAAGAGACTGGTTTGCATTTTCAGAAAACCCGTTCTGCTGATCTTGCAGGAGGGCACCCACCTGTGCGGCCCAGCCCGGCGTGGCAGTGCACGGCCACCCTCCCCTCCTGCAGCGCGAATGCCACGACTTTTACCATGTCCAGTATGGTCGTCAGGGAAGCCACTCCATAATCCTTCCATCCAAAATTATAGAAATAAACTAAAACACAAAGAGAGAAGTTCATCTCCTGTTGGACCGAACGGGAACGGTTCAGTGCTCTGTGCAGGGGAGAAATGACCAATAATAAAACATAGCACTACAATTGCTTAATGGACTGCATCCTGTTTGCCAGGGACTGTTTTCCCATTTCAGAGCACACTCGCTGCTGGAATGTGATAAATACATGAAGCCAGCAAGGATCTGTCAAACTGAAGTGCAGCCAGAATGCAAGCGGTGTGACAAAGCGGAGTGATTCATGCAGAAATCACCGAGCTATCTCGAGAGGGTAATTTCTTCTGCTTAGAAATAAAAGCCCTTCTTCCATCAAAAGCTGTTTCTTACAGAGAGACTCTTTTCCTCATCTCAATGTAATAAGAAAACACAGAAATACTGTCAATACAAATGGCCTCAAATGAAATAACATTTTATAGGCTAGATGAGAAAGCAGGAATTTGAAACACCATAAATGTTTTATATATTTGGGAACTCAGAAGAAAAAGAAAAATGTAACTTGCTGTTGTCCTTTCTTTACCCCAAACGTCAGAACACAGACCCTCCATCTCACCCCACACAGACACGATCTCAGATAATGTGTTACTCTCAATTAGATTTGCCAAGTTTCATGTTTATGTCCCATTTCGTTCAACAGTTTTCTAGAACTGCTTTTAATACATGAAAATTCAAATAAATGTATCGTTAAGTGCCAAAATCAATAATTAATGAGGAAAAGCAGCAGGAGTGAACTTACTTCCAGCCTCCATAAAAGCTTCAGGAAGGTAGGTGAAGCCGCTTTCTTGTTCCAGTGGATTCCCACAGCTCGCGTGCTCCCCAGGACGCTGAAGGTTAATTATGGTTTTTATGCCACATCTTAAGGAAGGAAAAGATGAGTCAAAGCATTATATGCAGCCAGAATCTCATTATTCCTTATTTTCTGAAACACACATTTTTTATTAGCGAATACATCTTTACCTGGATATTGTTAAAACAAAAGGACTTTTATCAATATCCAAATCTATGTTGACAGAGAAAATTGATCAGGAATGACACTAGTAACACCTACAACAAATAATGAGTCCATCTGTTACCTTTCAAACTGCTCAATAATGTTGTATTTTTCAATTAATTCTGTTGAGGGTCGAGCCATAGCCAGGATGTTGTGTGTTATCCTGAGAAATGAGAAAAGGAGATAATAAACCAGACATGATTTTTCAAGCACCACTGCTATCATGTAGTGTCAGCAATGAATCCTGTCCAGCTGACACAGATATGAGATATCGGCTGGTTAAATGCCAGGCCAACAAATGCAGTAAAAAATTGCTTTGAGTAGAAATCTGGACTCTGATCTCTGCTTGGCCCTTTCGGGTTTGTAGGCTCAGAACAGCATTTGCTGTTACAAAAAACAGTAAGGATGTAAAGATACATTTCATGTGGGTATTAGTGTGTGTGAGAACGCTTCTGAACAGACCTTACATCATTTCATCTTCAGTAAATGCTTTTACTTTAAATTCTATTATGAACACATTTTAATTCCAATCCATTTTAACCTCAGCAAGAACTGTCTGTAACCCAGAATAGGGGTTTTAGTAACTCGTGACAGACAGGAGTTTATTCTTTTGGGTCTGAACCAAACTTGCTGTAAGCAAACAGAAGCCTTTCAGCATCTTTACTGGGCTGCGTACAATGGCCATTATGGTTCACAATGGAGCTATCGTCACATTTTACACTTAATTTGGCAGTAGCCGATTTTAAAAAACACTCATTATTTTACTTTGAATTCTCCCTTTTAATAACTACAATCGATGCAGTTACATTTAGTGAGAGTAAATGCTGCTTATTACCAGGAAGAGTAGAGCCCTTTAATGGCCTGCTCCTGGTCACTCCACCGAGCCGGGTTCTCGTACTTGCAGGCGCGGCCGCCGCAGGCCATGGAACACTGCACGGGGCCGGGGATGACGTGGCGAAGGCGCTCCCCTACTTTCGTGTATTTCGCCGTTGGACGCCTCGAACTTCCTAGAACAGAGGCAAAATCAGAGTTAGTGAGGAAGCTTAGAAATTCATCTCCACCTTAAAAGTATCAGTTCAACCAGAGCTGATGAGGTTAAGAGCAGCATAAATACACAGAAGTCATATTTAAGACTCATTTTTCAGCACAGATTTAAAGAAGGGATTCTGGGGGGGAAATTCAATTCCTATAGAAGCTGGGTTTTGTCACAGTAGCTTTCTTTTTTCTGAGGAACAGAGGCAAGTGACATTCTTTGCAACAGAAAAAATAGCATGGTCCTCTTCCACCTGAAATCAAAAGCACTTTGCCATGTACTTGGTGTGTGTGAACGGGTGCTTCTGTTTTATCTGCTCTTTATAGCTGTGCTGTTAGCAGTGAAAAGCACTTATTAATCCTTGGGTAAGGAACCAGTGAACAAAATACAAAATGCATGGAAAAAAAACCATAACCCCCACTATTTTATGCATACATATAACATAGAGTTAACAGAGCAAAAGGTTAGTAACTGAATACCAAGAAAATACCCAGAATTGCAGCAGTCTGAATGAAAAGAACTTTACTTTTTTGTTCAGGAAAAGTCGCATCCAACTCCTCAGGGCTCAGAGACGAAACCGCCACCATAACCCGGTGAGTCGACGACGAGAGGACCTCTACAGCCGAGCTCCGGCGCCTCTGGATTACGCGAAGAAGGGGGTCGGAGGAAGAATGCCTCCGACCCTGGAAAAAGTTGCTGAACAAACTCACTGCCGACCGCCTTCGGGGTGAGCCCTGCATGGCTGAGCAGCCCCAGCTCCCGTCTAGGAAGGCTGCTGGGCACGCACTGGTAGGAAACCCAAGTTGCTTCGGCACTGAAGTTGCGGAGAGCTGAGCATCCTTCCCTACGCACCAGTCAGCGCGGGCTGCGCTGTCTCCATAGCAACGAACAATGGAGGCGCTGCTGCCAGCCATCCCTGGGGCTGCTCGGTTCTATAGGAATGGAGTCTGTTTGGGACAAACTGTTCCACTCCCAGAGGAAAATAGTTGCATTTCAAAGAGATAATTTTAAAAACCGACGGGGAACAACCAAAACATTTTCCATAAACAATGCGAGTATTTAGTCAGCCGCAAATAACAGGCGTTCAGACACAAAATCCTCGATGCAAATGAACAATCAAAATGTAGCTGGAGGCTCTGCTTCCTGAGAAATCTGTCAGTACATTATACTCCCCCACCTCTTGGTTTAACATTCCACAACCACCTCTCCTCCCCCACTTAGTTGCTCCAAAATGCATCATTAGCTCTGTAATGATTGGGATTAGTGTGTTCCTGTTGGAAGGGTTCGGTACACGATGAATTGTAGACTGTTCGCTCTGGACCATTCATATCTTCGCACAAAACCCAGTTTGTTATTCAAAACAAAAGGCTTTTTTTTTTTTCAAGACACAGCTTTTTTATTAAACAAAGCTGTTAACCCCACAGACTGAGACAAAGCAGATTACGGGGAGGAGGAGATGTATCAGTTGAGTGCTTTAAGCTTTCAAAGGTAGATATTAGGTGGCAAATTGCCTCCCACTTGGCTTCCAGTGTGCTAAGAAGGAGAATGAGCTGGACAGAAAAGACTGCAACACTCTCAAAAGCACAGGATTCTCATGTAACTGCATGGAGAACAGACTGCAGCAATGCTAAAAATCTTTGTCATCCCATTTCTGGTGCAGTACGCTGCACAGTGAAGACGGGTGAAATCAAGAAAACCCACCACAACTTTGTTCAATAAGCAAATGAATCCCATTGCATCTTATTGAAGTTATGTGTAACTTCAGCCTGTGCTCCTTCTGAAAAAAGTAACTCTTACAGAGGGATTTAGACAAGAGAAAGCTCTCTTTTGATAATTAAGCAGGCAAAAATCCACTGTTTCTTCTAGGTGCTGACCAGGAATCAAGTGATGGAATTTTGAATACTCTTAGGGTGACGTGGTGAGTTTTGCTGTAATACCAGGCCTGAAACGTCAGCTGGGATGTTGTATGAGAAAAGGAAAATGTTAAAGCTGACTCTGGTAGCTCCAAACTCCAACTGTTCTAATTCAGGAATAAAGCTGATATTAAGAGGTGAGGAAATACTGAAATGTGCTTTTATTTTGGGAGTTGGGTGGAAGAGAAAGGAAATGAAAAAAGCCATTTCAAGTGCTACCTCTATCCAGGAAACATGAAAAACGTTTTATAATTAATTATATTCCTTTCTTATACTTAATTCTTTTTCTATTTTTCTTTCCAGAAACTTGTCTTCAGTAAATATCAAGTGATAGTGGAGCCAGAAATGAGCGAGATAAAATGCCACATGTCATTACTTTCCTACTGAATCTGGCAGGATTGACAAGTACTCACCTAAAACAGTAAGAATTACATCCCAGAAGAGATTAAATGTTCTAGTAGAGAGGTTTTTTTGATGAAGGTGTGTTAGTGCTTTCAGAGAGGTAGGCAGTTTCTGAACACAAAAATCACAGTTTCTTTAGTCAGGTCCTGACACTATGGAAGTTGCAGAGAAGCTCCAAACACTAACACATCACAGTGATGATAAAGTAATGCCGTTGGATTTCGTTACAGACACCTTGTGTTTAGAATTTGGGGATAATATGTCTTTTTTTTATTATTTTCTACAGAAATGTATTTTTTTAGAATTTCTCTAAGCACTTTTAATGAAGCAGAGAAAGT
The DNA here is from genome assembly GCA_033558185.1 of Dromococcyx pavoninus. Lineage (NCBI taxonomy): Eukaryota > Metazoa > Chordata > Aves > Cuculiformes > Neomorphidae > Dromococcyx > Dromococcyx pavoninus. Next base: position 22,827 of record JAUMJL010000552.1, read on the forward strand.
CATTACCTGAACTCATATTTGCAAGGTACAAACTGCTCTCTAGCAATGAAGAATACGGTAGCTCATTTTGCAGCAGAACTCCTGCAGCCATTGCAGTACCTGTTGAAACAGGAAGACGTTCATTGAAAATCCACAACAGCAGCTCAAAAATGCAAAATAAACCCAAGTACCTGGCACTGGCCTTCACGGGATTAAGATCTGGGCAGTCAGACACGGCATGTACTTTCTTTTTGGTGTGCAGTCATCTTAAAATTCACCAGCTTCACAGTCTGGCCTAGCACTCAAAGGGGTGTCCATGGTTCCTGGTTCTACAGTTTGGCTGGTGATGCACTTCAGGCTGAGGGTTTCATACAGACAGGAACCACTCAACCCAAAGCATTTAACCTAATGCCACCTTGATTCTCTCAATTCTTAGAAGCAAACAACCAGAGATCTTGATCTGAAGTCTCGCAAGGGGCAGTTCCAGCAAAATGGCCGTGGCAGCAGAATTTCTAGATGACACCACTTAGAATTGTAGTCAATACTTGCCAATCCGACTGCCCATAAGTTACAGGCCTTCTCTGCCCTCTTCCCTCCTCTCCTTGCTTTCTGTCTGTTTGCAGATTTGGACTCATATATATGAAGATTCTTCTCTAACAAGAAAGCTGAACACAAGAGATGGTCTAAGCAGAAAACACTTCTCATGCTTTAAGATATTTGCTAATCCAAGGTAAGTCCTCGTCTGAAATCCTGACAAACAGAAAGCCGAAGGAAAGTTGTAAATGCAAACGTAATTACCAGTCCCTGTGATGTTTAAATAAACCATTGACGTGGAGCTTGAGCGGAAGCTCTTACCCAGTACAAGATTACCATTCTGTTTCTCTTATCTCTATGTGAAAATATTTGCAAGAACAACACAAAAGCAGTTTTTATACCAAATTGTGTCCCTGCTGTATGTGAAGCTATCAAAACTCTTCTAAACAGACAAACCTTAGGTCCCAGATTCTACAAAACAAATCTTAGGATTCAGCAGCAGAAAGAAGTGTTTGAAAAGACAGATCTGCTAAAAGAACCCCAAGCAAAACACTACTGTGGGCATTACATGGTGTAACAGACCTGTGCTGTGTTGAAGTGTGGTGCTAACAGTTCGCTGCTCGTTGCCCACCCTTCATCTATAATTCTGCATCATTGTTTTAAAGAAAATATTTCAATAGATTCAAATATAATTCGTTCACATTTTACAATATCTGTCACATACTAGAATAAACAGAAATTATTTTTCCAGCAGTGCTGGCAGACCTTGGTCCACATCAAAGCCACCAAGAACAGCTCTGTCCTTTTCCAGATGCTTGAAGGTGGAAACAGAATTCACAGACGCGTTGATAACCCTTTAACGCTGCTCTATCAGTCACCTCAAAAAGATGAGAATTACCTTTGTGAAAACCCAAAGGTTTTTTGAAACTTCATTGATGCTCAGAAATGCATTTCTTAGGTAAATATGTTAATATGAATTAAGATGAATCTTAATAAAGATTAAAGAGTATCTGGAGCATTTTCTACTCAGCTACTTGAACAGCTGACTCTGCACTTTTAAAAGCCAGTCCCATAATAAACAGACGGGAATACTTGTGTCCAATAATAGTTGCATATATTCCTATAGAGAGGAATACTTGCAAGTAACTGCATTCCCTTTGGAGGAGCTCCAAAACCTTTTTTTCCGGCGGGCTTTGAAGTCAGTAAGGGATGGCTTTCATGACAGAAGGAAACTCGGCAGCTAAAGAAAGAACTCTATTTTATGCCCAGAAATTCTTCTTAGGGTTAATATGAATTAACAAAAAATTGTTGGTGTCTATTTCTCAGGAAGTTCTCTTATAAAGCCTCACTGGCCTGTCCAGACACCACACACATGCATTGGAGAGCCACACGTCCCACCACACAGGCAGCAGAACCACCACCAGAGGCACTACTTAGTTTTTCTATTTCCTTGTAATCCAGGGTTAGAAAAAAATGAGATGAAGTACCAGAGATATTGATATTAAATGTTTAAATCAGAAGTCATGCTGACAAGGACTCAGGTGAAAACGGAAGAGATGAGATTAATGCAGAAGATAATACACCTACGGTATCAGTAATTGTGAGCAGGACTGTTCTCAATGGCAGAGGGAAACAATGTCTTTCTTTGCTGTGCAGGAAATCAGACCACCCTCAATCCTATTTCAGGAGATGCCAAATCCATATTTCCCCTCCTGTATAACCAGGCAGCTCCAACTGACTTAAACATTCCATCTGCGTGCCTTTCAGATTGCTGGATTTCCTTCCCACGAGGGTTTTTAACTGCACAGTGGGAGCAATTCCTTTTGATTTACTTTGGAAAAAGGTTCAGTAGAGTTGTGACAAAGCACCTTGTGGAGTTACACTGCATGTTCTGGAAAAGCTGTGAGATGCCCTGATTTGGGACAGGAAGCTGTTTTGGTGTTGGTGTTACTGGAGAGGGGGGTTACATTCCTGCACAGGTAAGAAGAGCGTTACAAGGGAAAAGAGTGCTTGAGTAAAGAGAACAACTCTCTCCCGATTCCTCTGTGCACCCAGCATTCTTAGTTTTCAGAAGATCCTCTCCAGCAGTTTGTGCACCACAGGAACACTCAAAGGATGCCGAGCGTTATTCCAGGTCATGGTCCTCATCAGCTGCCAGAGGGAAGGGGGTCAGTCATGACACTGCCTTAATCAGCTCCATGCATCTCCGTTGCCATGGCAGCAAAGCAGCTCGCCTTTTAATCCCTGTCTCTCAATTCAAAAAGTGGAACGGTTTCTCAGGTGGCTTCCGTCTCTTTCCATTTTATCACAGGAAACAACGTCATTAAGTGTGGATAAACAGCACAGCTGGTGAACCCCAAACAAAGCAAAGAGAGGGTGTTGTTGGCTGGCTGGGGTAAAGAGCAGCACCGCATCAGCCAAGGCAACAAGGGTCATGGAATCAGGGGACACTGTCAGATGTCAAGCACTAAGGGGGGTATTTCAGGAGGTTCCCTCCAGGTGTGGATTTTACACTTCTGGTGTCTGCATGCATTTTCGAGGTGGGTTTTGTTCCCCACCTTTGAGCAGACCAATTCCTAACAAAAACGGAGTGTGGGGATAGGATGAGGGAGAAGGGTTTTCAGCTGCAAGAGGGGAGATTGAGATGAGATCTTAGGAAGAAATGTTTTGCTGTGAGGGTGGGGAGGCCCTGGCCCAGGTTGCCCAGAGCAGTGGTGGCTGCCCCATCGCTGGAGGTGTTCAAGGCCAGGTTGGATAGGGCTTTGAGACCCTTGATCCAGTGGGTGGTGTCCCTACCCATGGCAGGGGGTGGGACTGGATGGGCTTTCAGGTCCTTTTCAACCCAAACCATTTCATGACTCTATGATCTTATGTTCCCCGTTGGTTGCACCGTTAATCCCCCTCTGGCACTTGGCACCATCACAGCTGTCAAGCCCTACTCACTGCTTCATACATGCAGAGGGTTGACTTTCTTGCAGAGGAAGCAGGGCAGGCACGCTGTGCTGACAGAGCTGACATCACTCTGTGGTACCATTTTAAGGGGTGAAGCTGCATCTTTTCCACATCCATTTCCTCTAGAATAAAAGCACTTCCTTTTGTAAAGCTACAGGTAGAGCAGTGAAGTGTCATGCAGCAAGGAGGACAACTGGGAGGGATCCACAATGAAGCAGGTTCTGTAGCCAACCCATGGGTAGAGTTACAAAGAATTGTAGAATGGTTTGGGTTGGAATGGACCTTAAAGATCACCCAGTTCCAATCCAAGGAAGAGCATAAATGCATTATACCGTACTGCTTCACCCGACCAGGGTGCAGGGTGGAGCCAGAAAACCAGTAGAAGGCTGGGGTGAGATGCTGGTAGCTCCCTCCTGCTGCCTGGTAGCAGGAAAGAAGGATCACAGCAGAAATCGTGAGCCAAAGCTGGCTTAGGTGACACTCTGCAAGGAGTGATCTCCTTTTAGTATTTCAGGATCTGGATCAGCAGCTTCCAGTCACTGGGCTGAATTCTTCCTCCACAATTAAATGAGAGAAAGGAAAAATGTCCAATGTTTTAGCAGCCAGTGAACAATTATATAGCCAAAAACTGATAAGACAAGAAGATGCAGTTCTCACTCTACCTCTGCAATTAAGATAGTTGGTTAATAGATGCAATTATTATCTTTTACTTAAGAACGTATTTTCAAAACAGTGAGAAGAGCTTGTGTTCCAGACTGGAACAATTCCCATTGGGGCAGCTCAGGTGCCAGCACAAACAGGAATCCCACTGTAAAGCTCCCCACTTTCTTTCTGTGGAACCATCTCCTAATAGTGAGGTCCCATCTCTCCAGATTCACATGGATTTGGTAACCGAGACTACAACAGAGGAGCACAAAGTTCAAAAGATTACGTTTATGGATTAACATGTATTACCTTCATGTATTAACACAAAAACATCTTGGATAACTCCTTGGAGGTGTTCAAGGCCAGGTGGGATGGGACTTTGAGCACCCTGATCCAGTGGGATGTGTCCCTGCCCATGGCAGGGGGTTGGAACTGGATGGGCTTTCAGGTCCCTTCCAACACAAACTATTCCATGACTCTATGGTTCTAAAAGCTTTTAATTTTAAAACATCACTGTACAAGAAAACTATTTTATACCTCAAATACATTCACACAACACAGGCAAATGCTGATGCTTACGCCTCTCACATAAAATTTTACGGTTACTTTTACTACATTCTTGTCTTCTAAAGTGAATTTGCTCTCTCCCTGTTGCACGCACCTGTAGGTAACTACCCTGTAGCCAAATTTTTAATGTCAGTACCTAAGCTCTCAGGTCACCCTTCTAAACTTCCCTCCATGGCCTGGTTCTGCAGGTACTTATCTCCCTCAGATGCTTTGCTTTTGTGAGCAGGCCCACAGAAGTCAACAGGGTATTTGTCTAAATAGAAGATCGTAAAGGATTAAAGTTTTATTGACAAAGTTCTGCAAACTGCACTAATTAAGATCTTGCAGGTAGATAACTACAGATAACAGGTAACTGAGACTAAGCAAAGATGTGATAAGGGGGACTGTTTATATTTAATGAAGTGGTTAAGAGCTATTAAAGTTGGTCTCTAAATTCAGGGTTTAAACCTGATGTTTTAAGATAGGCAGATCATGAGTTTTTAACAGAATAATCTTCTAAACTTGCTGAGCCGCAGTCAGTCCCTTCCACAGGAAGCACCAGGAAATGGAGTCATGATTTCAAGCGCAACAATTTTAACGTTGCCAGAAATAACAAAGCATTTCTTTCTGAAGTTCTGTAAAAACTGTAGCTAACTGGGATTTGTGACACTGGATTCTTCTGAATAACCAACCAAAATGCAAAGGTGGTTGTTCTGATGTAGCCATCAGGAAGAAAGCTCGGTGGCATCAGATGTGTCACAGCTATTAAAGCTACAATTGACACAAGGCGGGCAAGCAGTTTCAGCACTGCGGGCACCTATTTCAGCAGGTGCACTCCTCAGCTCTCTTGGGTCAGCTGAAATGGGAGATGTTTCCTACCTGGGAGCAAGCACCAAACAAACTGGGAAAAGAAAATAAACACAGAGATACCAGGCAGAGAGAAGATATGGCAATAACTTAAGATTTTCTTATAGCTGAGTTCTATGTAAGTCCCACCGCAGAACACCACCACAGCTGTTGTAGAACTCCAGTGACTCCTCTGAGACCACAGCCAGAACGGATTTGTTATTTCTATATGCGTTGATCCCCTTTTTGGGAAAAAATATTCCCCATCTGTTTTAGTAAAAGGTGAATGCCATTTAATCATTAAGTTTGATATTTGCAAGGGACTCTAACTGCTTTCACGAACAAAAGAGACAAAAGAGTTCTATCCATCAGGAGATGTGTAGGTGTGTTTGCTATTCATGGTTTTTGACACAAATAGCAAGAAAGCACAAGCGAAGCTGACGGATGGCTCTGCCGATTGCCTTGATTGGTGGTATTTAAGTCACATCAGCTTTCGTGGTAGCATTAACACAACAGTTGACAGAAGTTATTTTAACCTACATTGAACAGCCTGGCAGCCAATAATTACTATTGAGAATTACAAAGGAAGTGGAGTAAAATGAATAAATTAACACTTCTACAAACACAACTGGTGACTCAGATACTCTCGATCCTGAATATCACGTGTACCAAGAGACTACAGACTCGTAAGCCTGACTACAAACAGAAGAGAAGCATCCTCAGGGATGCAGCTGAACAGCAGTCAGAAATGGAAAAGTTTAAAAACGAGCTCTGCAAGTTAGAAGAATTAGTTTTATATCCCACATACTCAAACCGTAGTGAATTTACAGGAGGTTTAATAGAGTTTCAATAATTTCTATTTAACCCCTTACCTGTTACCCTGCAAAAAGAATAGGTGATTGACGATCCCTTCATTGTTGCAGCACCAAGCACCACAACTACGTCGTAGGGAATTCTCGTTTTGCAGCAGAGCAGGTGGGTGCTGCTGCCAGGGGATTTCCTGTAGTTAATTGGATCGTGGTGGTAATCGGGGAGGAGCCAGTGACCATCCTGTAACTTCAGACTGCCTGAGGAGTGAGTGCCTCACGACCCCGCAGATCATCATCCCGTAAACTGCTTTCTGCATCTGCCTGGATTTTAAAGGGATTGAGGCAAACAGGCCACACCAACCTGATGTTTTAATAACTGACTCTTCCCGTTCACCTGCTTCTCCTATAATCAATCACAGGTAAATATATACATGTGTGTCTGCATGCATCAAACAACTCTGCCTACAGCTGCAGAGACAATTTGGTGAGGTTACATTAATCACAGGTAAACTGATACTTTAATTTTGAAATGTCACGAAAAGAAAAGCAGAGAGAAATGCTTTATTTCTATCTGTGGTTACACTCTGAACATAGCATAGAAAATCATGAAAGTACTTACATTGAGTGCAAATTAACTGCATTAAAAGTAATACCTTGAAACCATAACAAAAGTAAGTCCATCTGAAAGGATGTAATCTACTAAAAACCAAGCCAAGACTGTGTTGATTTAACTAAATCATTGAATCATGGAGTGGGTCGGGTCGGAAAGGATCTCAGGGCCCACCCAGTGCCAACTCCCTGCCATGGGCAGGGACACCTCCCAGTGGCTCAGGAGACTCAAAGTTCCATCCCACCTGATCTTGAACACCTGCAGGGATGCGGCAGCCACCACTTCTCTGTGCAACCAGAGAAAAATACTAGATAAATATAGTAATAAAACAAGTGAATTAAAATAAGACACAGTATTTTATTCTCTCACTAAATCAATGCCACCCACTAAATATCAGCTGACAAAAAAAAGTCTTTCTTCTATTTCTCTCACTTCCCTTCACGTCTTATTAATTAAGTGCTACTCATCACTCATCATTAAAAATGCCTCCCAATTATTTAGAAAAAAAAACCTATGCAAGCTTCTGCTGATGGGAGATGTCTGTTATTTCAAAGAGCAGAGAGAGAGCAAGCTCCAGGAGACAGCTCCAGGCTGATACTAACAACCTTATTCATGTCAAAAACACCATCTCAGCTAAACACCTGTCTTAAGGTTGGTGAACACAGCATGTAACAGGACTAAATTGTTTGGTTAATTTTCAGAAATAACTTTGTAGTCAAGTTTTTGTTGTATATAGAATCATAGAATCGTTTGGGTTGGAAGGGACCTCAAAGCCCATCCAGTTCCAACCCCCTGCCATGGGCAGGGACACCACCCACTGGATCAAGGGTCTCAAAGCCTCATCCAACCTGGCCTTGAACACCTCCAGGGATGGGGCAGCCACCACTGCTCTGGGCAACCTGAGCCAGGGCCTCCCCACCCTCACACCAAAACATTTCTTCCCAAGATCTCCTCTCAATCTCCCCTCTTTCAGCTGAAAACTATCCCCTCTCATCTGGTCCCTGCACTCTCTGATCAAGAGCCCCTCCCCATTTTTCCTGGAGCCCCTTTCAGTACTGGGAGGTTGCTCTAAGGTCTCCCCACAGCCTTCTCTTCTCCAGGCTGAGCAACCCCAACTCTCTCAGCCTGTCCTCACACAGAAGGTGCTCCAGCCCTTGGATCATCTGTGTGTCCTCCTCTGGACTCGCTCCAACAGCTCCAGGTCCTGTGCTGAGGACTCCAGAACTGAACACAGGGCTCCAGGTGAGGTCACACCAGAGCAGAGCAGAGGGGCAGAATCCCCTCTCTTGCCCTGCTGCTAACTTTTTTGTAGTCATTATAGAAGTGGCTCTAGAAATAAGAACTATGAGTAAAGGGACACAGACATTTTTCAAGCGTCAGCACACAAAAAGAATGTGTTAAACAAATGGAGCATCTGGCAAAACATTTTGTAGGAGGACATGGAGGAAATTCACATTTTTTTTAATTGCATAAAGAACAAAGAGCAGATTCAGATAATTAGAAAATACTAATTAAATAAATCTTAAGATAAGCACAGTCTTTTGAGGAAAGTTCTGAACGCTCACCCTTGAGAACCTGCTGCTGACATGCTTAATGATTATTGTGATTTGGATAATATAACGACACTATTAACCTATGTGAATCCAGGTGGGGTTAATTCTTGGCCAGTTTAGATTCTCAGGGCAGGAGCTCAGCTGATTTACATTGTGGGTGCTAGAGGTCTGCTGGGTTGCCCCTCACATTCGTTCCTACATTTGCACTCTTCAAGTCTGATGCCAGTTTATTCGTCGGAAGAACCCTTTTTTCCCAGTGCCCTGCAAAGTTCAGTTCGCGCCCGGGATCGCCGCCAAACACGTTTGTCCAAACAGGCTACGCCGTCATATTTCTGTCAAGACAAAGCTTTGTGCTAACTGAGGGTGTCTTCGGGGGCAGTCAACCGTTAGGTTGAAAGAATCTGCCATTTCCAAGGAACCAATACTCAGAGGAGGTGGGATGCTAGTGACTAAGCTAATAACCTTGGCATTTTCCTATTTAAACTAAATGACAAATCTTAAATCCTCTGGAAAATTCTACTGAACTGTGGTTGCCATTTAAAGATACGAGCAAGCTTTTGAGGTAAGTAGAACAGGGTCACGAGGCTCCCGGCAGCTTATTTCTCTCTCCCTGCATGGGCTGCCTCACCACTGCTTTACAGCAGACTTAGCAAATCCACCCATCCTGTCACCTTAGGTGCTAATTTATTGGATTGGGCAGGGAGAAAACACAAAGAAGTGTGTCCTGAGGAGCTGGATGCAATTAAAATGTTTCACCATTGCTTAGACTGCACTGTTTTCATTTGTACACAGAATCAAAACATCAAATTATCCTAAAACTTCAAATTCCCTAAAACCTAATTCATTTTAATACTCTTTTACTCTTTTTAATTTAATACAAACAATGTATTTAGATTCCCAGCTGGCTTTGGGCATTTCCTGTCTCACGTTTTGCTTTTTGCCCTTCTCATAGTTTGGATAAAAAACATCAATTAATGTTGCTTTATTTTCAGCTGGTATTGAAACACTGCAGGGAAAGCTTTACTTTTGGGTAATTTTAGAACTGTGCAAAATATTATTAAAGACTTTTTGCAAGTTTTACTATTAGATTTTATTTTCATTATACATTTCTGTCCCTTCAACGTAACACAGAAGCACTGCAAATCAATCGCAAAAGTCAGAGGGGCTACACTGGCAGCGTTACAGTTGTGAGATAAATACACAAGTTTAGATGCCTAATGAGCTCCCAGATCCCTGTCCTCTTTCCTCATCTGCACTTCGAATAGCCCCTCTTCTTCTGTGTTCCACTATTAAAACTGCCAAAAATGGACAAAATGGAAACATGGCGAAATGTTGGGTAGAGGCAGCACAGCAATTATGAAGACTTCCATTCAAAAGACAGTTCTAAAGCTGCAGAGTTGTATCACGTATCACTTACAGGTGATCCAATGCACTTGCAATGCATAAGGGTGACTACAAGCCTAGGAAAATCATCTGCAACTGCTTTTTAGCCACAGGCTTTAAAATTAAAAAAAGCCCCACAATTTAGACTGGATGCAGATATAAATAGGATAGGTCTAGCAGAGCTACAGCAACCCCACCCATCTCTGCTTTGGGAGACAGCTCCTTCCCTAAAAACATGACACAACAGTATCCATGTGGCTGGAAAGCCCTCATCAATGAATGACAATCTGCTTTGGGCTGCTATCTCTGTACTGAAACAGCTGGCAAAGGTCCTCTTGTTGGAAAACAGAGAAATTGGGAAGATAGGCTGAGAGAGTTGGGGTTGTTCAGCCTGGAGAAGAGAAGGCTCTGGGGAGACCTTAGAGTAGCCTCCCAGTACTGAAAAGGACTCCAGGAAAGGTGGAGAGGGGCTCTGGATCAGGAGTGGAGGAACAGGATGCGGGGGAATGGTTTTCAGCTGCAAGAGGGGAGATTGAGATGAGATGTTGGGAAGAAATGTTTTGGTGTGAAGGTGGAGAGGCCCTGACCCAGGTTGCCCAGAGCAGTGGTGGCTGCCCCATCCCTGGAGGTGTTGAAGGCCAGGCTGGATAGGGCTTTGAGACCCCTGATCCAGTGGGAGGTGTCCCTGCCCACGGCAGTGGGCTGGTACTGGATGGGCTTTGAGGTCCCTTTCAACCAAAAGCATTCCATGATTCTAGATCTTTTTTTAATCAATTTTAAAACTTCTGGAGAGCTACCATATATCAAGCCAATTTGTGATGACCATTGCAAAGGCACTGTTGAAAGTATGGGTGATTACTAAGGGGACACTGGACTTGCAGTGGGTACACAGAGCACCTGTTGAGTGTCTGCACAATAAAACTTAACTGTTCAAAACTGGCAGAATAGGAAAGGAAAAGAAGAAAATTCAGTAGCTGTAATGTTGTCAGTCCTTTTAGGCATTTTATCATGTGCTTTTTGCTAGGAAACAGAATGGTCAAGGTCCATAACACAGCGCAGCATTTGTCTGAAGAACCAAAGAGGTCAAAGGAAATTAATAGAATTGGTAGAGATCAGGAGTTGCATGAGGCTGAAACTCATTCGTGTTCCTCTAATAGAATCACAGAATCACTAAGGTTGGAAAAGGCCTCTAAGCTCATCCAGTCCAACCACCAGCCCAACCCCACTGCACCTACTAAACCATATCCCAAAGTGCCACAGCCACAGGTTCTGTGAACCCCTCCAGAGAGGGAGACTCCAGCCCTGCCCTGGGCAGCCTCTGCCAGGGCTTCACTCCTCTGTGAGTAAAGAAATGTTTCCCAATAGCCAATCCAAACCTCCCCTGGTGCAACTTGAGGCTATTTTTTCTCATCCTATCTCTTGTTACTTGGTTGAAGAGCCCAGCATCCACGTCACCACAACCTCCTTTCCAGGAGCTGCAGAGAGCGATGAGGTCTCCCCTCAGCTTCCCCTTCTCAAGGCTAAACAGCCTCAGATCCCTCAGCTGCTCCCACACCCCCTGTTCTCCAGACCCTTCACCAGCTCCGTTCCTTTCTCTGGATGTGCTCCAGCCTCTCAATGTCTTTCTTGTACTGAGGAGCCCAAAACTGAACCCAGGATTCCAGGTGTGGCCTTACCAGCACCGAGTGCAGGGGGATGATCCCTTCCCTGCTCCAGGAAACACTCCAGAGTAGAGACAAAACTGAGGGAATGGGTATGTTTTTATGTGTTTTTTTTCCAACAACAACCTACCAAACCTCAGAAGTAAAAATGTTTACAAATTCCTATATTATCTTGAAAGAACAACCACAGAATACGAGGTCAGAAATAATTTGAGTTTTGTTCAGTATTTGCTTAAGGAATTCTGGAGTCCAAACATTGTTTCACAAATAAATTCTAAATGATACAGTAGCAGGAAAAAGAGTAAAGCAAGCCAGCAAACTGCATTCTCCATTCATAAAAGTGGGAAAGTATTGCAGGAATTGGGAATATATTACATTTTCCAGCTGGTACTAAAGGATCCAAGCAATCTTTGTAGAATCATAGAATGGTTTGGGCTGGAAGGAACCTCAAAGCCCATTCCCTTGATCAGGGGGCTCAAAGACCCATCCAACCTGGCCTTGGACACCTCCAGGGATGGGACAGCCGCAGCTTCTTTGGGCAACCTGGGCCAGGGCCTCCCCACCTCACAGCAAAACATTTCTCCCTAAAATCTCATCTCGATCTCCCCTCTTCCACCTTAAAACCCTTCCCTCTCATCCTATCCCTGCACTCCCTGATCAAGAGCCCCTCCCCAGCTTTCATGGAACCCCTTTCAGTACTGGGAGGCTGCTCTAAGCTCTCCCCACAGCCTTCTCTTCTCCAGGCTGAACAACCCCAACTCTCTCAGCCTGTCCTCATACAGGAGGTGCTCCAGTCCTTGTATCATCTTCACAGGCCTCCTCTGGACCCGTTCCAACAGTTCCATATCTTATGTTGGAGATTTGAGAACTGGACACAAGACTCCAGGTGGGGTCTTGTAAGATTGGAGTAGGGAGGGTGAATCACATCTCTGGACCTGCTGGCAACACAGTCCTGCATTTCATTTTCACAGTGTTTGTAGCACATCGCAGCAACTGGCTTCATCCATATCAGATGACACACTTTCTACTCACGACTCTTCTCATTTGTAATTTCACTGCTATTAGGAAAAAATACTCCTCGGTATCATGGGACTTACAATGAAGTAAAATATTTACTCAAACATGTGGAAGAAACACTATGCAGATCAGTTTATGCTGCCGCCCAAGCACTCACATAATGACAAAGGATTACCCTGCTAATTATATCCCAGAGGTGATATTCTTACAGCAGACCGTCTGCCTAACTTTGTCTCTCTTGTTTTAAACGTGTGGCTCCACGGATGTTTCACATAAACCACTGATAAAAACGAGAGATGGAAAAACACCTTCAAGCAATACATGATTACAAATGCTTGAATTTATTTTGTACATATTCTTTTGGGATTAATTACTGCACAGATGTGGTACTCAGTTTTACTAATTGAGGTGAAGGCCTCCTGAAAACACGGCTCTTCCTAAGAGAAGCAAAGCAAGGAAGCTGCGCAAAGGGAAAGCACAAGTCTGGATTACTAATCTATCAGGTAATCTTTTCTCTTTTTGTTCATCTACCGAAAAGCCATAATATTTACACTTAAAACTGACTCTCCTGCACTTCAGTTGAAGAAAATGCCACCACATGCTTGCCTGTCTTTTCATTGAATCACAGAATCATTAGGGTTGGAAATCATGAGGTTGTTCACCGTAGAGAAAAGAAGGCTCTGGGGAGAACTTAGAGCAGCCTCCTAATACTGAAAGGGGCTCCAGGAAAGGTGGGGAGGGCATCTTGATCAGGAGCAGAGGGACAGGATGAGGGGGAACGATTTGAAGCTGAAAGAGGGGAGATGGAGATGAGATCTTAGGAAGAAATGTTTTCCTGTGAGGGTGGGGAGGCCCTGGCCCAGGTTGCCCAGAAAAGTGGTGTCAGCCCCATCCCTGGAGGTGTTCAAGGCCAGGCTGCATGGGGTTTTGAGCCCCCTGATCCAGTGGAGGTGTCCCTGCCCATGGCAGTGCGGTGGAACTGGACGGGCCCAAACCATTCCATGATTCTGTGATTCTGTGATCACTAAGTCCAACCATCATCCCAACACAACTGTGCCTACTAGACCATGTCCCATTGTCACCTCCAGTGGGGTCCAACTGAGCTGTGTTTTCCAGGGTGGCTGAGGATGAAAGGCAGGTTTCAACGGCTACAGCACAGGAGGACACTGCTGGAAGGGTCTTTGCATCACTGCTGTCACCCACATGGGTGAGTGCCCCAGTTCACACGCACGGCCCCTGTTCCCTGACTGAGGCACACCTTGGCAAAGGTCAAGTCCCACAGTGTGCTTCACCAAAGGCTGGATTACCTCACCATTCCACCTCAGGGAGCTCTGGATGCTGCACTGGGAGCAAGGCAGCTCCTGGCTATTCAAAGCCCCAAGAGCTGTGGGGCAGAGAGGGGCACCGGGGAGTCGTTTCCTAACAGAGGAGCTCTCAGGATAGCACTGAGGCAGAGCAAGTGGAACTGCTGGAGAATCATAGAAAAAGCAAAATGTGGCTTTGTCTGTTGTTAGAAGCGAACTGATGATAGTACACACCTGTAAATGCATCAGGTTTCTTTAAACGTAAAAATGCATCATGAAAATCGGAGTCAGACTACATCTGAATGCAATGACTCCTTTGGATCTCAAAAAATACAAGAGCCCATGAAATTTCCAAAATTCCCTTTCTGAAAGATTGCCCACACCTGCAGGTATAAGTTTTTGCTTTTCATTTATTTAAATAAAAAACAGTAATAGGGAAGATACAAAATATCATAACATATGTGGCTTCTTTATACATTAACTAAGACCTCTTTTAAGAAAGAATATAAACTTTCCCCAAATCAGCTTTTCTACACTGAAGCTGCAATGTCTTCAGAATTTGCCCTGCTACAGTTAAAAACACCACTTTGTCATGTTTAACAGAGAATACTCTGTAAAAAACAATAATGACACTAAGAAACTTTTAAAAAATTACCATAGAATCATGGAATGGTTTGAGTTGGAAAGGACCTTAAAGCCCATCCATTTCCACACACTCCCACGATGGGCAGGGTCACCTCTCACAGGATCAGGGGGCTCAAAGACCCATCCAACCTGGCCTTAAACACCTCCAGGGATGGGGCAGCCAATACTTATCTGGGCAACCTGGGTCAGGGCCTCCTCACACCAAAACATTTCTTTCTAAAATCACATCTCAATTTCCCTTCTTGCAGCTGAAAACCGTTCCCCCGCATCCTATCCCTGCACTTCCTGATCCAGAGCCCCTCCCCAGCTTTCCTGGAACCCCTTTCAATACTGGGAGGCTGCTCTAAGGTCTCCCCACAGCCTTCTCTTCTCCAGGCTGAACAACCCCAGCCACCTTAGCCTGTCCTTCAACTGGGAAGCAGCAGCTCAGGAACAGAGTTTTCCATAGTTTTGGACCTGTGCTGCAGTTGCCACTCTCCCCATGGCAGGGGGTTGGTAGTGGATGGACTTCAAGCTCCCTCACAACCCAAACCATTCCTTGACTGTACCATTCTATGACTCTCGTGTACTTAGTGGAGGGGAACAGCGTCCATATTGCAAAAATATTTTAAATGAAATTAGGAAGATGAAATGTTTTGGTGTGAGGGTGGGGAGGCCCTGGCCCAGGTTGCCCAGAGCAGTGGTTGCTGCCACATCCCTGGTGGTGTTCAAGGCCAGGCTGGATGGGGCTTTTAGCTCCCTGTTCCAGTGGGAGGTGTCCCTGCCCACGGCAGTGGTGTTGAACTGGATGGGCACTGACATCCTTTCCAACCCAAACCATTCCATGATCCCAGCGGGGGCAGGAAGAGCCCCCCCCCCGCCAGCAGCAGTGCAGGAGCCGCCGGGGGGGAAATGGCTGCCGCGGCGCGAGGGGAGGGGCGGGGGAGGAGGGGTGAGCAGGGAGCGCGCGAACCCACCTGGAGCGCCGCGTCCGGGCCGCCGCTGGGCGGGGGCGGGGCTCCCCGCGCTGGGCGGGCACTGGGCGGAGGCGGAAGGCGGGACTTCCTGCGCTGGGAGGGCGGTGGGCGGGGCTCCCCACAGCTCCCTGCGGTGGGAGGGCGGGAGGTGGGCGGAGCGGGACGGCGGGGCAAAGCCTTTCTTCCTAAAATGTCATCTCAATCTCCCCTCTTGCAGCTAAAAACCCTTCCCCCTCATCCTATCCATGCAATCCCGGATCCAAAGCCCTCCCCAGCTTTCGTGGAGCCCCTTCCAGTACCGGGAGGCTGCTCTAAGGTCTCCCCAGAGCCTTCTCTTCTCCAGGCTGAGCAACCCCAACTCTCTCAGCCTGTCCTTGTACAGGAGGTGCTCCAGCCCTCCGATCATCTTTGTAGCCCTCCTATGGACCCATTCCAACAGTTCCATATCCTTTTTATGTTGAGGATTCCAGAACTGGACACAGGGCTCCAGATGGGGTCTCCCCAGAGCAGAGCAGAGAGGCAGAATCCCTTCCCTCTCCCTGGTGGTCCCACTGCTTTGGATGCAGCCCAAGACACCATTGGCTTTCTGGGCTATGAGTCGACATTGCCGGCTCATGTCAAGCTTCTCATCAATCAGCACCTGAAGTGCTTTACTGCAGGACTGCTCTCAATTGCATCCTCTTCCAGCGTATATTGAATCCATGTATTGCCCCGACTCAGGTGTAGGACCTTGCACTTGGGTTTGGGACCTTAGTTTTCTTCAAATAAAGCTTGGACAGGCTCATTCTCTGCTGGGTAACAAACTGGCTGGATGGCCAAGCCCAGAGAGTTGTGAGGGGAGGTAAATCCCATTGGCAGTGGTGTCCCAGGGCTTCCTGTTAGGGCCAGTTCTGTTCAATATAAAGTCATACAATTGCTTGATTGGAAAAGACATTTGAGATCATCGAGTCCAACTGTACCTGTCCACTACTAAACCATATCTTTATCCATGACCCAGATGAGGCAATTGAGTGCTCCCTCAGTCAGTTTGCAGATGACACTAAGATGGGCAGGAGTATTAATCTGCTGGAGAGCAGGAAGACTCTGCAAAGGGAGCTGGACAGGCTGTATCCATGGGCTGAGGCCAACGGGATGGAGTTCAACAGTGTCAAATGCTGGGTTCTGCACTTGGGTCACAACAACCCCATGCAGTGCTCCAGGCTTGGGGAAGAGCAGCTGGAAAGCTGCCTGGATGAAAATGACCAGTTAAGAGTGACTGAAAATGAGCCAGCAGTGGCCCAGGTGGCCAGGAAGGCCACCAGCATCCAGGCTGGGATCAGCCATGGGGTGGCAGCAGGAGCAGGGAAGGGATTGTCCCCCTGCACTCAGCACTGGTGAGGCTACACCTCGAATCCTGGGTTCAGTTTTGGACCCCTCACTACAAGGAAAGCCTTGAGGGTCTGGAGTGCATCCAGAGAAGGGAATGAAGCTGGGGAAGGGTCTGGAGAACAGGAGTTGTGGGAGCAGCCAAGGGACCTGGGGCTGTTTAGCCTGGAGAAGGGGAGGCTTAGGAGAGACCTCATGACTCTCTGGAGCTCCCAGAAAGGAGGTTGTGATGAGGTGGGTGCTGGACTCTTCTCCCAAGTAACAAGTGATAGGACGAGAGGAAATGGCTTTAAGTTGCGCCGGGGGTGGTTTAGATTGGATATTGGGAAAGGCTCTCAGGCACTGGCAGAGGCTGCCCAGGGAAGTTGTGTAGTTGCCATCCCTGGTCGTGTTTTACAGACAGACAAGGTGCTAAAGGATATGTTTCAGTAGTGGACAGGTGCGGTTGGACTGGATAGTCTTAAGAGGTCTTTTCCAACCAAACAATTCTATCAGTCTATGAGAATTCATGCTAATAAATCACACTATTATTTCCAAAAGCCTGGTGTCTCTTATCTATAAAAGAACATACTAGTGAATAAACTGTAATCCCATACCACAACAATTGCAAAAGATAATCATTAACTGGGATTCATCTTGTATAAGTCTCCTACCTGTCTGCTGATCCTGAGATATTTTGAACATACTTGAAAATATGATGGGCTTTTACCAACACAGTGTCTCACGATGATGCTAAATACATTAAACTGGGTCAGCAATTTAGAATCATAGAATTCCAGAGTTCTACTGTTTAGGTCTCACCTGCCTGAAACTTATTTTAGATCAGCACATGCCACCTTGTGGCAAATTAACACGGTGCATCTGGGCTTTTTTTCATCTCTGTAAAATACTTTTTTTCTTTATTAAGGTTCTGCCCTATTTTTATATTTCTTGGATTGCTGTGGGACAAGATGGGTTTCATCTGCAAAGTTCCTGCGCTCCATCTCAGTAGATCTGCACAGCATGGAAATCCCACCTATTCACTGCGCTGGCATTTCACACCATGTTGTTGGGCCAATATAAGGTGTGCTTTTCAGCAAGGTGTTCTGAGCGCTTTCTGACTCCAAGTTAGCTTTGGAATAACTATAGATAATCCATGAAGTTCAGTATTGTAAAGAATACAGAATGTTTGCCTTTAACCTTTTACCTTCGTTTCTGCATCCAAGTTGTTTGTGGTCCTTACTTCTCTTCCACAAGCACTGGATTTACAAACTTTATTCCTTATCATTTCTTGACATCCCACTTGCTCACTAGGGATAGCAGTGTCTTTTTTCTGTGTAAACACAGCCTTTACAGAGATTATTTGGACTTTCACTACGAGCTTTTCATTTGCACATGCAGGCACATCATGCCTTGTACAAATATCTGTCTTGTTTGCGATGAGTGTCAGTGTGATGGGAAGGAAACAAAAGACTACAGGGGATAATCAGTAGATGCAATGAAACAATGCCAAAAGCAAGAGAAAATAGCTGAAGAGAGTGCTTCTGAGTTTAGAAAAGTCCTCAATGGAACATGCCAATGCTGTTGTTGTGAGTTTGGGGAGTGGATCCCAAGTGCAAGCAAGTTTGTATGCACAGTTCCTGGTGCCACTGGATTTTCTCAATACCAAGTACCTTGCTGGAGCTCATTCACATTTTTAACTTCCCACCTTTTTTTTCTGGAAAAGACAAATGATCTTAGAGTCGTTGAAAGTCCTGATTTGGAAGGGACCCACAAGGATCATTGAGTCTAACTCCTGTCCCTGCACAGGACAACCCCAACATTCACACCGTGGGGCTGAGGCCGTTGGCCAAATGCTTCTGGAATATTGTCAGGCTGTGACTGCTTCCCTGGGGAGCTGTTCCAGTGCTCCAACACCCTGTGGGCGAAGAACCTTTTCCTTATGTCCATCCTAACCCTCCCCTGGCACAACTTCCTGCCATTCCCTCGAGTCCTGTCCTTGGTCACCAGAGAGAAGAGCTCAGCACCTGCTCTTCCTCCTCCCTGTATGAGGAAGCTGCAGAGCACGATGAGGTTTCCCCTCGATCTCCTCTTCTCCAGCCTGAACAGACCCAGTGACTTCAGCCTCTCCTCACACCCTTCCCCTATAAACCCTTCACCAACTCTGTGATGGTGCCTACTGCCACAGGTTTTCCAAGATGTTTTGCCTGGTCACTGTGTTGGTGACACCTCCAGCTCATCCCTCCTGTCCTCTGGCATACGACAGCGTGAGGATGGAAACTCCTCAGGAGCGCAGCAGATGTATTTCTGCTCGCTGTCGTGACCATTCAATGTCCTTTCACTTGGTTTCACATGAATTTGGTTTCTATTTCCCTAAAAAGATGCAAGTGTTTCTCTGCCATGTTACCGGCCTTCTTATGCTCACCGCGGTTTGTTTTAAATCAGCATTTTTTTATGGGACCTGGTGTTGAATTTCTCTCTACTTGTCTTTTCAGGTTTTATGTGCTTTGCATTTGTCAGCTTTAAGCCCTTAAACCCATGCTTTGACCTTTATAGTTGTGGTAGCATGGTGAGTCAAGTGAGGAATTCTTCAAGGTAAGTTTGTTGTCACAAAAGGGCAGGGATTTCTTTAGTTTCATGATTTAGCCCTGGCCTGGATTAATTGACAGCCAAACACGAGCAGTTTTATCCCTGTTCCCTTGCCCCTGCCCAGGAAAGGGGAAAGGGAAACGAGAGAAAAAGACATTGGAAACTAAAACAGTTTTAATTAAACAATGATAATAACAATGATGAAAATACTATTAGTAATAAAATATATACAAATATAAAAAATTTTCCCCCACTCCCCTTCATGGTGACTCTGTCACCACAGATGCTGCAGAGCTGGCGTGGGGAAAAGGTCCTGGGCTGGGCTCAGCGGCAGGAGGGAGCTGCGCTTGGGAGCTGGATTCAGGAATGCACAGATCCAGGATCAGGGGCGAAAAAAAAGCCGAGGTCCTCACTGAATGTTGGCCGTGAAGAAGAGAGGAATATCCTTGTGATCCCTCAGTTTTATCCTGAGTGTAATGTACATGGGATGGAATCCTCTGTCAGTCAGTTTGGGGTCACCTCTCCCGTCTGCCCCTCCCTGCAGGTGCCACCCTTTCCCTCCCCTTTCCCTTACGGCTCCACCAGCTCAAGGATGGCCTTGGTTTCTAAAGGAATAAGTGTAAGCACTGGCCTTTCTGCATCCCAGTACCCTGTGTGATCACTGCCAGAGAGAAACCCGCTCTGAAACACATGCAGTGAACTTCCAGAACATGAAGTTACTCAGATGGGGTTTAGCTGAAGTTAGAAACTGGTTCTGTTTTAGGTCAAACCAGAACATTTACCTTACCCGCGGACTTTTCATTAAAGAATTTTTTGTAATAATAACTAGACCTCAGCTGATAATCACCCCTCATTTTACAGCAGCACAGATGACCTAAAGTAGCTGGGCTCTGAGCACTTTAAAATTATGATTAAGATATTTGATAGTGGGCTTTAACTCTGCTGAATGCTTTCCCAGATCAGGATAGGCAATACAGGGACTTTGAGACACTCTTCTCCCCTCTCTTGTGGTTTGTGTTCTCCTTCCAGAAAGATGTTGAAGAAACAGCTTTACAGCAGGTGAAGGTGTGACCTCCTGCATTTATTTCAGTGACTGCTTTCATCACTCATCTCTGTATGAACATTTTACTTTCTAAAACAAATGCTTCTGCATGTTTCATTTTATAAAGCCTGCAGTGGTTGGAGCTATGTGCAGCTCTATAGTGGCAAAGTAATATAAGCCACAATGGAGGAAAATAGATTTTAATAGGATAACATAGCAGCTGTAAGTTTGCAGGGAGCTAATTTAAACCATACACTCTTACTCTATTCTGCCTTGAACATCAGTAAGAAATACCCTTATTAAAATATAGGTCATTCTGGTCCTAATTCTAGTGGTAATTTCTGATGGTTAAAGCTTACCAGTCTACAGCTTCTTCTTTTAACATCGTAAGTCTTCAATTGAAGGAGACTGTCAGTGAATTCTGCATTAGGTTGGTTTCGTTTTTCTGACCTAGAGGTAATAAATGCCAGATCTCCTGTGATGCTCAGTGAAAATTCAGAATCAAATCTGTATGCTTCCACCCCAGAAAGCCAATCATATAGTGAATCGCATCCAAAGCAGTGTGAGGGAGAGGATTCTGTCCCTCTGCTCCACTCTGGTGAGACCCTGCCTGGAGCCCTGTGTTCAGTTCTGGAGTCCACAGCACAGGAAGGACAGGGAGCTGTTGGAGTGAGTCCAGAGGAGGCCATGGAGATGATCCAAGGGCTGGAACTCCTCCTGTACGAGGACAGGCTGGGAGAGTTGGGGTTGTTCAGCCTGGAGAAGAGAAGGCTGTGGAGAGACCTTAGAGCAGCCTCCCAGTACTGAAAGGAGCTCCAGGAAAGCTGGGGAGGGGCTCTGGATCAGGGAGTGCAGGGATAGGACAAAGGGGAACGATTTTCAGCTGCAAGAGGGGAGATTGAGATGAGATCTTAGGGAGAAATGTTTTGGTGTGAGGATGGGGAGGCCCTGGCCCAGGTTGCCCAGAGCAGTGGTGGCTGCCCCATCCCTGGAGGTGTTCAGGGCCAGGTTGGATGGGACTTTGAGCCCTCTGATCCAGTGGGAGGTGTCCCTGCCCGTGGCAGGGGGTGTTGGAACTGAGTGGGCTTTGAGATCCCTTCCAACCCAAACCATTCCATGGTTCATGAGTCTGTGATCTTCACTGCTTGAAGAGAAACTTGGTGCATTATCAGAGATCAGTGTACATTGTGCAAGTGGACTATTCAGATGTTAAAACAGTTATTTTGGCTGTGGTCTTGTCTACCATCAATGAATATTTGTGCCAGTAAAAACAGATTTGGAAGCGGTCCATCCAAAGTTTAAATTGCCAAGCGTGTGCATTCCTGCTGGAATGACACGGACACTTGTTTCTTTGAGGACATAAGCAGCACAATGTGATGGACATTTTTTGTCACAACTGTTTAGCAAGGGGCTTTTCTAATTCCACAGAATTGAGATATTTTGTTTTTAATAAAAAATAGGGTGCTTTAAAATTGTTATTGAACTCAAGGAAACTGCCTTTGATTCAGGGATATTATGGAAGCAATAAAAAGAGGTTTAAAAAAATCAGCAGTTTTCTGGAGGTTATTTGATCAACTCTACTATTAATATTGCTTTGTTTGCCAGACTATGATCAAAAACATTTGGCAGGCAAGGCTTAGTCAGGAAAGTGAGCCAGTAAAGTTGAGCTGTCATCTAAGCACATACAGAAAAACTGTTCTCTTGGCATGAAAAACAGACTGTTTACAGAAATAATAAACATGCCCTCTAAAATTATGTTCCTGCTCTCTAAAATCACGGAAGGTCACAAGACTTTGACCCTACAGAAGGAGCATAACACTTTATGAGGCTTCTGTCAAAGCACATGGTAAAAAATAAATACACTGCAATAAAGACGTGTCAGTCTGATGGCTCAAATGTGCCTTCCTAACGTATTCTGTCTCCTTGCTTTCAGATGTGGTGTGCATGCTGCCACGCAAAGGGAGCCCATCTGGAGGGGATATCCAATCAATCCATTTTCTTGACATATCAGTTGATGTAATTAGCTTTTGTTTCATCTCCCAAGTAAAACTTGTAAACACTAAAATGTGTCAAAGTAAAAGAGAATTTATTGAAAAGTGTGATTTGCATAAGTCCTTATGGTGATTCAGCTGCTGGATAGAGCCCCAGATGCTTAGTATCCACGAGGAATAAGAGATTCATCTGGCCAAGGCTTGTTTTTTTCTGAGCCCAACGAGAGACAAGTGAGCTGTAAGCAAGGGAGAAGGTAGTAGGTGGCTACCTCAGCAGCTGCCTACAGCCAGAGGAGGGATGTGTTCACCCCAAGGCCATAACTCTCACCTTCTGTTGGCTTTTCAGAATTTGATAAAGCCCTGGCAGGGGCTTCCTAGGGCAGTGGTGGAGTGCCCTTCCCTGGAGGGGTTCAAAAAATGTGTGTCCGTAGCACTTCAGGACATGGTTTAGCAAACACAGTGGGGTTGGGTTGACAGTCAGACAGGATGAGCTTAGAGGACTTTTCCAACCTTAATGATTCTGTGATGCTATGATTCTGTGATTTCCAGATTTACTCTGTTTGGGTTCTTCCTTCCTCCTCTGAAGAGCTGTTTGTTTAAATTCTGCTGTGTAAACTCCAGGCACGGGAATGAGAAATACCACTTGCTCTTTAGAGCCCAAGTAAAACAATGCAAGTTTCCAATATCATTTGGACGTCTTCAGTGATGTTCTCGTTGTACTGGCCATGAACTAAAGTAATTGCAGATGTTGACCTGCAAAGCTTTGTCTAGGGCAGGTGAGCATCAGGTAGTATTTAGGTATGAGAACTGAGATAAGGGAACCTCAAGGCCTTTTCACTTGCTACATACTGCTCTTCAGCTAAGCACTGCCTGTAAATAAAAACCTATTTCTAAACCCAATTGGACCACAGCATCACTGACCAGGATCTGCTTATCAAAAAAGGCTGTCACCACTGAAGACAGCATTTGAGTTATAGGAGGCCAGTTCATTTGATTTACAGACTGCACAAAAAGAGAATCTCCATTGACTAGACTTACATTGGCCTTAGAAGCATTCAAGGCCAGGTTGGATGAGGCTTTGAGCACCCTGATCCAGTGGGAGGTGTCCCTGCTCACAGCAGGGGGTCGGAACTTTATGGGTTTTGAAGTCCCTTCCAACCCAAACCATTCTGTGACTCTGTGATTCTGTGATTCTGCCGAGGCCTGCCCTGAGCTCCATGCTATCACAAGTATATTAGTGTCTAATTGAACTAGGTTATTAAAAAAAACTATCAAGCTGTAGGTCGACTTTTGAGGTCCATTCAGACTTGTACTCAACACTGCCGAGCTACCTGTGGATTTTATGGACTGCCATTGTTCAGTGTCGTACGACCATTAGCCCTTCTTCTGGCACCCCTATTGCTCAGAGGAAGCCGAAGTGTTTCCCCACTGCCTTCCTCAGTTGCTGTGGTCTTCCTGTCATGTACAGCACAAAACCACTCCTGTGCTCCCTGTTTGGAACTCCACCAGGATGGCTCATGCATGTGCAGAACATAAAAGATACCTAAATGTATAAAGCTTCAGCTCTCAGCTTGCTGAGGGTGAGTATGTGAGTATTTGGCTTGGGGTCTCTCTCCCCCCTGCCCAAGGGAAGCAGTTTAATCCAGAAAGAAAAATTAAAAAAGAAAAGAAAAAAACTCTTCATTGGCTGGTAGTTTCAATTCTGTTTAATTATAGCTCACAATCTCAAAACATAAGAATTAAGTTTAATAGTTCATAAATTATAAAACACACAGCACATACTGTTGTAATCTGTACTGTACATAATCTGTATGAAGTATTAACGCCGATGTCTAAACAAAATACAGAGCCTCAACAGGCAATCTCAAACCTCAGCTGTGCACTTTTTCTGAACTGTTTTGACCATAGATGTGATATTTTTCCCCCCTCTACCCTCATATGGTATTAATTCAGTTGTTTTATGTTATACATGCATAAGAACTAGAAGAGATTTTCTTAAACAACAAACATTGAGCATAAAAAGGTTGGTGTTTATAAAAGTGTCAAACTCAAAGGCTCTTCCATAACTTGTCAGAGGAATGCTATCATTTCAGATGCACAAGCCAGTCATTCAAGAAGTCCTCCAGAGAGAGAAGGTAATCCTGAGTTTCCACTTGTGGGTTACTACCCTGATCCCTCAGCAGCATGTTCGCAGCAAGCATGCTGAAAGAAGACCGCAGAAACTTGGATGTAGCTAAAAAGATCCTAAAAGGGCTGTAGGATGATTCAGTTCTACAGCACACAGGTCTTGATGAGTCTCCTGTTCGGTTTGTGTTCAGAAGCTGAGGGTGAAGCAGCTCCAAGTGTGGTGCAGCTGACATTCAAGCCATGGTCTTGCTGCAAAGTGTTGAAAAGTGCATTTTCCCATCGCAGCTGCCTGTTGCTCTCCCACAAGCAGGCTGGCGGGGTCAGAAATATGAAATCATCCAAAGATACAGGGCTGACTTAGGTCTCTGCCATTTATTTGCAACTCTAAGTATGTGCAGGAAGGCACAGGATGAGATGGGAGAGCTTTCAAAGTCATTGGGTCCAATCCAAGGACAACGGACCAGCCTCTACCCATGTAATCAAGTCAGCAGCTGGTGCAGCTGGAGTGTGTGGCATGGGTTTAGATACAGAGATCCCAAAGAGCCTTCTGAGCCAGGAGACCTTTGCAGGAGTTAGGAGGAACAAAAGTGCTTGTGATGGGTCATGGAAGGGAGGAGCTGGAAAGGGAATTCTGTGGTAATGCTGCCTGGAGCTTCACTGAGCAGGAGTTAATGAAGTGAGTGCAGTTTTCATAGAATCATAGAATCATTAAGGTAGGAAAAGACCTCTAAGCTCATCCAGTCCAACCGTCAGGCCAACCCCACTGTGCCTGCAAAACCACATCCCCAAGTACCACAGCCACATTTTTTTAATACTTTTAGGGAAGGAAACTCCACCCCTACCCTGGGCAACCTCAGCCAGGGATTCACCACTCTGTCAGGAAAGAAATGTTTCCCAATATCCAATCCAAACCTCCTCTGGCAGAGCTTCAGGCTATTTTTTCTTGTCCTATCCTTTGTTACTTGGAAGCAGAGCCCAGCATCCACCTCACCACAACCTCCTTTCCGGGAGCTGCAGAAAGCAATGAGGCCTCCCCTCAACCTCCTCTTCTCCAGACTAAACAGCCCCAGGTCCCTCAGCTGCTCCCAGAACTCCTGGGCTCCAGACCCTTCCCCAACTCTGTTCCTCTTCTCTGCCCTTCTCTTTTATGTCAGAAAGAGGGAATAGAAGAAGAGTCTGGTGTGGGTTTCAGGAGATGCTTCCATATAGTTCTCTGTGTCCTGTTTTCAGAACCACTGAAATGTCAGTGCTCAGCCCCAGAATGTACCAAGGTCTACAGAGCCAAGCAGGGCATGTTTTGCAGAGGCTGTCAATGATCTGAAGGGCCAGTGTTGGAACAATTGGATGTGCGGGTGTATTGGTATTGCCAGCTACACACAAAAATTCTAAGAAACAATGATGCTTATTATTTACTGTCATTGCTAAAATCACACCTTTTGTGTGCTTATGTTGCCATTCATTGGAATGTGTTAAGTAGAACTTTCCCTTTTTGAACCAGTCTTGTGACATCAGTGACATAATAATAATTTTTTAAAAAAGCCTTTTGCTAGAACTTTATTTGGGATGTGATGGAAATAACCCTAGAATCATAGAACCATGGAATTGTTTGGTTTGGAGAGGATCTGAAAGCCCATCCAGTCCCAACCCACCTCCATGAACAGGAGCACCTCCCACTGGATCAGAGGTCTCAAAGCCCCATCCAACCTGGCCTTCAACACCTCCAGGGATGGGGCAGCCACCATTTCTCTGGGAAACCTGGGCCAGGGCCTCCCCACCCTCACACCAAAACATTTCCTCCCAAGAGCTCATCTCCATCTCCCTTCTTTCAGCTGAAATTCATTTGCCTTTGTCCTATTCCTGCACTCCCTGATCAAGAGCCTCTCCCCAACTTTCCTGGAGTCCCTTTCAGATTGGGAGGCTGCTCTAAAGTCTCCCGGGAGCCCTGTCTTCTCCAGGCTGAACAACCCCAACTCTCTCAGCCTGACAATCTCCATAATCTGTGGCTGATTTACCTGAGTACATAATCTGTGGCTGATTTACCTGAGTAAGCTCAGGACTGAATTCCCTTATTAGAATTAGTGGAAAGATTTGTATTACCAACATATTTCTGCTGGATCTCTCTTCGATGTTGAAGTGTTTGGACTTTTTCCCATTTACTTTGGTGTTCAGCGCTGCACAGGCAAGAATTTGGTGTGAAAGGCTGAGCTATTCCCTCTTTCTCTTTTCCTCTGTACTGGTGTTCTTCCTATTGCACAGTTTCCTTCTTCGGACGTTTTAATTGCAAGCTCGTTAATTGCTTTCAACTTGCATTTCCCATGAAAACAATCAGGCGGTGCTCACCCACCTCCCCGCTCCATTCGGAGCAGGGGCTGCCCCGGCTGCGAGGCACAAACCTGGAGCGCTTGGAATTCCGAGCCTTCGCAGAGTGGCGGCGTTGTCCCCGTGGCGGGGCCGGCAGAGGGCAGCCCCGGCCCGGGCACTGCGCATCCCACCGCATCCTGCTGCATCCCGTGCATCACGGCAGATCCGGTGCATGCCATACAACCCGCGCATCCCGCCCCATCCCGTGCATACCTCTCCATCCCGTGCATACCGCTCCATCCCGCACATCTCGTCACATCCCGCACATTCTGTGCGTCCCACCGCATTCCGTACACCCACACCCCACTGCACCCGGCTTCATCCCGCAGCCGCAACTTGGGCAGCACGCAGCCCGTGCATCCCACACGTCTCACACATCCCACCACATCCTGCGCATCCCACTGCATCTGGTTGCTCCCGGCATCATGGCTGGGGCACTGCGCAGGGCCACCGCTCCATCTCACCGCATCCTGCTGCATCCTGCTGCAACCCATGCATCCCGCATATCCCACCGCATTCTGCACATCCCACCACATCCCACCGCGTCACACAAAATCCACTGCATCCCCCTGCATCCCACTGCATTCTGTTGCATCCTCCACATCCTGCACACCCCATGCATCCCCTGCATCCTGCACATCCTGCACACCCCATGCATCCCCTGCATCCCACCGCATCTCGCACATCCTTCCACATCCTGCTGCATCCGTCTCCATCTTGCACATCCTTCACATCCTGCTGCATCCGAGTCCATCCCACACATCCCTCACATCCCGCTCCATCCCACAGATCCCACTCCATACCACATTCCGTGCATCTCACCGCATCCCTCTGCATCCCACCGCATCCTGCACATCCCACCACATCCCTCTGCATTCCACCACATCCTACGCATCCTGCTGAATCCTGCACATCCCACTGCCTCCCACGCATCCCAACACGTCCTGCAAATCCAGCCCCATCCTGCTGCATCCCACAACATCCCACCACGCCTGGCCCGAGCACAGCAGTTCCCTCTGCTCCTTCCCTTCTCTCTGCAATAGGCAGAGCCCCACGGACTGTCCCCTTTCCATTTGGTGCCCTGAGCAGGCTCAGGAAAAGCGGGAGGGACTGCGCTGCGTGGAGAGGCGTGATTGTTTCTCTAAGGCAGAAGAGAGGCTAAAGCAAATCAGTGGGAAAAAGCTCTGGAGTGAGGCAAGCAGAAATGCAGAGCTGTACTGAGTCAATTCATCCAGATAACTACCAGCGGGTTCTTGAAATTCCATATTCCATACCAGAGTCCAAACTTTTTGCAAGTGCCACAATATACGTATGGAAAGCAAAATTGTTTGAACTTCTGAGGCGGTTACGGCCATGCACGGGTTTGAAATTTAATTCTGGACATAGGAAATACAAATGTGCTCTACCAGGTGTAAGAATCACAGTGTAGGCAATGTCAGATTTAGCTGTGTGAGGCGTGGTCAAAGCCACTGGGTCTGTTCAGCCTGGAGGAGACTGAGGGGAGACCTCATCGTGCTCTGCAGTTTCCTCACACGAGGAGGAGGAGGAGCAGGTGCTGAGCTCTTCTCTCTGGTGACCAAGGACAGGACCTGAGGGAATGGCAGGAAGCTGTGCCGGAGGAGGGTTCCTTCCAACCTGGCCTTAAACACCCCCAGCGATGGGGCAGCCACCACTTCTCTGGGCAACCTGGGCCAGGGCCTCCCCACCCTCACAGCAAAACATTTCTTTCCAGGAGCTCATCTCAATCTCCCATCTCGCAGCTCAAAACCCTTCACCCTCATCCTATCCCTGCAATCCCTGATCCAGAGCCCCTCCCCAGCTTTCCTGGAGCCCCTTTCAGTACTGGGAGGATGCTCTAAGGTCTCCCCACAGCCTTCTCTTCTCCAGGCTGAACAACCCCAACTCTCCCAGCCTGTCCTTGTATAGGAGGTGCTCCAGCCCTTGGATCATCTCCATGGCCTCCTCTGGTCCCGCTTGCCTGATTTGCCTCAGACTGTAGGAGCTCATGTTTCCTTGCAGGCAGGTTTCAGCCGCACCAGATCCCTTGGCCTGTCAGGCAGAATATTTGCAGCAGTCTGCATTCAAAGAGAAAATTCTAAATACAGGAGCCATTTCGGAGATTCCAGACACCTGTTTGTTCAGTTTTGAGAACAATTTTCTTAAGTATTTTGGATTGGTGTGATGTTCTTTTAGGTGAAGCTGGGCTGCAGACCCTTCTCCTGTGCAGGATCATTAATTTCTAGGAAAGTCTGTTCCTATCCCCTAGTGTATGGGCACTTTAATGTTTTTGTACCCATATTTTAAAAAAGATGCACATATAAATAATACAGAAATAAACCCAGGGAAAGGAACCCTTTATCACTTAACTATTTTATATAGTTTGCCATTTAACAAAGGCTATTTTATATAGTTGGCACTGTAATTAAGGATTTTTAACCAGCAGTAGTGCTGCTTGTGAAGGAATGGGAAGTCAGCTTTAATATAATTTTAATATGTATAAACCATCTTGTTATGTTTTTAAATAAGATGTTTCCATTAGCTATTTTTGTGTTAAATGACTTAAACATCTCCCTGCTCGTCTATAAACCCAAACCATCCCGATCTGACAAAGAACGAGAGAACTAGAAAACAAAACCAACTGCAGGTTCACTGTAAAACCAAAGGATGTAAGGATTTTGTTCTGTTTCTTCACTTGTAAAAGCAGAAGGCCCCAGCTCTGCACATGTATAGTCATTAACTTAATTTTATGAACTATTAACAGTCCTATTACAATCAGCTGAGTGCACACACAGGGAATAAGCTAAGCACATGTTTAAGTGTTTACAGCATAGGGGCTGATGTGATGCCATTAAATACATCCTTAATTTTGCAATAGATGCAGGGATTGCTAGAATTTAAACTAATGCAAGAGTGATAAGGACAATTTTTTGTTTACTATCTGAAACTCCTGTAGCATCTGTTTCAGATTGTTTACCCCACCTGCATTTTACTTACCCGTTTATACATCTCTACCTGTCATTTGTCACCTGCATAGCTCCGCATCTGTAATGTGGGTTATAGCCATGCTGTGCAAGACCAGTCTTGAAAAGAAACCCTGGGCTGGGAGTTTTGCACCAGCCACAGCCTGGAGTCCAAGGCCTGTGCACAGCATTGCACTGCTTTTTGGTAGCAGCTCAGGGTGGAGAATCAGAATGATACTTGCATGTGCTGTCACCAAAGGAAAGTACAACTGCACTCATCTGTTAGCTGGGATCGCATTTTCAGGGGCTGCAACCATTGTGCTGGTAAATGAGCCTCTGAACCTACAAATCACTTCATAATTAGAAATCAGTTCAAAAGGAGAGGCTGTCTCAAGAAATACTGTCCAGCCTGAAATCTAATCACATTTGTGGCTAGCTACTGGCTCGTGTTTCAAAGTATTGCATCCCTTGTCTGGGAACCAAGGGAAAATTAAAAATGATAAATACATAAAAATTTAAAATCCTGCATGTGAAAAAGAGAGAGGCTTGACATCTTTCACATCGTGTGTCTTCCTCACTCTTTGTGCTCTTTTAGTGTTCTGTGAAATAAAAGGATTCTAGGGAAAAAGTGATGAAGCATCCAGATGGATGGGTACGACGTGGCAGCAGCTGATAAAGGAGGAGTGGAACACCTTGGTGTGTATTGTCCCCAGTGCTGGTGGTCGGGGGCGGAGATTGCACATATTGCTTGTTCTGTTGGATATAAATTGAAACATATTCAGACAATAGCACTTTTACGGATCATTTTCTTGTGCTTGTCAGGCTCTGGAAGAACTGGGGTCCACCTCATTCTTCCAGAGCTGTTGGAGTGTGTGCAGCAGGGAGTATCGGTGATGTTCCTCACATGCAGACCCCTGCAGCCCTCGCTCAAAGCCAACTGCGTGCTCTACACATGACTTTCAAAGACAATTAAATGGTCAGAGTGTCTGATGAGGCCAGTGTCTGATGATGCAGAAATAATTTTTGGAAGGATACGTGTTTAACTGCTGATGAAGCTTTGCTCAGCCATTAAACATGATGCATTACTCAGGGCTGAGCTATTCCCGCTGCCCTAATGTTCCTTCGCCCTTCGCCCGTGATGTCACGTTTTCCGCTCTCTTCCTACCACTTTGTGGATTTCCTGAACATTAAGTGCCATGAGAAGTGAGCGAGTCAGAGACACCGAAACTGATCCTGCCCCTCCCGGACACTCCGCGGCCCCAGGAAGGGCAGGGGATGCGCGAGGGATGCTCCGGTGGGAAGAGGGGGGTCACCCCATCCCCTGCCCGGGAGGTTGGGACGGGCAGAGCCCCCAACCCCAGGGACCCCCTGATACCAAAAATGCCAGCAAATAAACTCTCTCAGACTCGTTTTGGAGTTTTAGAAAGCAGCATCCTCTAATTCAGCGCTGGATGCACGAGAGAATGATTCCATCAATTCTGCATAACGAGACAAGAGCTGGGACAGAAGATATTTCCCACTTACATGCATGTGTATAAGTTCTCCCAGAAATCTCATGCATATTCTACTACTTTTCAAGGACTATTTTTTATTTTATTATGAACTTCACAACAGCCAAGTCTCTGCTAATTAGGACTTCGGAACCAGCTCTCTGTTCGACCTTGCATTCTTAGATAAGGAAAGACAGTGTTGCCTGGGAACAGCACTCTTTAAAAAACATTCTATCAGAAGAACAATCTGTGACTGTCTAACTTTTAAAAAATACTGCTACTTAGATAGCACTTAATTGACGTTAGTTAGAAAACTAATTATATAGAAAACTAATTCTATAAAAACTAATTCTACTTTAGCTTAAATCAAAATATTCCAGTTTCTGTAATAGTAACTACTTCATGTATCACCCCAAACGGAGAAAGGCAGAGGACCCCAGAATAGAGAAGAACAGAGCCCCACAGCCCTAATACCCCCAGTGGGACAGGCAGAGACTCACAGCCTTGATACCCTCAGTGGGGAGGGCAGAGCCCCCCAGCCCAGGCACCCCCGACAGCATCGGTCTTGACTGTGTCTAGGCAGCAAGAGCGGGGTGATGGGAGGGTGTTAGATTTGTAAAAACGTAATGTGAAAACAAAAAAACTCACACAGATAAGCCAGAAAACAAAACAACAACAACAACAAAAAAACAACCCCCAAAAAAACAGAAAGAAAAATAAACCAGAAAAAAAGCAAAACAAAACAAAAAAACCCCAGATAAGTCGGGGGGGGAAAAAAAGCTCCTAAATAAAACCAGTTTTGAAATACATGGAGAGCTTTGATTCAAACCCACTCATTCAATTCATTGATCCGCCCGTTGGTCGCTGCCGGTGGGTGAGAGAAGTCCTGTGGGACCGGACTCGGCTCCCGCTGCTCCTTCGGGGAAGCCAGGACGTGGTTTTGCCAGCTTTTAGGTGTTCCCAGCACTTGGAAGGAGCCCTGTGATCGTTCCGAGCTGCACCCGATCCCCCCGGCGAGGCTTCGGGCAGCCGCTCGCTCCTGTAAACACGTTATCCCGTTGGGATGTCCTCTGAGGGACCCAGCAGCTAGAAAGCTTTAATTTTGGTTATACTTTTACAGTTGTTAGAATTAGGAGAATGCCGTGAGAACTTAACCGAGAGGCCGGTGATGTAAGAAATCCGGCGGAACCATTCTTCCCGTTAAAACGGATATTAAACAGGGAACAAACGCAGGGGTTTGCATCGCTGGGTGAAGTTTTTTCCTTCTTCACAGCAAAATTTTTCCCTGTTTGGCAGCCAGTTCTGCTACAGCCGAAATAGAGAAGGCGATCAAAGTATCCCAAAGGGTAAAAGTAAGGAGGGAAGCCTTTAAAAAAGCATTCCACTCGGATGTAGAATGAGGATTAGAAGAGCATGTGAAGGTGATAAACGCACCGATGGTTTCTGAAACGACTTACCTACATTTGTATAAAATATATGTGTGTACATACATTTAAAAACAGGTAATTCCAGATATATTTTGTTTCTAACAGCTTTATAAACTCTGTCCCTGCTACAAGCAAAAAACCACCAACCACTTATTAAATGAGGAGTAATTTCGCAGAGAAAGTCAATTCCCTTCGGGGGAAAAAAAATTATAAATGAGTGGAAAAAAACACCGTGTATAAAATGTGGGGCCCGCGGCTTGTTCATCGCGTTCCTGCCTAAAGCCCGATGCGTTTTGCAGCTCTTCCAGTCCAAAGCGATGCTGCTGATGAAAAAGCAGTTCTGGAAATGGATCGAGATTCTGTTTAGCGGACAGAACGATGAGAAATAAGGGTGTCGGTTTAGGTGCTCTGTAAAAGCACGGGAAAGCAGACAACTCCAGGCACTGTGAGAGTCACAATTTAAAATATATGTATATTAACTGATGTACTTTCAGCTACAGGATTGGCTCTGCAAACATTTAAAATTACTGCTGCTGGATGGTGGATCCTTTCTTACAGTGCAGCATCAAAATCTTATAATAAGCTTGTTTTCCATCAAAGTTGTTTTTTAAAAATGAATTTGGAGGCCGGTGGCCTGCTCCCGGGATGGGTTTCGGATATGTGAGCCTGTTCCCATCCGTAGCATCCGGGCTGATGTTTCACAAGGTAATAAACCCTTACATTCCCAGAGATAATTCCACGTGCTGGGAACTGATACCCGGCCCGCACTACACCGCACCCCACCTGCTCGGGGTGAGGATGGGGAGGTAACCACTTGGAATCATTCGTGAGTTTTGTTTTATTATAAAGAATAAAACAGTCGAGGTGTGAGGGAAGTCAGTAACGCATTTTATGCGTTATATGTTTATGACTGTGCTGGTGCTGGTGGTGAAGTCATTTAAACAATCCGATGTGGATTTGTCTGTTCCCTTGAATGTGATCCAAATTCTTGTCTCTTTACTCATAATTACTCTCCTTGTTACTTATTACGATAACTCCAAAGGCCTGTTTTTGTTAGAGAACAGCACCTTGGCGTGAAAATGCCTAAACGGAAAAAAAAGACAAGCGGGCAAAGAGCCCCGAGAGGGATTCTGTTTTGATTTTTCTGTCTCACGGGGAAGGTGATGTCCGGATAAGTGGCAGCCCTGGGGCAGAAGTC
Organism: Dromococcyx pavoninus; assembly: GCA_033558185.1. Taxonomy (NCBI): domain Eukaryota; kingdom Metazoa; phylum Chordata; class Aves; order Cuculiformes; family Neomorphidae; genus Dromococcyx; species Dromococcyx pavoninus. Next base: position 56,796 of record JAUMJL010000552.1, read on the forward strand.
AGGGCACAGGAGAGTTAACGGGCTGGTTTTCTGCTCGGTAGCATTGCACGCTGCTAGGGGCATCATTTTAAACTGGAGAAACGTGGAGAAAACTGACAAATCCATGCGGAACTGCTCCATGCGAGTGTCAGTAAACGCATGGAACGGGTTATCTGGATAAGGCAGTGGAAGTGCAGAGCACCTATTAATTCAAGGAACACCTCGTTTCTGCTGAACGCCCTGGTTGAGCGGCACGCTGGAACGACAAGGCAGTTAATTAACGCTAACCAGAGAAGGCCGTGGGACAGAATCATGGAATCGCCTGGTTGGAAAAGACCTTTGAGATCATCCTGTCCAACCATACATGTCCACTACTAAACCAGATCACTCAACGCTACATGTACACGTTTTTCGAACCCCTTCAGGAATGGGGTCTTCACCACTGCCCTTGGCAGCCTCTGGCGGTCCTTCACCACTCTTCCAGTAAAGAGATTTTTCCCAATATCCAGTCTAAACCTCCCTTGGTACAACTTGAGGCCATTTCCTCTCGTCCCCATCCCTCCTCACTTGGGAGAAGAGACCAACACGCACTTCACCACAACCTCCTTTCAGGTAGCTGTAGAATACCTTGCGTGCGGATCATAATTGCGCCGTGTCGGTGGGGACTCCCTCCCCATCTTGGGGATGAGGTCAATCCCAATCGAAAACTACCCTGCAGCCTTCGCCGGACTCTCCCTGCTGCGGGCATCCCCGAAATTCGCCCTCCCCCCCAGCTAACCCGCCGGTGCCTCCGTTTCTGCTGAGGGTGCTGAGGGTTGCGACTCCCACATATAAAACGTGCGCGAGGCACGCCGGTAATTAGCAGGGATCGCTCCTTGATTGCCTACTGTCGTGTGTGACACGGGCTGAAGTGGGATTAAACGAATCTCGTTGTACCGAGCAAAACGGTCGTGAAACAGCTGTGAAAGTGCAGGGAAACGGTTCCCGTGGTGCGGCGCTTTGTTTCGGTTCCTGACAGGCTCCTCTCTGTCGTTTACGGTGGTTTGGCCGCACCCCCCAGCTCCCCCCGGCCCCGGGGACAGGAACGGGGATGAGGATGGGGACACGCACGGGGAGTGGGGTGGGGATGAGAATGAGGATGGGGACAGGCACTGGGCATGGGCAGGGGATGGGCATGGGGACGGGGACAGGGATAGGGATGAGGATGGGCATGGGGACTGGGACTGACATGAGGATGGGAATAGGGATGGGCATGAGGAAGGGGACAGAAACGGGGATGGGTACTGGGCCGTGGTCGGAGCCGGGAGCGTGGCCGCGCTCCGAAGGGTGCAGTGCTTGTTTGGGTGCCCCCCCCTTCAAAGCCTGATTTGCTCCATATGGCAGGGAACCAACCTCTCGGCCGCAACCCTTCGCCCCCAGGTACTCGCCCGCCCCGGCCCCTTCCTTCCGCCGCGCCCCCCCACCCGCCCCGTCCCTCCCCCGCTATAAAGCTCCCTCCGTGCCGGGGCGGAGACGCTGCTGGTGCCGCTCCCCGAGCGCAGGGAGCCGGGGGGGCCGGGGGGGCGATGGGCAGAGCCCCCGGCGGGCGCCCCGCTGCCCGGGTACCGGTACCTCCGGGCTGGGGGCTGCGCTAGGGGCTGCCGGGGGAGGGGGGGGTCAGGATGCAGCACCCGCTGGAGCTGGGAGCCGCTCCCTATTTCCCGGCGGAATCCTTTCCCGACCACCGCCCGCACCGCTACCGCAGCTTCATGATCGAGGAGATCCTCACGGAGCCCCCGGCGGCCAAAGGGGCCGCCCCCCCCGCCGGGGAGCTGCTCAAGTTCGGGGTGCAGGCGCTGCTGGCCGCCCGGCCCTACCACAGCCACCTCGGTACGTACTGGGATGGGGAGAGAGGGGGGCACAGGGACCCCCGAGCCCTCAGGGATGCGAGCGAGCGGGTTGGGGGCTGCGGAAGAGGGACAGGGGGCGCTGGGAATCCCCAGAGCATCCCAGAGCCCTTGGAGGAAAACTCGTGGATTTTGCTTAAAAATCTGTGCCGGCCGTGCTCATCCCCTCGACGCAAGTGTTTTGGGCTTAAAAGTGAGGAAAGCGGCTTTAGAGGCTCGGCCGCTACCCCAGCATATCCCAGAGCCCTTGGAGAAAGTCTCGTGAATTTTGCCTAAAAATCTGTGTTGGATTTTTTTTGCCTAAAACTTTGTGCATCCACTGGCTGCGCCACAGGAGGCAACTGTTTTGGGCTTAAAAGTGAGGAAAGTGGCTTTAGAGGCACGTCCGCTGCCTGAGAGCATAGCAGAGCCGGTTTCCTTGGAGAAAATCTGGTGAATTTTGTCTAAAAATCTGTGCCGGCCACGCTCATCCCCACTCCGTTCCACGGGAGGCCAGTGTTTGGGGCTTACAAGTGAGGAAAGCAGGTTTAAGGTTTGGCCGCTGCCCGAGTGCAACACAGAGCCCTCAGAGCAAACCTCGTGAATTTTGCCTAGAAATCTGTGCATCCCTTGGCAGCGCCACGGGAGGCCAATGTTTTGGGCTTCAAAGTGAGGAAAACGGCTTTAGGGACTCGGCCGCTGCCCGAGCGCATCCCAGAGCCCTTGGAGAAAAACTGGTGAATTTTGCCCAAAAATCTGTGCCGGCCGTGCGCATCCTTTATCTGCTCCACGGGAGGTCAATGTTTTGGGCCTAAAAGTAAAGGAAGAGGCTTTAGGAACGGCCGTGGGATTTCGGCGTTGTGGCTTGACATTAGTATCGTTGAGTCAGGAGGATAAGGGAATGGTTGGAGCCCGGGCGGTTGACTATGGTGCTGCACGGTGCCCTGCGCGCACGGATGTAGCTGACAACTCCACATATTGATATTATATATGTAAATATTTTATATATTATATATTATTTTAATATATATTTTTATATACATATATAGTTTATATATATACATAATACTTATATATACATTTATATGTATAATATTTATATATCTATTTATTTAAGGCAGGAGCTAGTGTGCTCTATCTAGTCTGATGCACCATCCAGGACAAATGCAGTTTATTAAAGACATAGTTTCTTTTCAAAGACCAGTATTTAATGTATTTTAAAAGCCAATATTTAATGTATTTTAAACTGAGCGGTGGGCACAGACGTAACTGGAAACCCAACATATAGAAATGATATATATTATATAATAATTATATATGTTATTTTTATATATTTATATATACATATATAATATTTATATATGTATTTATTTAAGGCGGGAGCCAGCATGCTCCATCCAGTCTAAAACAGTGTCCAGGACAAATGCAGTCTACTAACAACGTAGGTTTTTTTAAAAAAAGGTATTTAATATATTTTAAAGGCCAGTATTTAATACATTTTTAAATGGCAGGATACGATTCGTGATTGCGAAAGCATTGATTTCCCAAGCCATTTTAGCCTGCGGAGTCGCTGCTCCTTATCCGTAGGAACAGGAGGATCCAGATTTCTTGTTTTCCTTTTAGAGAAGAAAGGGGAAAAAGTCAAAATCCGTCAAATCAAAATAGCAAGGGAGCAACGGATATCAGAATATGTGGAAATCACTCTTGTATTCAAGACGGGAAGGACCACTTGAAGAAGGGGGGCAGAAGAAAGGCTCTTTGTAGCCGGGACCAGAGGGAGCAGGATCGGGCCCCGGGAGGGAGCGAGACCGTTTCATCTCAGGCCGAGGAGGGGGAGCCCGCAGACGTTCCTCTGAAATTGTTTCCACGCCGCCAGGCTTGGTCTCGGGGATGTAGAGCGCCCGGAATTGTTCCGGAAAAAGAGGAGAACCCTTGGAGAACGGAGGAACCCTGCGGGGAAAGGGGGGAACCCTGCGGGGGGCCTCACCCCGGATTCACAGCAGCATCCCCGGGCCAGGCTCGGTCCCCTGTGGAAGTTCTCTCTGCCCCGGCCTTTTCCATAGAAAATTTCCCAGGAGGGATGGGAATTGTTCCCCGGTGGAACATGTCCCACTCGGGAGGGAATGCCGGGATCGTACCCCGAGCCCCTGCGGGTTCGGGGCGGGAAATGCTTGTCTGTGGATCTGAAAAAATTCCCACTGGATCCACACCCCCATCTGGGTGAATTCGGTAATTTGCGACGGCCGGGGGAAGGGCAAAGCGCGATCCCGGAGCCAGGGCGTCCGGGTAGGGCCGGCCCCGACCCCCACCCCGTTGAGGCACGGGGAGAAGGACTTGGGGCTCCTCGCGAGGTCTGATTGTTGGGGACACCACCCGGGGGTTCCGCACCCCGTCGGCCCCACCGAGGAAGGGGGAGAAGAACTTCGGCCTCCTTCCAGGATCTAATCTCTGGGGACATCACCTGGGGTTCCTGCATCCCCCCGGCTTCGCCGAGGAAGGGGAGAAGGAACCGGGTCTCCTTGCAGGGTCTGATCCTTGGGGTCACCCCACCGGGAGGTCTCGTACCCCGACCGGGCCCCAGGAGGAGAAGAAGGGCATGGGGCCCCCGAGGTATCGTGCATCCCCGTGGCCACCGAGCATATTTGATCCCCGTGGCCACCGAGCATATTTGATCCCCGTGGCCACCGAGCCCCCTGCATCCCTGGGACCGCCGAGCACCCTCACCCAGCATCCTACATCCCTGAGGCCACCGAATCCCTTGCATCCCTGGGGTCACCGAGGGATCCTGCACACCCGGGGTCCCGCGGGGTCCCGCCGGGCTCTCACAGCCCCTCTCTCCCCGCAGCGGCGCTGAAGGCAGACCCGGCCGCCGTGTTCAAGTTCCCGCTGGCTCCGCTGGGCTGCTCGGGGCTGGGCTCGGCGCTGCTGGCCGCGGGCTCGGGGCTGCAGGGCGGCTCCTCGTCGGCACATCTACCCCTGGAGCTGCATCTCCGTGGGAAGCTGGAGCCGGGGCCGCCCGAGCCGGCAGGGAAAGCCAAGAAGGGGCGCCGCAGCCGCACCGTCTTCACGGAGCTGCAGCTCATGGGGCTGGAGAAGCGCTTCGAGAAGCAGAAATACCTCTCTACGCCCGACAGGTAGGGGATGCCGCGCCAAGGCTCGTTTTTCCTGGGGAAAAAAAAAAAAGGAGGAAAACTACCAGCCGAGAGGAAAGCCGCCGGCCCCTCATCGCTTCTTTCTCTCGCCCGCAGAATAGACCTGGCCGAGTCGCTGGGGCTCAGCCAGCTCCAGGTGAAGACCTGGTACCAGAACAGACGCATGAAGTGGAAGAAAATAGTAAGTGCCCTAATCCTGTCCCAGAGCTCGACCTTCTGCAAGCCGTCCGTGGCAAAATGTATATATATGTATATATGTGTATATATATGCATATATTATTATATATAACAGATGCGTATATATTTACAGATTATATTTAAAGTTATATAAAAATATGATATATAATATTTTATGTATATATGCATATGTATCTATTACTATATATAATATATACGGATATATGTGTGTATATATATGGATACGGATATATTTTATATAATAATATAATAATGCTCTCGCTTCCTGGGAGCAGCCTGAGCTGCCCTGCCGCCGTGGGCCGGGCCCCGTAAGATACACATCCGCACAATGCCGCACCCCCACCCCGCCCCGGGGGCTGCGCAGCGCCCGCTTCACGCTGGAGCCCGAGGGAGTTTTTTTCTCCGACGGCCTTTTGCACTTGCATAAAATAATGCACACACGTATACATACACACATATATATACACATATACATAAATACGCATACATACACACACAATGAGGGTAGGGAGGCCCTGGCCCAGGTTGCCCCGAGCAGTCGTGGCTGCCCCATCCCTGGAGCTGCTCAAGACCAGGCCAGATGGGGCTTTGAGCACCGTCGTCCAGTGGAAGGTGTCCCTGCCCATGACAGGGGTGTTGAAACTGGATGGGCTTTGAGATCGCTTCCAACCCAGCCCCTTCTCTGATTCATTATATATATATACACAGACACACACGCATATACCCACTCACATACGTACATATGTGTGTATAAACGCTCCGCACCGTTAAGGCACCGCCTGGACCCCCCGCCGATCCCCCTCCCCCGGTCGTAGCTCGGGGAAGCCGCCCCGGACGCTGCCTCAGGGGACGAGGGGGCTCCCCCCGCTCCGGGCAGCGCGGTTCTAGCGCGGTGTCTCCTCCCCGCCCCACAGGTGCTGCAGGGGGGCGGCCTGGAGTCCCCAACCAAGCCGAAGGGGCGGCCCAAGAAGAACTCCATCCCCAGCAGCGAGCAGCTCTCGGAGCAGGAGCGAGCCCGGGACGCCGAGAAGCCGCCCGAGAACCTGCCAGAGGTCAGCCAGGAGGAGTAAGGGGCCCGCATCCCCTCCCGCACCTCCCGGGGGTCACGGCCGGGGGGGCACGGCCGCTTTCGGTCCCCGCTGCACCGGGCTCATCCTCGTCCCCATCCCCTGCGCGACAGACGGCCAGGAGGACACTTGATCCCACCTTCCACACCTACTCGTTGTCTCAATCCCTGTGGTGCCCCCAGTTATCCGAAAACTGCATTTTATGATCAGTTTTATTAATGCGAAGATATTTACTTTATTTCAATAAAATATTTTATGAACTATTGCTTTGAGAAACGCGATGCTTTTGAATTTTTGTTTATTTTGGATTTAATTTTATTTGTTGGTTTTTTTCCCCCGTGGAGACAGGATAGAGATTCCAGTGGGCGTTCACAGGCGGATCCGCAGAGACTGTGCAAAGCGTGGCTGGTACCGCGTTTTAAAGATACATTGATTGCTGTAAAGTAATTCAATGGGGTTCCGAGATGCACATCCCAAATGATGCCCGTTTTTAAAAAGAGCAGCAGCATTTCTGGTACCACGGAGCATCCCCAGGCGGTCCCGCACAGACCCGCGGGAACTGCCACGAAATCGTGGCTCTTTGCCTTTTTTTCTTACGTTTTAAAATTGTTGCCCCCAGCGTCCCTGCTGTATATTTTTTTCCCCATCGAGATATGAAATTATAGAGCATCGTACCGAGCCGTGCAATCACCGCCATCCTGCTAAAAACAAGAATACGAAGGGAAGGCGAGCGATTTGAGAATCCGGGCGACCGATGGGGGAGCGGAGGCAACGCGGGCGCGTTTTCTGCGCGGCTGGGGGGGGGGCAAGATGAGCCCTTGCTGCGGGGACACTCATTAGGCAGTCCAATTAAAGGCGGTAATGAGCAGCCGCGGGCTGGGGTTTTGTCAGTGCGAGAGGCGGGATGCGGGGATACGGGATTCAGGGAACTGGATGCAGTATATAGGGATGCGGAATATGAGTCCCTCTGTGCCCTGGCACAGCCTTGCAAGCAGCCGGCGCTTGGTACCGCCTCCACCCCTCGCTGATGGCTCATTCTGGCAGGGAAGGAGCCGCGCGGACAACAATTAAGGGCTTTAATTGCCACTAATTACGCAGAGAGTCCTCGCTCCCCGCCTGCCGCCGGTCGAACCCGGGGTGAATCTACGCTGAAGCGGAGCTTCTGACAAGACAGCTCTCGGTTTTCCTCGTTTCGCCACATTCCGAGAGGTCTGGACCCGCTGCAGAGGTGAGTGGAGGACTCGGGGGTGCCCTGGGACGTGGCTTCCTTCATCCCAGGTTCAATGAACTCCCGGGATGATGCACGGGCGTGTTGGTAAGCGTAGGATGCGGCGTTTGCAACGCTGAGCAAACGGGAAAGCAAGCGCGTGTTCTTACACTGGAATGACTGATGGATTTAAACAAACAATTCGTTCGAGATGTTTGATGTAACCTGGGGATGAGGATTAAGATTGGGAGGGGGGAAGGCGGCGAAGGTGACCCAGGGCTTTGCCGCTGTTCCAGCTCCGCGCGTTGTGTCGTGGCAGAGTGCGGGAGCGGCGTTGAGAGCAGCAGCCGCCTTTAATTAAAAGGTATATTCTCTGGGCATTAACTGGAATGACCAGAACGGCGAGATGTGCCCATCACCGGTGCTGTTAAAAAGTGGTTTTTTTCTTCCTATTAATTTGATATGTATTCAGTATTTAAGTTCAGAGCTTTCTGCTGCGAAATTCTCGGGTGTTGCAGATCTTAACGTTTACTTTGAGAGAGTTTCTTTCACACGGAGCTCATTTGCTGCCCTCTTTAGCAAACTTCAGAAACCCCAGCGCATCGCTGGTGCAGCTCTGCTGGAAGATTCTAGGCATACACCAACCTTGTATCTTCTGGCATTTCATTATAAGCTCAAATACAGGAGGGGCAACGGTTTTGAATGGCAGCGAATGCCTCTACGTGGCTGTTGTGATTGTGCTTATGCAGCAGCTGCTCGTGCTGAAAGGAAATAAATAAGAACCTTAAAATAGGTCATTAGTTTAGGTTTGATTATTTCAGACACAAAAGCAATCTGTGAGTTAGAGGAAAATATTCTGGCCTATTCTCTGAGAATGGTTACCATCATTTGGCTGAACAGATCTTAAACCTAACTACTTTATGAGGAATTGTTACCATTTACTGCCACCAACAGAGACTGGGAAACAGCGCAACTTCAGTTATCACTGTTGCAATATAATGTGGATATTTTCTTTTCACATTGGAGTAAGCGATTGCTTTTTGCAGTCCATGAGGAATGTTATTTTATTGTATTTTTTTTCACCTGGACAGCAAAAGGGAAGTAGGAGGGGTCTGAGGGAGCTGTGCCTGAGCTCTCTTGTAAAATACATTCTTTTTATTCCCCCATGTCAGTGGGCTGGCTGGCTGGCATCGCACCCGGGTGACAGTGGCTCCGAGCTGGGAGCAGAGAGGTCCCTCTGTTCAAAAAGTAAAGGCAAGAGCCACCAGATATTAGTGATAACATGTTTGGGTAATATCTGAATGCATTTACCGGGCTTTTGGGCTCCCCTCAGCCATTATCAACAACCTTCACTGACTGGTGAGAACCACAAGAAAATCACAGCAGGTCTGCCCAGTGCACGGGTTTGGTGCCAATGGATGATTTCTGTCAGTGCACCAAAATTGTTTCATCTTCTACTTAACTTTTCATAGAATCATAGAATGGTTTAAGTTCAAAGGAACCTCAAAGCCCATCCAGTTCCAACCCCCTGCCATGGGCAAGGGCACCTCCCACTAGATCAGGGGGCTCAAAGCCCCATCCAACCTGGCCTTGAACACCTCCAGGGATGGGGCAGCCACCACTGCTCTGGGCAGCCTGAGCCAGGGCCTCCCCACCCTCACAGCAAAACATTTCTCCGTAATATCTCATCTCAATCTCCCCTCTTTCCACCCAAAACCATTCCCCCTCGCCCTGTCCCTGCACTCCCTAATCAAGAGCCCCCCCTCCGCTATCATGAACCTGGGGTAGAACTGGATGAATTTGTTCAGTGCTGTGATTTCTCCTCAGAGCCCTGTTCTGCCCGTGGGAATGATCTCTCTCTGCAGCACCACGAAGTGCGGCTGTCAGAAAGGCTGCCCCCATCCCATCATTTCCTGTATAATTCAGGGGGCAGTAAAGCATACGTGTTGCTAATGTACCTGATGTTTATTCTCTTTTGTGTACATAAATAAGATGTATTGGTTATAACACATTTATTCTGGCAGAAATGCATCCGTGCTGGGGAACTCTACCATTTTAATTACACCAGCATAGGTGAAACAGCGTATGTTTTCTCTGTAAACAAAGTAGAAGGGCGTAGATTGAAGGCTGGAAAAGCAGTACTGAAAGTGGATTTTTCCCATGTTTGAATGCTAATTGGGTCACAGTTAATTGGCAAACTTTACAACAGTTTTCTTAACAGAAATCCATTTAGTTTTCATTCATTCATTTAATTTCATCTATTGAATTTCCAGTTCAGACATTCGAAATTCCCTTTTTATGAGGCTTCTCGGGGAAACTTGAGAAAGGTTCTGCTTTTTCATCAATGCTGGTTTAAAAATAGCTCCACGGAGCCAGATGATTTTAAAATTGATGTTGTAGGGTTTACAGTGAGGGAAAAGTGCAGGAGTGCTTGCTCTGGTGGGAGTGGAGCGGACACTGTGCCAGTGTTGTGAAGGGGTGCCGGGGGGCAATAACCATGTCCTGATTCTCTGCGCTGAGGCAAGCAGAGATGTGCTGCGCCCTGCTGAAAGCAAAAATTGGTCCCAAAGCAAAACCCCAAGCTATGGTCTTAATGTTGCCTTGTCTCCTCCAGTGTTTTCGGGGGGGGGGGGGGGGGGGGGGAGATGTGGAAAGGATGGAGGAGGATGTGGGGTGGGGAGGGAGGATGGAGGTGTTGGGAGGATTGTGATGGGAGGATGGATGTGTGTACAGGAGGATGTGGGGAGGATGGAGGAGTGGGGATGCAGGTGGCTGTGGGGGAACACGAGGATGTGAGAAGGTGCGAGGGTGTATGGGGGGATGCAGGAAGGATGGGGGAATATTGAGGGGTGTGGAGGGTCAGGTGGGAAGCAGGGGGTTTTGAAGGGACATGGGGAGGATGGAGAGGAGTGTGGGAGGATGCAAGGGAGTGTGCAGGGGGATGCGGAGTGGAAGGGGCAAACATGGGATGCAGGAGGGTGTGAGGGGATGTGGGGATGATGGGTTGGGAGGCTGGAGGGAGATGCAAAGAGAATAGTAAAGTTGGGGTGGGATACAGAGGTTTGCAAGGGGATGTGGGACGGATGGATGGTGGTACCACAGGTGGCTGCAGCCCACGTAGCTCATGTACTGGTAAAATACAACACTTAGCACCACGTGTGAGTGCTGAGCTGAAGCTGGGGTGGGTTAGGCCTTCATGGACTTGTGGAGAAAGAAGTTAACATCTATCTGGGATTTCTTATCGCTGTTTTGGATAAAAATATAATGAAGGGATCCGCGTGACCTATTGAGTTCAGTCAAATTCTCTAAAAATCGTGAACCAGCATATGAAATACAGTTACTAGACACTTGTCTTAACCCAAAATGTTGGATTGAGGTCTTTACAAATTTGGTCATTTCAGCTGACTTCTATGGTAGGCAAAATCTAAATGCCAAGTGCTTTATTCCATTCGGTTCAGTTGAGTAATACATAAATGAAATTCAGGGTAAGTTTGCATTAAATACACCAGTGTGGCTCTTGGTACTCGCTAAGTAGACATGATAAACTTTTCCATCTATAGGAAATTTGCCCTGGGATCTGGATGGAGTTACCTTTGATGAAATTGATGATGACCATTGCCTCACTGGGCAGTGGTTTTTCATAGCGTACTTTAAAAATGCATTCTCTTGTCCACGCAGCTCTGTGTTGATGGAAAAACTCCCAGTTACAGTCTTGTAAGGGTTCATCAGTTTACAAAGAGAGTCCATTAAAACATTATGTATAAAATGGGTTCTTCCTCTGTGAGATCCTCAAATCCATTGTTTACATTACACCTATATTAACAAACCGCAAAATAAGCTTGTAGCATTTCTAAACATTTTTTTTAAGGATGGGAATGTGGAAACATTCTGAAATTGAGATGGCACATAAGGCAAATGAATAAAAGACGATTGATCTGTGTCTAAAGTTTGAGTAGTAGCTGGAGTGAGAAGATTTCATTTTTTCAACACATTTTTTCCTCCCAGATAGTTAAATTAAAGAGTGTTAGGCAGTGTGTAGTCACTCTCTGAACAGATATTGACGTTTATATTGAAAGATTATTTAGAGGATATATATTTACATAATATATAATATTATCCCCGAATAGATATTGAAGGGCTATATTTAAATGGAGGGTGTTATTCCAGGAGGGAAGCCTTGAATTAGTGTTAAAGACATTGCCTGCTGAGTTCAAGCACAAATATGCTCAAAGCATGATGTTCTGTTTCATTCATACTTACAAGTTATTCAGGCGTGACTTACAGTCCAAAATTATGCAAAATCCAAATTAATTTATGACGATCATTTATAGCCTGCAAACTTGCTTGTGCAGGATCCTTGGACCTCAGCAATATTCCACGAGGATAAAGAAAAGAAAGAGTAAACAGAGCTGGAAGAGAACAGGCAGATGTGCAGCAGTTATTCACACACTGAAACTGCATGTCCCAGGAACCTGTACATCTCTCTGAAGACACCACACTACAATAATCAGGAAAAGACACCCCCAAACACTACTTTGGGAAATCTTATATGAATTATAGCACAACAGTTCTCCAGCTCCCAAAGTTGTGCTTTGCAAAGTACGAATACTGTGTCAGGGAAGTGGCAGAGCAGTGGTGGCTGCCCCATCCCTGGGGGTGTTCAAGGCCAGATTGGATGGGGCTTTGAGCCACCTGATCCAGTAGGAGGTGTCCCTGCCCATGGCAGGGGTTGGAACTGAATGGGCTTTGAGGTCCCTTTCTACCCAAACTGTTCCGTGATTCCATGCTGCAGTCTGGCTGTAAAGCTCCGTACGGCAGTAGATCTTGGCAAAATGCAAGTCTGGTTTGGACTTGGCAAGGAAGGTCCCCCCAAAATGTTATTTCACCATGGTAGGGTCTGTGAGGAAGAAGCTGGCTCCTCACTTTGAGCTAAAGGGCCTTTTCCTTCTCTACTGCTCGATTGACTGCAAGGTCTTAGAGGGATTCCACCTGATTAACACTGCTGGGCATACTTTCTGAGGTATTTACTAAGGAGTAGACACAAATATTTAAGAGTAAATAACTCCAAATGATTGTAAATTACGTTCTCTCTTTATATATTTTACTGAAGTATGGGAGTGAACTGCATCTTGTCTGAATTAAAATACCTTTTAATAGCTTAGAAAAAAAGATTGTTTGTGTATCTTGTCCTCTTCTTCGCTCTGTGAAAGTGAAAGCTCTGTGAAAGCTCCAGTTTCTTAAAGAGGAATTCTCACAGGGTTTTTTGTGTCAATGCAAAATACTGGATTTCTGTGCCGGTCCTTGCAGACGTTCAGAGCCTCCTCACATTCTGACTCTTCAATGCTTATTGCTGCCATCAGGAAGATTTAAAGGGCCCTGCAAGGGTTTTTTTTCTTTAATTCTGTGGTGTGCTGTGAAATTTCCACGTTAATGAGTGTGGAAATATTTCATATTCGAATTTTGTACTGTGAATTGTAGAAGTCACAGGGTATTCCTTGTATCCTGGTTGGATGGCGTTCCTCACCGGATAAATGTTAGTGTACAGACCATATGTGTAATTTCCGAACATACCATGGTGAGCTCAGTGGTTTTTTGAAAGTAAAATCCATTATTCACTACTATTTGTACTAGTAAAGTACAAGTGCTCAAATATTTGCAAACGTAAAGCCACTGTAATTTGCTTCTGAATTTTAATGCATATTTGCAGATTTTTGGCTAAGCTGCAATGTATGTGTGGATGGGACAGAAGGCTTGGAAATGCCAGCGCTTTACACTTAGCCATGTGTAAATTACAGCTAAGCCCACCAGATTTAACTTTTACATCCTTAGTTTAAAGGGAAAAATGCAGACTAAGTTAAAAAAAAATCAAAAACAAAACCCATCAAAAAATAGTAGAACATCAGAAGCTTTAGATAAACACAGAAATTAGCGGTCTGTAGCCTTGGCTGGCTTGTGGGTAGAAAGTAAGGACTGTGTAGTTTAACTCTTTCATTTCTAGCAAGCACAGGCAATACCAAGGAGATGAAGAAGTGAGTTCCTCAGGGATGAACTCCTCGAGTCAAGATCTCTCCCCGTGGTTCCAAAGAACTTGTTCTCTGGGTGGAGGTTAAGGAATATATAACAGTTTTCACAAATTCTCATTTTAGATAAAGTGGGTTTTTTTTCCCCAGCATGACAAGGGGCTTTGTGTGAGCAGGGCCAGGGAAAGGGCGTTTGGCTTCAAAAGGATATAGTTTGTTGGGAGTTGGAAAGCTCAGTAAGGCAAATGCTGTTGGGCGATGCCCTGTGGAGACCGTGCGTGGCCCCTCTCAGCTGCCTTGGTGCGGATCATTTCCAGTTACTTTTGCTGCTGTCTTACCCCCAGTGGGACAGGAAATGCCAGGATTGCAATGCTTTCATAGGTTTCCATTAGGTTCTTGCATCTGTGTTCCTAACGCTTCAAAATTCAATCAAAGAATTGCTGCTGTAATTCCTGCTCCAGATTTCCAGGACTGACGTGTTTTCACCGTGTTTGCAGTGCAAACACAGCCCAGGGGATCCAGGAGGTAAAGGACCCACTGAGTGTGTTGTACGAGTGGTTTTCATGCTTCCACTGAGCTTTTGGGTATCCAGAAACGCTGGTTGTGTGGCCAAACAAGCTGCAGATGAAGTGTAGGAGTGGTGGTTTGCTGCCAAAATCTGTAGTATTGGCAAGTGTGTTTGTGGCATTTGCGTGGTCAGAAAGCCACACCGACCGTCTCCCCCACAGACTCACAAATTCCTCTGCTCAAAAAGAGTGATATTTTCTGTTTTCTGGGCCTCTAAACACATAAAAGGCATTGCTTGTTTCCTTGCTTTCAAAACCCAGTTTTGAAACTCCTGTGCTTTCCTTCTATCCATTGATCTTTATTCTTCCAGTAGAGGCCCTTTCCCTGTGTTGTATGTTTTTAGGTTGTACAGTTTTTAGGTTTCAAAACAATGTTTAATTAAGGAGAAGATTCTTTTCAGAATCAAAAGGAAATTGTCAGGAAGGTAAGGAAGAGATCTTTGTGGTTTGCTGTGAGCCTCTGGTAGCCTTCAGCCTATAAACACATGTAACCTGTTGGATGGTGCTTAACAGGGAAGCACATGGAAATGCTGCTTGGGAACATCTACGGGGTCGGGGGAAAAAGCCTTTGTATTGTCTTGAACTCTCGTTGCTAAAGCAGTCCTGGTGTATTTATACAGTGTTATGCTTAGGAGTTCAACTCCTAGAACAGCATCAGTGCTGGAGCCCTCAGCACAGAAAGGATATAAATCTATTGGAGCGAGTCCAGAGGAAGCCATGGAGATGATCCAAGGGCTGGAGCACGTCCTGTATGAGGACAGGCTGAGAGAGTTGGGGTTGTTCAGCCTGGAGAAGAGAAGGCTGTGGGGAGACCTTAGAGCAGCCTCCCAGTACTGAAAGGGGTTCCAGGAAAGCCGGGGAGGGGCTCTTGATCAAGGGGTGCAGGGATAGGACAAAGGGGAATGACTTTCAGCTGCAAGAGGGGAGACTGAGATGAGATCTTGGGAAGAAATATTTTGGTGTGAGGGTGGGGAGGCCCTGGCCCAGGTTGCCCAGAGCAGTGTTGGCTGCCCCATCCCTGGGGTTGTTCAAGGCCAGGCTGGATGGGGCTTTGAGCTCCCTGATTCAGTGGGAGGTGTCCCTGCCCATGGCAGGGGATTGGACTGGATGGGCTTTGAGGTCCTTTTCTACCCAAACCATTCCGTGATTCCATGATCCACATTTCTGGGTGTTGCAATTTCAGATGGGTGTGGTCATCCTGTTGTGTTCTCTTGCTTCTATTGCAATTGTTATTATTTTTATGAAGGGATTTATAAAAGCAACCAACATCCTGACAAAACTTTTTATAACATATCATTGTGTAGTCTATTGGTTGGATATAAAAAAAATACTTAGGAAAAAAAGGTATTTCTTCATAACTGAAATTTTTGGTTCTGTACAGTCCCTCTCAGTGTCTTCTCTTAGATGAGACAAGCTCCATAGGAGATTTTATGCCTATATGAATTTGAAATAATTATGTTTAGGTTGGATAAAAAAGTACAACCTTTATAACCAAAAAGCCCATAATTGGCAGTACCCAGAACTGGGTCAAAGACTGTGGCACATATTTGTGTTTTCTGTCCTATTAAAATGGAAAACCTCACCATGTTTTTTTAGGCTTGGATATATGGACTCTAGAAGAATTCTCTTCTCTGACCTTACATTTACATATCTCACATTTTCCAGGTGCGTTTTCACTCATGATATTTTTATTGGTGCAATCATGGTAAATGTGTCCTTGAGTGCCCACAAATTCTGCCCAATTTACCTTCTGCTACTGCGTTCAATGCCGATGAAAGCTTCAAGGCAAAGCATAATTTCTGTGGTTGAAGATTCTATAAATAGAGCTGCTGTGCCTGGGAGATGCAGCTTCTCTTCCCAGGAAAGAACTACAGGTTTAATCCTAGATCATCGTGTGATTTCATAAAGGGACAAGGTGGCTGGAAATAATGGTTGGTCTACAATGGCACGGACACAGGTTTCATCCTCTTCATTCCTGTTCAGAAGTGGTTTTCCCTACACTGTTCTTGATCTGGGTCTGGCACAATCTTATTTGCTGTATTCAGATCCCTCCAGTTTCTGTCACGCTGCAGCTCTCACGAGCTGATATGTGATGAAGAACCACTTCAATTATTAGAAGGTGAGCAATGAGATGACTCCAGGGAGTTTACAGTCAAGGTTACCCTTTTCCTCCTTCACTTCATTTCTTAATGATGTTATGAAACACAAAAGGATGTAACAAAACAATTAAGTTTTGGTGGCCAGACATATCTATCAAGAAGAGCACTTGCCCACAGAGAAGGGTGACAGAAAGAGGAGTTTCCTAAGGCTGTGAGGGTTGTAGGACTGGTGCAGGTTTAACCATGCCCGGCATATGACAGCAGTCAGGAGTGTACTTAGGCAGTGGTTTCAAAAGAGGTGAGCAAAAAGTGATGCTCTTCTGACTTAAGTTGCATTTTACAGTCATTTATTCCTCAAGGATTTCCCAGGGTGAAAATGGATTTGTATATCTGCCTCCAGCAGGCATTTCTTACATTTATTCATCGTTTTCAACCAAGTTGTTGTTGCTGTATGCCAGATTATTGGGCAACAACTTCTGTTGTCTGTGCCATATATGAGAAACTCCCTCTCGTTTTCTGCTTTTTTTAACTTGCCACCTGGTAATTCCCTTTGCTGTACTTAAGTGGTGCATTTTCACAAAGATAACGCATCTTTGTTATTTCCCTGTGCCCATCTTTGGTTTGTGGAGTTCTGTCATTTTCCCTCAGCCTTTTTCTGCCTTCTCTGCACCTCAGTCACAATCAGTGGGCTGTACTGAGGTTCATCACGCTCTTTGATCTAAGATGTGGCTTCATTTCTAACTGAACATGAGCCAGCAGTGGCACAGGTGGCCAAGAAGGCCAACAGCATCCAGGCTTGTATCAGCCATGGTGTAGAAGCAGGAGCAGGGAAGGGATCGTCCTCCTGCACTCGGTGCTGGTGAGGGCACACCTTGAATCTTGGGTTCAGTTTTGGGCCCCTCACTTCAAGGAAGGCCTTGAGGGGCTGGAGCGCATCCAGAGAAGGGAATGGAGCTGGGGAAGGGTCTGGAGAACAGGGGTTCTGGGAGCAGCTGAGGCATCTGGGGCTGTTTAGCCTGGAGAAGAGGAAGCTGAGGGGAGACCTCATTGCTCTCTGTAGCTCCTGGAAAGGAGGTTGTGGTGAGGTGGATGCTGGGCTCTTCAACCAAGTTGCAAGGGATAGGATGAGAGGAAATGGCCTCAAGTTGTGCCAGGGGAGGTTTAGATTGGATACTGGGAAACATTTCTTCCTGACAGAGCGGTGAAGCCCTGGCAGAGGCTGCCCAGGGCAGGGGTGGAGTCTCCATCCCTGGAGGTGTTCAAAAAAATTGTAGATGTGGGCACGGTGGGGTTGGATTGATGGTTGAACTGGATGATCTTAGAGGGCTTTTCCAACCTTAACGATTCTGTCATTCAAACTGTGCAGTGTTGGACACTACAAAGGCGCCTGCAGTGCTTCCCAAAGCAAGAGCTGCCAGCATGGACCCTTCTGACTTGTGTTCCTCCATATATTTTATTAAGAGCTTTTCAAGAGTTCTGGCTGTAAATCCATGTCAATCCATGGTATCTTAAATCCCCTGTATCAGTGGGTTTGGAGTCTCATGTTATCCCTGCTCATGTAATCAGGTTGCCCTCTAATGGTTGGCTTTGATTCGGAGCGCTCAGGATTGCTGATGACCAGAGGAATTTTGACTTTGATGCCTGTGAAAGAGGCCTAAATATTTGACTTTGCAAGGCTATGGTTCATGTGCTGGCTGGGTGAGGCTGTGGATGCAACTCTGTTCATTTATAAGGCTGGTTTTTTATTTCTTTTAATTAGCTGAATATTTTAAGAGCTGAAATTCATTCATGTCAAGGTTTGTTATTGAAAAGTTTGTGCTGACTTTTTAAAAAATTGAGCTGACAGCAGCTACAATGGGAACTTTTCCCTTTATGTCTGATGTTTCATCCTGTCCTTGTATATTCCCAAGGAATTCAGAGGTGTTCTCTAAAGTCAAATGGTGCAAAAAAAACCCCACCAAAACCAACCAAAAGGGGGAAAAAAAAGGGAGGAAAAAAGCTCTCTTGTATAGGAAAACATGAAAAAGATCTCCTTCCAAATGCTGGAAAAATATTTTTATTTTAAACCTAGGCAATAGGATGCATCCTAAGACTGTTGAGGAAAATGGGAAAGATTAATGAAGAATAGTATTTTTCATGTTGTCTGCTTCGTCTGGCACTGTTTTGAGTAGAAATGGACTTCTGGGATCTGGCAATATCCTATTTTTCTTGCAAATGCTTTCTGACTGCATTTGAATAATGTGCTCAGGTTGATTTTTTTTTTTTTCTCAGAAGATGAAGGATCAGTGTTTAAGGAAGAAAACTGTGTAAGAGCTGAAGATAGGTTTTTCCTGTTGAGAGGTAAACTGAAAACAATACAGCTGAATGTTTGAAAATAACAACAACAGCAAATGATCCACCTACATAAAAGAAAATACAGACAAAAAATATACTATACATCAACCAATACCTCTTTTAAGAAGGGATATAAACCACCCAAAATCAGCTTTTCTATACTGAAGCTGCAATCTCTTCAGAATTTGCTCTGCTATAGTTAGAAACACCACTTTCTCCTGTTTTAACACAGAATAATCTGTAAAAAATTGACGCTAATTTTTTTCTAAAAAAAGATCATAGAATCATAGAACGGTTTAGGTTGGAAGGGACATCAAAGGCCAACCCCCTGCCATGGACAGGGACACCTCTCACTGGATCAGGGGGCTCAAAGCCCCATCCAACCTGGCCTTGAACAACCCCAGGGATGGGGCAGCCACCACTGCTCTGGGCAACCTGGGCCAGGGCCTCCCCACCCTCACACCAAAACATTTCTTCCCAAGATCTCATCTCAATCTCCTCTCTTTTCGCTCAAAACCCTTCCCCCTCATCCTATCCCTGCACCCCTTGATCCAGAGCCCCTCCCCAGCTTTCCTGGAACCCCTTTCAGTACTGGGAGGCTGCTCTAAGGTCTCCCCACAGCCTTCTCTCCTCCACGCTGAAGAACCCCAACTCTCTCAGCCTGTCCTCGTACAGGAGGTGCTCCAGCCCTTGGATCATCTTCATAGCCTCCTCTGGACTCACTCCAATAGATTTATAACCTTCCTGTGCTGAGGACTCCAGAACTGCACACAGGACTCCAGGTGGGGTCTCACAACAGCAGGATAGAATGGTCTGCATAATTTTCTAATCCACTGCAAATCTCACATTTGGACTGAAGTTTTGCAATGCAAGGAGTCCCCAGCGTGGTGCTGGATATTGGGGTGTTAAAAAAAGAAGGAAGAGGAGGAAAAAAAAAAAAGAGTAGAAAATGACTTCCCAAGAGTTTCAAGTGGGATTCTGGTTTGTGATGGATGCTTGTCCTGTAAGCTTAGTGCACTCTGATCCACCTGAAGGATCAAAAGTGTCTTTAAGACCTTAAACACATGACTCGGAAATACTTGAAATGTGTTTCATTTTTATGGTAAGTTTAATGTTTCTAATCTCAGTGCAATTTACAATGACAATAAATATCACCAAAAATTAACGTGGCCACTTCAAATATAAAGGAACTACAGAGTGAAATCTGAGAAAATTTTATCAACATGCAATTTCTTTAACAAAAACATCAATGTATCATTTCAGCATGCCGAGAAATATTTATCTTTTGGGACAGCAAAATCATTTGCAGAACGTTTTAACTGCTAAATAAATATTTTACTGGCAACTTCTGAGGCATCGTAAATGCAGTCAATATAAACAAAGCAATGTGGAAACCAGCTCCAGCCCCAGTTCAGATGATGGCTGGCTGGTTCACGGCAGCACAGGATGCTGGGATGCATTTGGCTGAGCCTCAGAGTTTGGAAAGATCTGATTTCTTCCTGCTATTATAAGAAAGCTTCCTCAGTTTATTTGGAAGCTCTACAGTGAGCTTTTAGTACTCGTGATGCACTGGTTAGTGTTGAACTGGAACCTGTCTTTGAATAGTTAAATCTAATTTTTATAATTGAATCCAACACTTATGAAAAAAATCGGGATTTGCAGCCTTGGAGGCAGAATTTGTCTACTTGGCTATGGAACACAAACATCGAGGCCTGAACTTCCTTGTGGACCCTGGCCAATGTGCTTCACCTCTGACCTTGTTGTTCTGATGTCCATGTTATCCCTGCTCTTCTCTGACTGCTCAACTGAAATGACAGTGTAAAGGGTGGTTTCAGAAAGGTGCATCTCTCCTCTGGAAACACAGAAAAGACTTGTTCTGTAGTGCAGTTGAAGAATTAATTATTTCTTGCCAGGGCTGTCACTTCTGTCCTTATTCCCAAGGATAACATCAAATCTGAGACTTAGCTAGCTTTGTATATGGTTATTACTCAGCCCTTGCCATCTTTAATGTGGTATTTTTTGCCTAAGCTGGATGATAATTGTTTATTTTCCAGCACAGCTGCTCATTTCAATTTGTCTGCCATTATTTGTGTCTAATATGGAATAGTATCACACTTTATGAATATTTATTCAAAGAACCATGGAGTAGTTTGGGTCAGAAGGGACCTCAAAGCCCACCCAGTTCCACCCCCTGCCATGGGCAGGGACATCTCCCACTGGATCAGGGGGATCAAAGCCCCATCCAACCTGACTTTGAACACCTCCAGGGATGGGGCAGCCACCACTGCTCTGGGAAACCTGGGCCAGGGCCTCCTCACCCTCGTAGCAAAACTTTCTTCCTACGATTTCATCTCAATCTCCTCTCTTGCAGCTGAAAACCCTTTCCCCTCCTCCTATCCGTGCCCTCCCTGATCAAGAGCCCCTCCCCAGCTTTCCTGGAGCCCCTTTCAGTACTGGGAGGCTGCTCTAAGGTCTCCCCAAAGCCTTCTGTTCTCCAGGCTGAACAACCCCAACTCTCTCGGCCTGTCCTCATTCATATGGAAAGTGCTCCAGCCCTCAGATCATCTCTGTGGCCTCCTCTGGACTTGCTCCAACTCCCTGTCCTTCCTGTGCTGAGGACTCCAGAACTGAACACAGAGTTCACTATTTAATCTTGGAGGTTTTTTAATAAAGCTCTAGCCTTTCCTACTAAGGAGAGGGAAATTAAGAGAATTATTAAGCTCTTCTTGCCTTTCAAGAATGAGTGCAGCCCTCAGCTTCCAGAGGGCTGTGCAGGCCAGCTAAAACTGGACAATGAAACACCCATGTGGGAGAGAAGAGCTCCTACCTACTGTGTGCCACGGCTGAGCCATCTTCATTCCACCTGTTAACTAATTAATTGGGATGAGTTTGAGAATACAACATCTTAGACTGAGCTCACAGCCATCAGTTAGGGAGGTTAAGACAAAGATGCAGGTTTTAATGGCTCTGGATGTTACTTCTCCCAGAGAAAGAGAGAAAATGACCTCAGTTTGCACCAGGAGAGGTTTAGATCAGATATTGGGGAAAATTTCTTTACTGAAAGCATGGTGAAGCCCTGGCCCAGGGCAGTGGTTGAGTCTCCATTCCCAGAGGGGTTAAAAAAATATATAGATGTGGTCCCTTCCAACACAAACCATTCTACGGTTTTTAGTAGTATATTTAAAGGATAAAAACCTCTCTCTTTTTCTAGGAGCACGCTTCATGGAGTCAGTAGTTTCCCCTAGTGTCTGAAGAATCATTAAAAACCTTAGAACGCTGTATCACACAGGGAAAGATTAACATACATTTACTTCATGTGCAATGTATCTTTCAGAGGTATCTGGGAAATAGATTCTTGTGTTCGTAATTGAGTATAAAAACAGAGGAAAGAGTTTATTCAATCCAAAAATCCTTTTAAATAGCGTGTGTTGCTAGGGTTTCTTGATACTAACTGCAATTTAATCCTTGCTTTAAAGGATTTTGTTGATTAATTGAATACACAGGAAGAAGTCAAAAATATTGTTCCTCGCAGAAGAAACAGCTATTTATAGTCATTTGCTTAAATTTTAGACTGCTTTATTCCTGTTAAATCTCAGTCTTTACTTTGGCAAAAGTCCCATTTTAAAAGCGTGTTCTGAAGTTCTGGGCCTTCAGGAGGTCTGAGAGGTTTGTCTGTGCTGAAGGGCTTGGCTGAATAATTTTTAAGAATGGTTTTTGTGGAGCTGGGGTCACGAGTGATTGGTAGGTGATGATCGAACTTTTTGTCTTTGTAGGGTTTAGGGTGAAATTTAGAGGGAACCCTGCTTTATTTAAAAATGGTGGGGTCATATGTGTGATGTAGGCTTAATTAAGACAAGCAGCAGAGGAAGGACATGGAGCTGTTGGAGCGAGTCAAGAAGAGGCCACGAAGATGATCTGAGGGCTGGAGCACCTCCTCAGCTTGGAGAAGAAAAGGCTGTGGGGAGACCTTAGAGCAGCCTCCCAGTACTGAAAGGGGCTCCAGGAGAGCTGGGAGGGGCTCTCGATCAGGGAATGCAGGGAGAGGATGGGGGGAATGGTTTTCAGCTGAAAGAGAGGAGATTGAGATGAGATCTTGGGGAGAAATGTTTTGCTGTGAGGGTGGGGAGGCCCTGGTCCAGGTTGCCCAGAGCAGTGTTGGCTGCCCCTTCCCTGGAGGTGTTCAAGGCCAGGTTGGATGGGGCTTTGAGCCCCCTGATCCATGGCTGGGGGTTAGAACTGGATGGCCTTTGAGGTTCCTTCCAACCCAAACCGTTCCATGGTTCTATGAGTCTATGAGCTTCTCTTAAATGCAAGTTTGCAGAACAGAGCTGGATTAGTTCATGGCACATTTTACTGCACCTGTATTGTGCTTCTAAAGCAGGAGGTAATCAGCTTATGGGTGCAAGTATTAATTTAAAGTGACTTTTCTGTCTGGACAGGTTGGTTAGCACATAGTGTTTTTCTGGCTGATATATTCCAACCCTTACACTTTAAACATTGTATTTACCAGCCCTTTATTAAATATACAAAACAAGACCACACTCGCCAAAGTCTGTCACAGCCCATTTTGTTGTCACAGTGCATTTTGCTGTGTGCTGAGGAATGAGAGTCCAAGCCGCAAAGTCGGCTCATTTTAGCCTCAATGGCTTTTTAAAAAGCTCACAGCTTAAAATAATACATTATTAAGGTATTCAGACTTGTCAAAATTAATAATTAATATCACATTTATGTTCCCCACACATACACAGAGCCTTTCATTCACTCCGGTTTTTTATACTCCAGCCAAGTGACTGTGATGTAACCTTCTCCCGTGGGAGAGGTGGATCTGGGAGGTGGGCATGGCTGCTGGGGCAGCTGCCTCCCAGCTCCACAGCACGGATGTGTTACCTGACATTGGTGTTCAGTTGTTCCTCTGTAAATTATCTGAGTTTGTACATGGTCTGGTGGTCTATTAATTACAATAATTAAGAACATAAATTTCAACGGGGAGGAGGGAAAATATTCCTACGTTTATTTGTAAGATCATAGAATCATGGAATGGTTTGGGTTGGAAGGGACCACAAAACCCATCCAGTTCCAACTCCCTGCCATGGGCAGGGACACCTCCCACTGGGTCAGGGGGCTCAAAGCCCCATCCAACCTGGCCTTGAGCACCTCCAGGGACGGGGCAGCCACCACTTCTCTGTGCAATTGAAATATTCACAGTGTTGTTTGTGTAGAATTACTTAACATGCAGCAGCACTCCCTGCTTTGTTCTTCTGCTCCCGAGGAGGTGAGTATTGTGCTTTGGGATGTGGCTTTCTTGAAATTTGGAAAGCATCTGAGATATTAGAAATCTCCTTGCTCAAAGGAGTCTGCATTCATTTAGAATTTAACATGGTTAGTGGGAATGTCAGTGTGTCCCAGTGCAGGAAAAGCAGTGCACCAGCAAAGTCATTAAACTCTGGATTTATCTAATTGAGCTAAAGAGAATGAAACCTGGGTGCCTTAAAATGATTTGCATGAAAGACCAGAACTACTTAGTGGAGCTCTTGAGTGCTTTGGCAGTCAGTCAAGAGCTGCCTGTTTCCAACATTTGCAAGAGGCAGAATTATTGTAGGTCCATCTCTACGCTGGCTTGGAGTGTGAACTTCTCTGAGGTGTCATGTGCAGGGAAGAGTGAGCAAGTACATAAAAATAATATGTTTGCAGGAGAGCAGTGGTGGCTGCCCCATCCCTGGGGTTGTTCCATGCCAGGCTGGATGGGCTTTGAGCCCTCTGATCCAGTAGGAGGTATCCTTGCCTATGGCAGGGGAATGGAACTGGATGGGCTTTGAGGTCCCTTCCAAACCCAAACCGTTCTATCATTCTATGAAATATTCAAAGCTTTTGTCAATGTGGGCCCCAGGTTTAGGAGAACATTAATTAGTTTTTTAGTTTCACATTGTGGAATGAAGAAGATCTGACAGTTCCTGATTTGTCAAATTTTTCTCCCCAAAATGGGAAAAGATTAGCATGTCTGACTACAATTCACTGCTCTGAGCTTCCTTAAAGGTGGAACTCTATGAGTGCCAACCTGAGGGAAGCTCTCTGAAATGTTTCTGTATGCTTCTGGGGGCATTGTTGGGGGGGCTACTGGAAACAGAATCAATGGGATGGGTATAAAAGGAAATAAGAAAAGAAGTAGATCCAGTAGTAAGTTTCTCTTCCAGCACCCTGCTTTCATATGCAAGTAGTCTTTGCTGGGGATTTTAGTAGCTGTATCCATCTTTATGGCTAATTATGCATTACTCATTCTTATGCCTGATTTTTCTTCCAATCTGTGTCTTTGAAAGTTCTTCAAATAAAAAATGCAGCTTGGCACTGGTAATTTTACAATGGAATTACTCTATGTAGTACATATTTACTATACATACACACTCTATATTTTATATATATCTGTTCTCTACATTATGATATTTGCTACAATCGTGTCAGTACCAGAAAAGCAAACTGATAAACTTGACATTAAAAATATACAATATCTGCAGGAAGAAAATAGAATGGGAAAGGTATTTCCTAATTTACTGTATTTACTCTATATTCCTTTTTTTGGTTTGCTTTAGAGCCTGAAAGGTCTGTATTGCATGACAAAACAGCTGTGTGTGTTGTGGGTGAACTCTTGTTTAGCTGGTGATTAAAAAACCGGTGATAGAAACCTGGAAGACTGTGTTTTTAAATATACGCTCATTCCCCAGATGAATCTGTCCTGCATTTCCCACTTGAAAGAGGTGTTTAAAAAAAGATGCATAATTTCTGTTGTTTTTAAAAATTTATTTAAATCAAGTGTTTTTAGAAGCTGCTTCTTCTTTTTGACATGAAAGCTGAAGCTGGTTAGAGGCAAAGACATTTCATTAGTCAGGATATCCCTGTTGCTTGATAACTTGCCAGAAAGCCAAGATGATGAGACAGTTAAATAAGGATTACAATTTTTAAGATGTTAAAACACAGTGCAGTTGAGGTTATTTGATATAGTGGGAAATGAGAACGGTAGGAGATTATTTCTGGAAATGAGCACTCATTCTGCAGAGGTGTTAATGGGTGAGATCAACTTCTACCACTGCTCTGAACCTTGATCTGTAAGGAGAAACACTGTCATTTGTTTCAAATGCATGAACTAAAATAAGGCAGTGTTAATGGGCCATTCATACCATAGTTTGAGCATCAAAGTGATTCTAAATGGACTCTTTTTAAGTCAGTTGGAGTTTAAGAGTTGTGTAGTCCCTCAAAACAGCGATGCTGGTGTGGTTAAGCACGTGCATGTTCATTTGCAGGATTGGAACTTTAAAGAAGCAAATGATGCTTTCTGTCAGTTACAACTTCTAGGTGCCACTTCGTGTTTTGTTCCTCCCAGTGTTTGTTTGAAAACAAATTTTACCCTGAAAGAGGGGAGATTGAGATGAGATCTTAGGGAGAAATGTTTTGGTGTGAGGGTTGGGAGGCCCTGGCCCAGGTTGCCCAGAGCAGTGGTGGCTGCCCCATCCCTGGAGGTGTTCAAGGCCAGGTTGGATGGGGCTTGGAGCCCCCTGATCCAGTGGGAGGTGTCCCTGCCCATAGAAAGGAGTTGAACTGGATGGTCTTTGAGGTGCCTTCCAGCCCAAACTGTTCCATGAATCTATGATATATATGTATATATCTTCTTTAAAGTCACATGTGCTTTCCTAACTCTGCAGTTCTCTTGCAAAAAGATCTGTTTCACAGCTTACAGATATACACGTGCTTATTATAGGAGGGAGTTAATGTAGGTGGGGTTGGGAATATCCTAAAGGAAGATCAGATTGAAATGTAAACATCTTTGCTGCTTTTTTAAAGAGAATTGAGGGAGAAGGGATCTAGAAAATTACAGGCTTTAGTAAAATTGTATCTCCTGGCAATGTTTTCTTTTTAAAGCCTTGCATAATGTGCCAGTGTATTTTAAAAAGACATATCCCAAGCCACTAGAAAATAATCAAGTCTTTATTAAGCAAAAAGTTACTTCTTTATCAAATAATGAAAACATGGCATGAAAATCAATTGGCCTTAACTGAATCGCTATGGTGTACACTAGTAGAAACAGTAAAGAATCATAGGATCATGGAGTCATTAAGGTAGGAAAAGACCTCTAAGCTCATCCAGTCCAACTGTCAGCCCAACACAACTGTGTCTACTAAACCATGTCCTGAAGTGCCACATCTACATGGTTTTTGAACTCCACTCCTGTCCTGGGCAGCCTCTGCCTGTGCTTCGTCACTCTGTCAGTGAAGAAAAGTGTCCCAATATCCTGCCTAAACCTCCCCTGGCACAACTCGAGGCCATTTCCTCTCACCCTTTCACTTGTTGCTTGGCAGAAGAGCCCAGCACCCATTCCATCACAACCTCCTTTCCAGGAGCTGTAGAGAGTGATGAGGTCCCCCCTCATCCTCCTTTTCTCCATGCTAAACAGCCCTGCTTCCCTGGGGAGCTGTTCCAGTGCTCCACCACCCTCTGCTTGAAGAACCTTCTCCTAATGTCCAACCTAACCCACTTCTTGTCATTCCCTTGGAGTGGGAGGTTTATTTCGTACGATCAGGAATAACAGAGTTGAAATCATGAATCCAGTGGAAGAGCCAACACCCCAGTTCAGTAGGGATATTTTTTTGTTGTTTGGACTTGTATTGGTTTAGGCTTTAGTTTCTATGTCCTGGGAAAACATAGAAATCCATGATCTGTGTGTTTCAGAAGCAGATCCCTGAAGCTGTTGTTCAGTTTCATAACAGATCTGACTTTCTCTTTCCTTGTACGTGACACAAAGCATCAATTCAGCGTAAATTTCTATGGTTCAAGTTCATTGTTTTCATTAGATGAGGTACCCCATGGCAGGGGAGCTGGAACTGGATGATCTTTAAGGTCCCTTTCAACCCAAACCACGCCACAGTTCTATGATCTGCCCATAGAGCTTGAAGTTTTAGTGTTCTCACACATCCTCTGCTTTCCCAGGACTTGCTTCAAACCAAAGCTGAAAGAAATCTCCTGTACCCCAACAAATTCACCAGAAATGCGATGATGCCATTGTTAAAGAAGGAAGTTGATTCCCACATTTGTGATCAGTATCCTTTAAAGATCTTACATCCTTCTAGCAGTTACAACTGCCCTATTAATTGTTTCTAAAACAATGTCTCACCAATTACTTTAGAGATTGGAGTCTGGCCAGCAAGGGACAAGGGAAACCATTACTCTGGCACCTCTGTTGGCTCTTACACAAATGACAACTGGCTGGTAGTAGCTGAGCCCAGACTTTATTTTCATACTGTATTTAATCAATCCAAATTAATTAAATTACACTTTTAAAAAATGAGTGGTAGTTCTCTTATATTTAGTCTGGCATTTATTTATTTTTTTTCTGTTAAGAAAGAAGTTTCTAATGGAATACTATGCAAGTCTAAAGCAGTAACTTGGTGCCTCAGCAGACAGAAGTGTTTTCCTAATAAAGTTAGACTGTTAACTTTAGGAAGCAGATTTGAATCATGAATAGGTCAATGAGTGAAAATTTCATATAAACTGGGATACAAGAATCTTGGTAGTAAGCATCTTGTCAACCATTAAACAAAAAGGGTAGTTATATAGGAACAGAGTTTCAAAACAGGGATGATGTCTACCTCAACTTCAGCAAGGCTTTGGACTCTTGTCTCCCACAGCATCCTCACGGGGAAGCTTAGGAAGCGTGGGTTAGATGAGTGGGCAGTGAGGTGAGTCAAGAAGGGGCTGGAAGGCAGAGCTCAGAGGGCTGGGATCAGTGGTACAGAGTCTCATTGGAAGCCTGTGGCCAGTGATGGTCCCCAGGGATCAATACTCATTCCAGTCTTGTTCAGCATCTTCATCCATGACCTGGGTGCGGGGACAGAGTGCACCCTCAGCACTGAAGGTAAGATGACACAAAACTGGGAGGAGCGGCTGATCCAGCAGAAGCTGTGCTGCTGTTCAGCAAGATCTGGACAGGCTGGAGAGTTGGGCTGAGAGGAGCCTTAGGAAGTTCAACCAAGGCAGATGCAGAGTTCTGCACCTGAGAAGGAACAACCCCTGCACCAGTACAGGTGAGGAGTTGACAGATCTGCTTGCCAGTTGGTCAAGATATACCTGAGCATCCTGGTGGACAACAAGCTGATCATGAACCAGCTCAGTCTCTATTCCTTTGTGCTTCCTCTGTGAATAATCATATTTTTTGTTGATAAACATCAATCAGAATTGATACCTTAGGATATAGTTGTTGTCCCACAGCTGAGAGTCCAATGACTGATGAATACATACTTGACTAAAAGTTGCTGAAGGATCACGGTTTCCACTTCTGTTCACTGCAGTGGTGTCAAACTCAGATGAAGGAAGTCCATGTAGATCGCTGTTCCGTTCTTTTTCTGCCCTTACGCCAGACTAGGAGACTATGAAGGTCTGTACACAGCTCATCTTTGCCCTGTCTGTGTGTTTTGCAGGGCATAAAAATGTTCCTATGTACTGGAAAGGAAAATGTTAACTGGAGGTGCTCAAGGCCAGGCTGGATGGGGCTTTGAGCCCCCTGATCCAGCGGGAGGTGTCCCTGCCCATGGCAAGGGGTTGGAACTGGATGGGTTTTAACGTCCCTTCCAACTCAAACCATCCCATGATTGTGTGATTAACTGTGGCTTAAGGAACACTGGATGGAGGGAGCCAAGAAAACCATTCCCAGTTCAGAAAACTGTCCGGTAGTTGCTAAGGAAACGCATTTGCCTTTGACTGCATTGTAAAACCTCTCTGGATAGTCTGGTTAAGGATCGTGCCAACTCTAGTGAACATTAGCCTGGGCCCAGAGTGATGCAAAACCTTTCTAAAGAGGTTTTTGGCTAAGTTTCTCCAATCTGGAGATGATACAACACAAACATTTGGGGTGCAATCTAAAAAACCTGTCTTTTAAATACAAATTGAATTTCCTAAATGTTGGAATATTCTTATTGGAATATGCAGCTTTAAGATTTTAACTTTAGACAGTACAAGCTTTGAAAACCTGTAGATGGGTGTCATAAAATACAAAAACTGTGGTCGTGGTTGTGGCTGAGCATAAACCAGAATGAAGGGCACTTTACCCAGTGTGAATTTATGGCTGGAACAATTTACATTGAGAATAAACAGTTTAATGGATAGCTAGAAGGATTAAAGGATGCTCAATCCATCAGATTAAACATGTCATTCTTGCTGGTGAATGGTGCCATTATCAGATTGGGATGCCAACATTCTTTCAGAGGAGGCATTTTTACTAGTTTACATCTATTGACAAAGGCTTCCCAAATTCTGCCGGTGATCCCTTAGCAAAACTTCCGTTGATTTCAATGACTCAAAGATTTCACCCTTTATCTTTCTGTAGTATTAAATGTTGAGAATCCCCCAATGAGCAGGGCTGTCTGGAGCTCGTTTCTCTTTTAATGTGAATTATGAGCTTGGAAACACAACTCTGAGGTTTGATGGCCAATAGTTAGTGGGCTGTTCTGCTTTGGAGGTTTACATGATCATTATTGCTAAGTGTTACTAAAAGAAATGGTGAGATAACTGGTGCTGTCACGCAGCCAACTGTATCACAAATCAGTGATGTTGTCCAATTTTCCTGTTAGGCTTAGAGACACAGATAAGGAAAAGCAATGCTCATTTGGAAGGAGAACATGAAGAGTGGATTTTCCATGGATTGAATCTGTGGCATTAAGATTCCTATTCTGTGGATCCCATTATCCCAGTTTAAAAATAAAAAGGCAGTTTAATTTACCCATTTTCCCTAGCAGATGCAATGCAAGGAGACACTTCTTTTCCTCTAGATAAGAAATAGTTTATGGACTGAGTTTTGTTGTTGTTTACACAGTGAATCTCTTAAAGGGTGGAAAAAGTCTAATGTTTACACCAGATTTTAATGAAGAACAATGTGATCCTAAAACTATTCTATGGACTAAATGAATAAATCTTGTAAGTGAAGGAAAAACACAGAAACTTTGAGTTTGTAAATATACAAAATATATGCCAAAAGTCATGTCAGTTTGTACCATACAGCAGTTCCAAACAGTTATGAGTTGTCTATTCGTAACCAGGTATCTCTCTTACCCCTTCCCAAGGATTTTAACAAAGCTTAAACTTTAAATCACCAACCTGGACTGAGCTTTGGGGGCTGGAGACTGTTTTGTTAATGTTACTGATTAAAGCCCTACCTGACCTATAGCCTGACTTAAAAATTCAGCATTAAATTGAATAATCTTTTACATCTCTTCCAGTCCAAACTGTTCTATGATTCTATGATTTCTCAGAAGTGAACAGGATCTCTTCTCTTGGCTCTATGAAAAAGCAAAATACAATTAATTCATTCTTATTAATATATTTTTATTCTATTAACCATCAGCGTGCACATTGTTGGCCCATAGCAAAACATGATGCCATTCAGAGAACTCTTTAATTCAGATTTTGGTTGTATTACTCACCTTCTCTGCAAGCCAAGAGATTGTGTAAAGGCAGACACCATGACTTGGCTGCCAAGCTGTAACTTACCAAGCTGAGTTAATTTAGTTTTGATCTTGAGTCACAGAATCATGGAATGGTTTGTGTTGGAAGGCACTTTAAAGCCCACCCAGGGACACGTCCCACTGGATCAGGGTGCTCAAAACCCCATCCAGCCTTGAGAGGAAGTACATATCTCTGTTAATCAATCACCTCTGCTCTGTGTGCCCTGGTCTTACCAGGCAGCAATTGCCCATGGGACGTCTCTTTGCTGTTGGCAGCTGGAACAGAGCCTGAGCTATGCCAAGGGTGGTGGACTCTTTCCAAGTTGCCCAGTAGAGCAGCATCTACTGTGGCTCTGTCCTCTGCCGTCTTTAAGGGCCTTTTAAACATTCTCATTCCTTTCACATTTCCTTGTGGAAACATCTGAACCAACTGTCTGGAACAGCAGACTTGCTTGTTATTTCCAGTTGGAGGCTCCTGCCATCAAGAAAAGCATTAGGAGAGCATGAAAAGCCACGCTCTTTCCTCGGAATTTCTTGCATTCCAAACATGGACCACAAAAGCCTTTGGTAGCTGCTTCCCAGCCCATCTTCCACTGAAAGACGGTGGTGCTTTCAGAAGGTTAAGAGCTTTTTTTTATTTTATTTTTTAATGGTAGTCTTATTAATATGTAGGATTTCTTTTTGTATCTCATGGTGCTCACAAAGGTATAACTTTGCTGCATTTCTTTTAAAGCAATGCAATCTCAATTATTGGAATAGAGATGTGATCACTGGAAATGCTTGTAAGATAAAATCCATTCTATTTGGAGTTTTCAGAAGTCACTCCCCCACAGGTTTGATTGCTTACTTTCACAGAACCATAGAATGGTTTGGGTTGGAAAAGACCTCAAAGCCTACCTAGTTCCAACCCCCTGCCATGGACAGGGACATCTCCCACTAGATCAGGGGGATCAAGACTCTATCCAGCCTGGCCTTGAACACCTCCAGGAATGGGGCAGCCACAACTTCTATGGGCAACCTGGGCCAGGGCCTCCCCACCCTCACAGGAAAACATTTCTTCCTAAGATCTCATCTCAATCTCCCTCCTTTCAGTTGAAAACCCTTCCCCCCCTCATCCTGTCCCTACACTCCCCTCCCCAGAGCCCCTCCCCAGCTCTCCTGGGGCCCCTTTCAGTACTGGGAGGCTGCTCTAAGCTCTCCCCACAGCCTTCTCTTCTCCAGCCTGAACAACCCCAACTCTCTCAGCCTGTCCTCACCTGGGAGGTGCTCCAGCCCTTGGATCATCTCCGTGTCCTCCTCTGGACTCGCTCCAACAGCTCCATGCCTTGTTGTGCTGAGGACTCCAGAACTGGACACAGGGCTCCAGGTGGGGTCTCCCCAGAGCAGAGCAGAGGGGCAGAATCCCCTCCCTCCCCTCTGGTCCCTCTGCTCTGGATGCAGCCCAGGCCACCGTTGGTTTCTGGGCTGTGAGCGCACATTGCTGGCTCATGTGGAGCTTCTCACTCCTCAATACTCCAAGTCCTTCTGCTCACGGCTGTTCTCAATCCATTCTCTGCCCAGCCTGTAATTGTCCTTGATGTTGCCCTGACCCAGGTGCAGTACCTTGCCCTTGGCCTTGTTTTAATTCATGGGGTCAGCATTTTTCAATGGAGCATGTGCAGAACTTCAGTTCCTCCTTCAGAATCCAAATCCGGCTGAAACAGACTCAGTTTTAGAGGGAAAAGCAAGCAAATCACCTTTTCTATGGGAAAAAGAGGAAAACACCTAAACTTTGTAAGATGAGACAAATTCCTTGAGTTAATTAGTTGAAGATTTAGAACAGCCTTCTCACATGAAATGCATGCAGGAAAGTGGATAATATTTTAGGGAGTGAAAGAGGAGGCAAAATTTAGCTGTAGAGTTGCATAAAGCAGAGTGGAGGTAGTTAATACAAAGTTGTATGAAAGAGGAGGTGTGTCTGAAGCTGGAAATGTTCTAATGGAAAGTCTAGCAGTCATGGCTAAAATAAATTATGGGCATGAGTGCAGTGTGTGTGATGTTTCATGGAAGTGGTATGCTTGAGCAAAGAGAGGGCCCTTAGTTTTTTTTCTTTCTCTTTTTTCAAAAATTAATATATTATGTTGCTGGTTTGCTTTATTACTTTTAAATTCATACAAGGGTAATTCTATAGTAACAATTTTATCTTTAATGACTCTCACATTTTTAAATAGCTTGAATATCAAAAGGAACACCAGGGCTCCTTCCGAGCTTCCAGGTGTAGAAATTTGTAAAAAGATTATTTGTAATAAAACATTGTTTGTGCATTATGAGAAATCTGAGCTAGGTTTTACAAATCTAGGAGTGCATTATGGATAATGAAGTTTTAATTATACCAGCAATCTAATAAAAGGCATGACTGGTATGAGTGATAGTATTTTTCAGCAGGAGGAGTGCAGTTCACGTTTGTCTCCTGCAAACGTAGACAAATTTTGCAATAGTGCTGCTGACTCCATTGATATCACAGTGGCTCAAAGTCATATTCTGGGTTGGAAGGAAGGGGGTTTCCTCAGTGTACGTGGGGTGTTTCACTGTCTGCTTCCATAGCTCTGTCTTCATCCCTACAGCAAAAGGTTGAAAATTCATAGTATTGTAGAATTGTTTGGTTGGAAAAGACCTTTGATATCATCAGGTCCAACTGTACCTGTCCACTGTTAAACCACACTCTTGTCTCTCATCTCCAGGGATGGAGACTCCACCACTGCCCTGGGCAGCCCGTTCCAGTTACTGACAACCCTTTCAGTGTACAAATTTTTCCTGATATCAAATCTAAACCTCCCCTGGTGCAACTTGAGGACGTTTCCTATCATTCTACCACTTGTTCCATGGGAGAAGAGCCCAGTGCCTACCTCACCACAGCCTCCTTTCCAGGAGCTGCAGAGGGTGATGAGGTCTCCTCTCAGCCTCCTCTTCTCAAGGTTTAACAAACCCAGTTCCCTCAGCTGCTCCTTATAACCCCTGTTCTCTAGATCCTTCCCCAGCTCCATTCCCTTCTCTGGACACACTCCAGCCCCTGAGCACCTTTGTTGGAGTGAGGGGCACAAAACTGAACCCAGGATTCGAGGTGTGGCTTCACCAGTGCTGAATGCAGGGGGACAATTCCTTTCTTGCTCCTGCTGCCACTCCATGGCTGATCCCAGCCAGGATGCTGTTGGCCTTCTTGGCCCCCTGGGACACTGTTGGCTGAAGTGCAGCTGCTGTCAACCAGCACCTCCAGTTCCTTCTGGGGGTGAACTGGGGCACCGGTGTTGCTGGTGCACTGCTTTTCCTGCAATGGGACACGCTGACATCTCCAGTAACCATATTGAATTCTAAAGGAACACAGACTCCCTTGAGCAAGAGGATTTCTATTATCTCAGGTGCTTTCCAAATTTCAAGAAAGTTACGTCCCATCCCACAGCCCAATAGACACATCCTCAGGAGCAGAAGAACTGGGCAGGGAGTGCTGTTGCACACTAGTAATTCTTCCCTCCAGTTCCAGTCCCCTCCAGTCAATACTGGTGTGTCCTTAGTTACTCACCCTCCCCACTCGATCTGGAATTGAATGCAGGAAACAATTTTGTGTTCTGTTTGCTCTTTCTGGACTTGAATCTCGGCAGTAGTATAATAACAGTAGATTAAATGATGCTCAGTGTAGTCATCAGATTTCACTCTGTGGCTATTAGGATCATCTTCCCTGGTTTTCATCTGTTGTGTACTTCATAGAAAGATGGACTTGAGTGAGGGCTACTTCCAACACAAATTGCAATCACTCAGAATAGTCACTCCTTTGGAATCTGCACATTTTTATTTCCATATGAGATGCAATTTAATCATTAAGGGATTTTTTTTAGCGCCAGCATAACATACCTTCATAGGAGGAAGTTGACCCCAATTTTGTAAGCGGGTGTTTATGAAGTCAAAGGTGGACTCTTAAACAGACTTAGAAGCTGGGCCAGCAGCAGAATGCCCGATCTGGCACACACAGGAGAAATTATCCACGATTAAAGAGTTTCTGATTAATATGGCTTATGTGCCAAAACTGCACATGCAGCGTATGATCTCAATTAGAGTGAAACCTAATTCTTCAAGGCTAAGCTCCAGATTCATTCTGTAATTTCTTCTTTGTTTAACTTGGACATTTTTTGACAACGGGATCTAAAAGAAATGTGGGGGGATGGGGGCAGAACCCCCCCTATCATTATAAATTGCAGTGCTGTAGAAAATATCTTTCTCATGGTGCTGCTGTGAATACCTTGTCTATTTAATTTTCAGAAGGGTTGCTGTGCATTCCTCTAAGGTGCTGCCATTTAGTACTGCTAATGGAGCTGTAACAGTTTTTTTGGGAAAGAATGAATACTCGTTTGCAGGTTTTCTGCTTAAAAAGTTAGTCTTGCCAAAGAAAACTGCTTGAAGGTGGAAAGGAATAAGTATATAATCACGCCACTGTCATTACCTCTGATACTAAGAAAGTAGGAAATGTCAAAGGCCTGTAAGAAAAATAAGTTCAGGTTTAATGAGTCTGCTGGAGAGGAATTATCAACATTAATCATTTAGCTAGTGGACTAACATAGCTGGCATCAATAGAATAACTTTTTCCATCCTGTTTTAATATGCAGCAGTTGCTCAGCTTGTTTCTGAGCCTTTTTTTTTAAACCGCTAATCCCAAAACATCCTGGAAACACAAACTCTAACGAACGAGTATCATCGAATTTTAAGTGTTCTTCCAAACCAATATTAGCCCTGCTCGGAGGGAATTCAGCAGTTAGGCTTCTCGTGTGTGGGAAAGGAGGGGTTCCAGGCCCAAGGGAATGTGTGCATGGAGGATTTGGAAAGCTACACAGTGGAGCAGGATGCTCTGCGTACCGGAGATGCAGGGTGCTGGGACATCTATGAAGAGAGTCTGAGGAAGTTGGGGTTGTTCAGCTTGGAGAAGAGAAGGTTCTAGACAGTTCTTATAGTAGCCTTTCTAATACTTAAAGGGGGCATAAGAAAGATGGGAAAAACCTTTTAGCAGGACCTGTAGCAATAAGAAAAAGGGTAGAAGTTTTCACTTAAAAGAAGAGAGGTTTAGACTAGGTATTAGGAAGAAATATTTTATTCTGAGGGTGGGGAGGCCCTGGCCCAGGTTGCCCAGAGCAGTGGTGGCTGTCCCATCCCTGGAGGTGTCCAGGGCCAGGTTGGATGGGGCTTTGAACCTCCTGATCAAGTGGGAGGTGTTCCTGCCCATGGCAGGGGGTTGGAACTGGGTGGGCTTTCAGACCCTTGCCAACTCAAGCCATTCTATGATTTCATGATTCTATGATCTTTCTTAGTAATGCAGGTGAAGGAAAAATGTCTCTTGATCGTATAGGCATGGTTCTGATGTTCCTGGAACCACTGCTGTGCAGCCGGGCAGCAGATGGTGCGCAGTGCTGCTTCCCATAACCAGGAGGAATCAGTAGCCACTTCTGAAAGAATTTTACGTCTTGAAATGCCTCCTCTCTTTACTCTGATGTACAGTGGCTTCACTGGACAGCCTTCCATTGACATCAGACAGCAAGCATTTACCCATGCTCGTCTCCTGCAGTACTGTCAGATCAGATGCACTCGTATTCCATGGTAACAAAATAACCCTTGTGGCTTCTGCCTGGCTTTGGCAGATATTTTCTGTGAAATGGAATCCATATGCTGGGGTGACCCTTAATGAAACCCTTTCTCTAATTGCTATATTAAGCCCGCTATTTCCTTGTCATTGTTTACGCTTTTAAATCTATAATATATTCCAAATTAAATATGTTTGAATGACAGCATTCTGAGTTAATTATAGACTTTATCACTGATTAGGCCAGACGATCTAAATAGTGCATAAGCTCTGCTGGAATAGCCACATGAATAAAACCAGGAAACTACAAAGTTCTTATTATAATAAGTAAAACTAAATAAAAGTATTCCATTAATTAAATTAGAACTTCTGACTCAGTAATTTTGCAAAATACTAACAGTGC
This sequence comes from Dromococcyx pavoninus, assembly GCA_033558185.1. NCBI lineage: Eukaryota > Metazoa > Chordata > Aves > Cuculiformes > Neomorphidae > Dromococcyx > Dromococcyx pavoninus. The sequence goes on from JAUMJL010000552.1 coordinate 93,764, forward strand.
TTTCTAGACCATCTCCACCTGAATTATTTTCTGGCTAGCTATTTTTTCTTAAAATTCTTGATTCCTTATGTAATTTAATCTTTAATATCTTTTCTTTAGCCCTTCCTTGCAATTATTCAGCATGCTCAGAGTAAAAGAATAGTTTGCATTACCAAGTTTATGAAAACAGTGCTTGGATTTGATTAGAACTAAGGGATTGGTCATAAAGTCAGCCCAGGCAAGAAAGCAACAATTAGCAAATTAAGTTGAGGGAAGCATGGAGCAAGAACCAAAGCAGAGAAAGCAAACTCATAAGAACCTTCCATTGTTCACAATTTCGCATTGTTGATGATCTCAGGATCAGAACAAGGGATGCTTTAGAAACGAAGGAGGAAAGGTGATTCAGACATGGAGGAGGCATGAATCATATTATAGAACCATGGAATGGTTTGGGTTGGAAGGGATCTCAAAGCCCATCCAATTCTAACCCTCCCTGCCATGGGCAGAGACACCTCCCACTGGATCAGGGGGCTCAAAGCCCCATCCAGCCTGGCCTTGAACACCTCCAGGGATGGGGCAGCCACCACTCCTGGGCAAGAAAACGTTTCTTCCTGTTATCTATGGTTTTAGGTCAGTTCTGACTTCTAGTGTTAACATGGTTTCTTTATGAAGAGTTTATAGAGCCACGACAAAATCATTAGATTAGTGCTGATACGCCACGTGGGTGTTTCTGATGACTCAGTGGCCGTGTTGGGCAGTTCAAGATGACAAAAATTTTCCTACTAGCCTCCAGGCCAATGGAGGGACTTCCCAGAGAGTTTGAACCTCCCCGTTGTGCAGGGAAGGAGGACGGGAGAGGGGGAGTTGCTGAGATTCTCACCACAGAGCTCAAATTCATTGCCAGAAGCCTGGGCAGTAGTTTCTGATTGTCTTTATGCTGGTGCAGATTAGAGGTAATTGCCCTGGAGATGTGTGCTGCTTGTGGAGGACTGCAGTTACAGTTAGTGCTGTTAATGCATGCTTTATTTTATAGCAGCTGCCATTTCTGAAGTAGCCCAGTGCAAAATGTGTCACCCTCTTTTATAAGCCTGCTATTGCCATACCCTCACTTACTGTAGAACTCTACAGCAATTACAGCACGGTTTAATTTACAAATCATTACAGAGTTTAGCCATTACTAGTACAAAGTAGTTACTCTCTCTGTGCAATTGAAGCCTAATTTTCATGCCATCTGAAACTTTCAGGCATCAGGTAACGATTTATTTTATAAGGAAAAAATAACCATTTATTTAAATTGTAAAATCTGTGTGTTTACAGAGTGGCTGAAACTCTTTGGGTTTCACAGCAATTACATTGGAGGCTATTTCTGAAAAACTGGGGTCTTATTTCTGAAAAAATAAGTTATCAGCAATTGCTTCCTCTGCTTGCATAATTGCTTGAATAATTGTACCCTACAAAATGAAGGAAATTACCCTTTAATGCTGCCCAATAATTCTGATAGTTTGTTAATCCGCAAAGAGCACAGGGGCTCTAAAAGTTGTGTAACTCAGATATTAAGGCTGTAATCTGGAGCACATTTCTTGTGTGGTGAGTATGAAATGTGTTTACATATCAGTGAGGCAAAGTGGATTTATAATTAGTTTTGCTTTTAAGTGAAAAAGAAAAAGTGGTTATAACCATGCACGAGGCAGAGTAAATTTGAGGAGTTTTTCTGTGGATAAAATCTATATCCCTTATGCAGGTCATTTAAATACTTTGCTGTTGAATCCATTGCACATGTGCAGAGCATTGTACATAGTTTTCCAGCCATCCCATTGCATCCAGTGATTCCATTGCAATTTGTGTAGCCCCGTATGTAAGCTGCAGTATTTTTGCTAGATATATTGGCATTTCTTTTTGACTTCTTCCTTGAAGTCTTTTGGGGAAAAAAATGATAGAAGGTTTGCAGAAGGATGCAGAATTGAAATTTAGATGCCTGTTGCAAACCCCCCACACACATAAAAGTGGTGGAAGCTAGCATGAATGGTGGGACAAAAGGACAACAATACTTTCCTGTGGTTAGTGGGCTTCAAATAGAATTGCCAAATGACTTATCTCTTAAAAAATTCTCCCTGTCTTATGTTCTTTTATATGTAATACTGTCAGTGTGATTCATGCTACGTATGTTTTAATGCACAGAGAACTCGTGTTCTTCATCCTATAGCCTGGTTTGTAGGTTCTTATATCAGTTATGAATAGAAAAGTTAAAGCTGCCTGTTATCACAATTCGGACTATTCACATATAAGTGAGCTCCTAGGATGAGGGGAAGGGTTTTCAGCTGCAAGAGGGGAGATTGAGATGAAATCTTAGGGAGAAATGTTTTGCTGTGAGGGTGGCTCTGGCCCAGGTTGCCCAGAGAAGTCGTGGCTGCCCCATCCCTGGAGGTGTTCAAGGCCAGGTTGGATGGGGCTTTGATCCCCCTGATCCAGTGGGAGGTGTCCCTGCCCATGGCAGGAGGGTTGGAACTGGATGAGCTTTGAGGTCACTTCCAATCCAAACCATTCTATGACTCTATGATTCTGAAAAAGAAGGTTTCTAAGTATTCTTTATTTTTTTTCTAGCAGGAATAGTTTATTTTTCTGAGTTGAGCACAGTTTTCCTATTCATATGTAAAAGTCTGCAGCAGGAGCTGTGAACTCCTTTACTTCTCCATGAAATTTCTACTTTTTGTGATTTTTTTTGTTTGCAGTATGTGCACTAAGCACAGTCTGTGTGCAGCCTTGGGCTTCAGAGACCAACAAAATTTAAATCAATTTTATACACATAGTTTTGGTCAGAGAAGCTCAGTCTTGCTGAATTAACTCTACAGACTGTAAAAGGTGTTTAATTACACTATGTCATTAATTAGCCCCAATATTCCTGTCAAAAATATTCCCTTTCTAAGTATCTTACACTCTATTTCAATAGTTTGCAGAGAAACTTAACTCAGTGGTGCCTGTTCTGCCTTTTCATTGCTTTTGTCCTGTACCATAACTGGGTGTTCATCTGGCAGTGCCATCTGCTTCAGGTTTTGAACAACTTTTGCGGTTTCTTCTTTTCCCTTCATCTGCTTTAATGCTGGTTGAAGGTTGCTTCTGCCTTTATCTTGTATTCTTTCCCATAATATCATGTAATTATTTTTTATTTGGTTTGCCTTATCATTCTTTCCATGCACATCTGTCTCTATCCCGAGATTCTTTTCTTTTCTGATTCCACTTGCTTTAGCTCCTTATGCCGGGGCAGAGGCAGCTGGGGTAAGGAAGCAGTTTTGGAGGGTACATGTATGGGAAAAGAGTCAACATGGGTAGACAGCAATTAAGTGTTTGTAGGCTTTAAAAAACAACTGCAAATATGGCACAAAAAAAATATTTTTTTATATCAGCTCATGAGACCTGGGTTCCATAAATTATTTCATTCAGGTGCATTTAACAAGTTGTTTTTTCCAATTTAGTAGTTTTTTTGTTAATGTCATCGAATCATAGAATGTCCTGAGTTGGAAGGGACCCAGAAGGATCATTAAGTTCAGCTCTGTGCGTAGGACAACCCCACCATTCACACCATGTGTCTGAGAGCATTGGCCATGTTGTTGGACAGGAGAGGTTTAAGCAACAGTTCTAAAATTCCCTGTTGTGTTTGTCTGTTGTCTGACGATGAACTTCTCTAACTTCTCTAGTTTATACTCTTTCCATCCTATTGGGTATCGTTCAAGGACAAGACTTCTCTACAAAGGTGCATGTGTGGCAGGGCAGGTCAGAGTTAAAAAGCATAGAATGGTTTGGGTTGGAAGGGACCTCAAAGCCCATTCAGTTCCAGCCCCCTGCCATGGGCAGGGACACCTCCCACTGGATCAGGGGGCTCAAAGCCCCATCCAACCTGGCCTTGAACAACCCCAGGCATGGGGCAGCCACCACTTCTCTGAGCAATCTGGGCCAGGGCCTCCCCACCCTCACAACAAAACATTTCTTCCCAAGATCTGATCTGATCTCAATCTCCCCTCTTTCAGATGAAAACCCTTCCCCCTTGTCCTGTCCCTGCAACCCCTGATCAAGAGCCCCTCCCCAGCTTTTCTGGAGCCCCTTTCAGTACTGGGAGGCTGCTCTAAGGTCTCCCCACAGCCTTCTCTTCTCCAGGCTGAACAACCCCCACTCTCTCAGCCTGTCCTCGTACAGGAGGTGCTCCAGCCCTTGGATCATCTCTGTGGCCTCCTTAGGGCTTGCTCCAACAGATCCAGGTCCTTCTGTATAGAATAGAGCTGAGCAACACGGGAATCAAATGTCTTGTCAAAATACTTCCTACTTGTATAAGCCTCCCTCTAGAGGCAGAATGTTTGATTAAAAAAATGCCTATGCTTCCTGCACCTTGGACTGGTGTTCATGGTGGTTTCACCCATTGCCCAAGTTGTATGTCCTGGATCGCAGTAACTTTATTTGGTAGGAATCTCACTCTACCCTCTTTTTTGTGGATAGAATTAAGAGCTCTGCTCTGTTTAGTGAGTATAATACAACTGCAAACATTCTTCCTATTCACTGTGGAGGTACCATAGCCCTTGGTCTTGGATTGTCATTCTCTTCACCAGCAGATGGAGACCCAGATCGTGAGACCCGATTTTGCTGGCATAGTTAATGGTTAACACATAATAATTGGTTGCCAGTGGATTTCAGTGAAATTTCCATGTCCCATTACATTTGAGGTCTGGTTCCAAATCTGTGGAAGCTTCTAATCCTTTCCTGGATTTTGGCTGAGAACTTTGGCAACAGAAGCAAGGAAGAGGTGGGTAGACACGGCTCTCTCATGACAAGAACTGAACATTTTGGTACCTCTGTACTGAATTATATAAAAACACAGGGGATAGGACATGTCTTTCTTGAGGCTTTGATTTTCAACTTCCCAGATGCATGAGCTTTCTTCAAGCAGCAACAGTCCTTTCCTACGGGACTGTTTGCGGTCTACAGGATGTCTCTGCCAATGGGTAGGTCAGCAGGGTTTGAGCATTTATCTGTATATTCCAGCAAAGGTGAAGGCTGTGATGGGGGTACTTGCTTTGGGAATGCCTTGTAGACATCCTTCCCTCTTTTTGTCCATGGACTTCCAGTTACCATGGACTTTTGCTCATGATAATTGCACAATGGGAGTCAAAAAGGACTGTCGAACTTAGATCAGATCTTAGGAAGCAATGTTTTGCTGTGAGGGTGGGGAGGCCCTGGCCCAGGTTGCCCAGAGAAGTGGTGGTTGCCCCATCCCTGGAGGTGTTCAAGGCCAGGTTGGATGGGGCTTTGAGCCCCCTGATCCAGTGGGAGGTGTCCCTGCCCATGGCAGGGGGTTGGAACTGGATGGGTTTTAAGGTTCCTTCCAACCCAAACCATTCTATGATCCTGTCACCTGCTTGGAAAAAAAGGCTTAACAAAGCTAAAAGGTGTTGAATGGGCATGTTTTCCAAAAGGATGGTCATGCTTTAAACCTAGTTTCAATCTAACCACAACTTACTTTTTTGTATGCATGAGCTCTTTGCAAGCACAGGCATGCCAGAAAGCTTTAACAAAAATATTTTAAGTACAGTATTTTAAAATACGTTGTAAAGCCTACTAAACATTAGGCTTTGTGTGTGTATAACAGTGTTGAGAATAAAGAGCTTGATGGGCTAGGAATGTGGTTAACCTAGTATGTGAAGTGCATTTTTAATAACTGAATGATAACAATCAAGTATATGCTATAAATAATAGGTACATGTGCAGACTGAAAATATTCCAGGCCTGTTTTAGATATGTATTTGAGAATTAAGCTAATTTTTATGGCTCCCTGTGGGAAGAGTGGAAAAAGAACATAAAAAAATACATTTTCTGAAAGTGATGGGTCATTTTTTGATATAGGAGAAAATAATTAAATTTTTCTTATGCATTTATTAAAACATAAATATACTGATTTTTTGAAGAGTTAAATGATAAATACAGGGAAGCAACCAGGTATTATCTGCATTTTTATGGAACAGCTTTAACGCCTCATAGCCCCAAGCTCCAGGTACAATTTTTGTACCTTTTGGCCTTTCACACCGCAGACATCGTCCAGCTTTCTTGTAATTTCCCTTAGAGATACATAAGACGTGAGAATCCTGACCAGTTTGTTGAACAGTGAAGCTGAAGGCTTTGAAATAGAATCATAGAATTGTTTGGATTGGGAGGGACCTTAAAGGTCATCCAGTTCCAACACCCCTGCCATGGGTAGAGACATTTTCCATTAGACCAGGCTGCTCAAGACTCCATCCAACCTGGCCTTGAACATCTCCAGGGAGAGGGAAATCTTTTTCTGTGCTTGAACATTGCGCTTCATTTTCCGTTTATTTCTTCAGTAAATATAATTTTGTCTTTTAGGGTGGATTTTGGTTTGGGTTTGATTGTCCAATCATGAAGGTTACTTGATATGACACCTGCACTTACACACTGTTCATACATCCACAAGCTTCAGAGCTCATCCAGTAAGTTTTGGATGTTTAAATGATTCTGAATTTCCTGGTTCTTAGTATAGGAAAGGAGTGAGAGGGCAGTGATATGTAAATACGGGGTCTGGAAACCAGCTGTAAGAGGGATGGCAGAAAGCAGTGTTTCCTAGGCTGGCAAGTTGATGAGAGCAATGATTTTCAGACTTTTATGAGTTGTTGGGCCACCTCTGCCATCCAGAATTTCTCGTGGTAAATTGTTAGTATGTAAGTTGGCAGCCAGTTAGCAGAGCCTTAAAAATCTTTGTTGGATGATCCCGAGGGTGGGAGAGCAGGATAGGAGAGGACCGGCACTATTTTGTGATCGCCGAGTTCAGCAGGATCCATACACTTCTGCGGTCAGTGTTGGGCCAGAACCTGACAGCTCCGCAGGAGTATTGAGCTGGTGATTTTTTGCTGGGCTAAACACCAGAAATGAATTTCAGTTAAGTACTCTTAGTTTTAATTCACTCCCCTCCAGGGTATTGACAACTCTGTAGTTAATATCTTACAACATCAAATAACTCTCCCATCCCTGGAGGTGTTCAAGGGCAGGTTGGATGAGGGTTTGAGCCCCCTGATCCAGGGGTTGGAACTGCATGGGTTTTGAGTCCCTTCCAACATAAATCATTCTATGATTCTATATTTCTATGAACTCTTCAGCAGCATAAGTCCCAATGATTTCACCCAAGAAGCAGATATTAGTTTTCCAGAGAATTAAAACATCTATATTTACATTTTAAGCATTCAGTGCACTAAATACTTTTGTTCCTGTGATTTCACAGTTGTCAGCAGCAACAGCTCTTACCCTGTCTGCTCTGCACACATCCTCACAGACCTCAATGCCAGCATAACAGAAATCCAACTGCAAATTTTGTCTGGGGCAAAAGCGAACTGTGTGTCTAAAGGAAAGTTGTAAACAGAGTACCTGTGGTCACTGTATTCCATCCCACGTGCAACTTCATCCTTGTGCATATGTAGGAACTGACAAAACCAAAATCCTGTTTTGGAATGTGTAGAAAATGTTCATCGTAAAGGAAATTAAAATTATTTAGCTTTAGGTCAAAACAACAATTTAACATCCCTTTGTGTACACAAACACTCTTCTGAAACTCACAAATCATAGATGCTTGATGTTCAGAACCGCTTTAAATGCTACTTACCTAAAGCCAGGAGATGAGAAACATGTGGCAGACCTTTTTTTCAAGAGTTCAGAGGGTGGGGGAGCAAGAGGATGTTTGCATCTGCAGGAGGAGGGCCTAAAAATACTCTAAAAGCCGACAGTTCACTTAAATCATTAATCCTACATTCAAGACATTTCCACGTTTTAATGGACTGCAATTAAACCCAATATTTCTTAATACGAGTGTCAGGTGTTTTCAGCAGTGATGCAAATGACTGCTTAGTGCTATAATTCTGCAGGCGAAGGCATTTAGAGCAGGCTCATTTGGGCAGCCAAATATAAACAAGAGCACATAATTCCATCTGCTTTTTGGCAATTTGTTGTTCCTTTTAGGTTCTCTTTCCCCGTTTGTCTTGTGGACACAGTTTGCAGGAAATGTCAGCTGCTGTGATTGATAGCATGAGATTGGATGTACTGACTTCATGCTTTCATAAAGCAAGACAGCTGTTGGGAGAAACTTTCCTTCAGGAGCTGGAAAGGTTTAAATTTTCCATCTCTTTGACTGTTTGGCCTGATGAAGGATTGGGTTTTACCAGGCAAGTAAATAAAAAGATGGCTAAGATGTACTAGAACGTCATTCAAATGATCTTTAAATAGCAATTACTGGAGGGAGGCGGAGGGAAAGCCCTCCACGTTTTGAGTCTGTTTAAGTGAGCCCTAAAAAACTGTGCTTGTGTTCTCTCAATTTTTTTAAGCACTCTGTAAACCAGACAATTCCTAATAATGGGATTTTACAATGGGAGTTTCTCATGAGGCAGCAGGCAATGAGGTGGTTTGGTGAATTCCCTGGTTGTCAGCAGCTTTTCTATGGCTGTGAGACTTTGGCTCGTTTCCAGAGCACTGTAGCACACCAGTTTGCAGTTCTTTTTCTTGCTAAAATTAGATATGTTACTTTAATTAATTGGGTTTTTGGATAAATTAGTTGTGTCCAAAGAAGTATGTGTTCCTTCCAAGGCAGAAAGGGAAAAAAAAGAGGACTGTTAATTTCTACAGTAATACTTAGATCTGGGGGGTATAATTTTATTTTGAGGAACGTGAATTTTGCAAATCTTATGAGCTCACTCATAGAATCATGGAATTATTAAGGTTGAAAAAGATCTCTAAGATCATCCAGTCCAACCATCAGCCCAACCCCATTGTGCCTGCTAAACCCTGTCCTGAAATACCACAACTACATGTTCTTTTAACCCCTCCAGGGATGCCCTGGGGAGCCTCTGCCAGGACTTGTCAGGAAAGAAATTTTTCCTGATATCCAATCTAAACCTAATGTGGTGCAACTCAAGGCCATTTCTTCTCATACCATCACTTGCTACTTGGGAGAAGAGACCTTTCCAGGAGCTGCAGAGAGCGATGAGGTCTCCCCTCAGCCTCCTCTTCTCCAGGCTAAACAGCCCGAGGTCCCTCAGCCACTCACAGAACCCCTGTTCTCCAGACCCTTCCCCAGCTCCATTCCCTTCTCTGGATGTGCTCCAGACCCTCAATGTCCTTCTTGGAGTGAGAGGCCCAAAATTGAACCCAGCATTCGAGGTCTGGCCTCACCAGCACCAAGTGTAGGGGGGTGGATCCCTTCCTTGCTCCTGCTGCCACCCCATGGCTGATCCAAGCCTGGATGGTGTTGGCCTTCTTGGCCCCCTGGGCCACTGTTGTCTCAAGTTCAGCTGCTGCCAACCAGCACCCCAGGTCCTTCTCCACCAGGCAGCTTTCCAAGAGACAATCAGTTTATTTGGAAATGCACTATGTAATGCTTTTATTATTTTTCACTCCACACTGTTTGTCTGTTTGAGGGGCCGAGGTGTCAGCTGATGGTTTGAAGGACTAACGAGTTCCTGGCTACACTAATTCTTTGCTAGATCTATGGTCCTGCTGGAGATGGGCCAAAACCACAACTCAAGAACTGAAACCCTCTTGACCCAAAAATTTGGTGGAGGCTGCATTTATATGTTTTGAGTCAGACTACAAATGCCTCTCCAGTCTGTTTTTTTTTTATAGTCTGACACATCAATCTAATATGTGGCAGTTGCTACTCAAGACCTTTTAGCAAAGTCTTCCAAGATAGGTTGGGGTTTACTGAATTTTTTTGACTTCTTTGAAATGACTCATGTGTCAGAAACCAGTGGCAAATATCACTGTATGTTTTTTTTTTAAAAAACAGAATATGATGTGTAGGTCTCATAGTCAAGGAAACCTGAGCAGCTGAACAGCTTTCTGCCAGGAACCATTTTGCCAAGATCCTGAATGGTCGTATTCCTGCACTGGAAACCCTTAATCTAGACTTCTCAAAGTAAGGCTTGTTCTATAGAGCATCTTCAAGATATACCACAAAGGTAAGGAGAGTGCTGGATTAGATGGGGACTGTGGCTCCGTTCCAATTTTGAGCAAGAAAGACAGAGGTTGAACCGGAGAGTACACAGCATTTCAGTGCCCACCTACAGCTCTCAGCACTGTTGTGTACTCTGGGCTGCGCTGCACCCTCTGCCTCATTCGTCTCTGAAGTTTAAGTTCAAGGCAAAATGCTCAGGGAACAGGAAAATGTGTTTATAGAAGTGGTCATGATTGTAAGAAAATTTGATATTACAGTAAATCCTAAAAATAACCCCTCAAAACCCTTTAGCAGTTCTTTAGGAACCAGACTGAAATAGCAGCAGTAACTTTGGGCAGCCGAAGGGTGACATTAGCTGCTGTGCGGAGACGTTTTGCAATGCTTGGGGGTAAGAGGATACCAAGGAGCTCTGTGGGTCACTTCATTTCGATCCCATAAACATTTCCGTAATCAGTAATCATGGGTGCTGTTTCGTAACTCTGTATGGATCACTGTCACAATCCAATCACTTACACAAATACACAGTTTCAACACCGCTAATTAGGATTCTGCAGAGCTGGCAAACGGCCAGCCTGAGCTTTACATGTACAATCAATTTATTGTTAAACGTTTAAAGAGCTAACTATTTATTTATACCTAAATGAGAATCTTGGTTTTTTCCTTTTTTTCTTCTTTATATGCCTATAAATTTATCCAGAGTATCTGTACACGCAGGGTACTGTATTCACTCTTCCAGTAACTACGTTTAAACAGGTAGTGTTTCATTAGAGAGGAATTTAATGCTTTGCATTGCTTTGGCAGATCATGGCTACACTGGGATATACAAGGTTCTGGCAGGACACTACCTGGTTTTGAACCATTGCTCCACTAAGTTCTCAAAATTCAGTGCCATCAAAGAACTGCTTTGCCGTTGTTAGTAATAATTTTATAGCATTTTATAGCACAACATAGGAAAGATGTAGATCTGTTGGAGCGAGTCCAGAGAAGGCCACGAAGATCATCCAAAGGCTGGAGAACTCCCCATAGAAGGACAGGCTGATAGAGTTGGGGTTGTTCAGCCTGGAGAAGAGAAGGCTGTGGGGAGACCTTAGAGCAGCCTCCCAGTACTCAAAGGGACTCCGGGAAAGCTGGGGAGGAGCTTTGGATCAGGGAGTGCAGGGACAGGATGAGGTGGAATGGTTTTGAGTGGAAAGAAGGGAGATTGAGATAAGATCTTAGGGAGAAATATTTTGCTGTGAGGGTGGGGAGGCCCTGGCCCAGGTTGCCCAGAGCAGTGGTGGCTGCCCCGTCCCTGGAGGTGTTCAAGGTCAGGCTGGCTGGGGCTTTGAGCCCCCTGATCCAGTGGGAGGTGTCCCTGCTCATGGCAGGGGGTTGGAACTGGATGGGCTTTGAGGTCCCTTCCAACCGAAACCATTCCATGATTCTATGCTAAACAGGCTGGGCAGGAGCCTAACCAGGATCACACATTTCCTTATAAGCTTGGCTCCTCTGTTTTATTCAGAGGACTGGATAATATCTTCCATACTTTTCCCTGTGTGCACACATTACTTTTCCTTTATGGCTTGACACGATACTTGAGCAAAAATGAAGGACAAGAAAAGCAATGAATTCAGCTACACTGTAGCTTTACTGTGTGATTAAACAAAAAAATTGAAAGCTCAGGGGCATAAGAGGTTTGTTATTTTGTTTTTTCCCTGAATAAGTTCATACCACAAAATAATCAAACTCATTTTTGGTAAAGCTCTCCTCCTTCCTTCTCTGAAGAGCCACTCATGTCATTTTTAGCTGAAAATTACTTTCCTGTGATAACAAGAACATAGGTTCAGAATTTAAGATGAACAAGTGATGTTTAAAGCAGAAATTCCCCTACAACACTACAGGTGATTGGGGATCATATGGAGACATATGGGGATCGGATTCTGCAACTTTTCATAGGGCCATGTGAAGGTGTAAGAGAGCACAGCTATGTCACTTGTGTTTTATATCTTTTCAGAATGTTGTGCAATTTTTATTACAGTCTTAAATCAGCACAAACCGATCGCTATCCCCATAAGTAATCCTGGTGGATAATTTAGTGTATGAACTGAGGCACAGAACATAAAGAACAGGTGATAAAATATTATGCCAATGCTGAGAACATTAAAATGCTGATGTTTTGAACAGCTGGCTTAGCCTTTTTTTTCTCAGTTGGAATAAATAGTAATATTAAAGGATTAGCATAACCAACAAGTGTTGAATGACCTGATTTCATTCCAGGCAATAAGAATTTAGGAACTGGCATTTGAAGCATTATACAGCAGAAGAATTTTATTCTTCCAAACATATTTCTTATAATATTGTTTAGATATGGATATGTTTATTATGTACATACAAATTTAATATTTAATTTGGAAACCTTTGGTTCATGAGTTCTCCAGACATTAAATTTTTTAGAAATATGTCTGTGTGCCATTAATAAAAGAGAATTTCCAGGTGGTTTTAAGAAGACAATTTCCAGGTTTCATTTGTTTATTCAGTTAGAACAAAAATGGTGGAGAATCTGTTATCAGTTAGAGGGTATCAAGATCAGAGAAGGAGTAAAAACCATAAAATCATAGAATGGCTTGGGTTGGAAGGGAAATCAAAGCCCATCCAGTCCCAAACCCCCCTGCCACGTTGATACCTCCCACGGGATCAGGGGACTCAAAGACCCATCCAACCTGGCCTTCAACACCTCCAGGGATGAGGCAACCACCACTTCTCTGGGCAACCTGGGCCAGGGCCTCCCCACCCTCACACCAAAATATTTCTTCCTAAGATCTGATCTCAGTCTCCCCTCTTTTCACTCAAAACCGTTCCCCCTCAGTCTATCCCTGCACCCCTTGATCAAGAGCCCCTCCCCAGCTTTCCTGGAGCCCCTTTCAGTACTGGGAGGCTGCTCTAAGGTCTCCCCACAGCCTTCTCTTCTCCAGGTTGAACAACCCCAACTCTATCAGCCTGTCCTTGTATGGGAGGTGCTCCAGCCCTTGGATCATCTCCATGGCCTCCTCTGAACGCATGCCAACAGATCCAGGTCCTTCCTCTGCTGGGGACTCCAGAACTGAATGTAGGGCTCCAGGTGGGGTCTCACCAGAGCAGAGTAGGGCGGCAGAATCCCCTCTCTCGTCCTGCTGCTCCCACTCATTTTGTGTCATAGAATCATAGAATCATCTGGTTGGAAAAGACCTCTGAGATCATGAAGTCCAACATTTCCTGTCCACTCACTAAACCCTGTCCCTAAGAAACTCATCCATCTGCCTTTTAAACATCTCCAGGAATGGAGACTCCACCACCTCCCTGGGCAGCCTCTGCCAGGGCCTGAGAACCCTTTCAGTGAAGAAATTTTCCTGATGTCCAGTCTAAACCTCCTCTGGTGTAACTTACAGCTATTTCATCTCTCTATCACTTGTCACTTGGGAGAAGAGCGCAGCACCCTCCTCGCCACAGCCTTGTTTCAGGCAGTTGTAGTCAGCAATGAGGTCTCCCCTCAGCCTCCTCTTCAGGCTAAACAACTCCAACTCCCTCATCCACTCCTCGTAGGACTTGTTCTCCAGCCCCTTCCCCAGCCTCGTTGCTCTTCTCTGGACATGATCCAGTCCCTCAACGTCCTTCTTGTACTGAGGGGCCCAGAACTGAACCCAGTACTCGAGGTGTGGCCTCACCAGTGCCCAGTGTAGGGACACAATCCCTGCCCTGCTCCTGCTGCCCACGGTGTTTCTGACACAGGCCAAGAAGCCATTGGCTCTCTTGGCCCCCCTGGGCCACTGCTGGCTCATGTTCAGCCTCTGCCAACCAACACCCCCAGGTCCTTCTCTGACAGGCAACTCTCCAGCCACGCTTCCTCAAGCCTGTAACTCTGTATATAGATTTAAGATCTCAAAGTAGATTTCAGAGTAGAAAACTTGAGAAATCAGATGGGTAAAATTAGAAAGCTTTGTGGTAGTGTCGTTCCTAAAATGAGAGAGAGATCAGGGAGCTGCTGGAAGGTCAGAAAATTAAAGCCTGAACATCAAATTTATGATCTTTCCAGTACTGCATGGGGCTCCAGGAAAGCTGGGGAGGGTGTCTTGATCAGGGAGAGGAGGGACAGGATGAAGGGAAGGGTTTTCAGCTACAAGAGGGGAGATTGGGATGAGATCTCAGGAAAAAGTATTTTGGTGTGCGTGGGGGAGACCCTGGCCCAGGTTACCCAGAGAAGTGGTGGCTGTCCCGACTCTGGAGGTCTTTAAGGCCAGGTTAGGTGGGGCTTGGAGCCCCCTGACCCAGTGGGATTTGTCCCTGCCCATGGCAGAGGGGTTGGAGCTGGGTGGTCATTGAGGTCTGTTGCAATCCCTGATTCTGTGAAATAAATATTCAGTGTTCAAAGTGGGCAGAAAAGTTCTGATTTAATCATTGAAGGTACAACTACTTGGTCCCGTTCCTCAATCCCTTGAAGCTCCATCTACTAGTTATGAACAGTAGTGCTGATGCAGAGGTGGTGGAATTGCTCAGGAATTCATTTCAGAGTCTGCATAATGTTTTTCTGGCTTGCAACTGGAACAACAGACTCTAGTCTTATGACAGTAGTTTCAGCCTTTCACTTTTTATTATTTCTGGGGTTTCACTTTATGAGACAGACAGAAAAGAAAATGATCTATAAAATGTGTCAGCTTTCCTTCCCTAGGAAATAATCCAGGGTAGCTGCTCTTGGACTATTATAGACACATTTACTACCAGTTTTATACGCTTATAAGAACAGTTATATCTCTGAGTCACCAAATTGTTTTCTGCATGTTTCTTTCAGTAGTAGATTCCTGTCCTTTGAGGGCAAAATGGGTATGTCCCGTCATACCAATTTCCTTTATGGTATCTTTACTATGGTACTTGTGTTTTGTTCACCCTGCTTTTCCTCAAAAGTCTGTCGTAGCCCACAAACTTTGATGGTTTTCCAAACACTGAGATGAATTTCAAAGCAAATTTGTTACCTTACACTGGGTTTCGACTCCGCAACCCTCAGATGACAGTCACAATGACCAATGTATGACCTAAAGATCCCTGTTGCCAAGTCTTGCTCCCACGAACATTAGCTCTTTCAGTTATCATCACATTGAAAACTACCAAAGACGTTTTACAATAAATTAGTCAAAAAGAGGAAGATGTTTGAAAACTTAAATCAATGCCTTGGTTGCCATGACGACATAGAATCTTGGGAAAGTCTCGGCGGTCCTTCCAGACAGCCCTGTACCTTAGTGTGCATTAATTCCTGACAATGGTTGTCATGTGTGGGGAGGTTGACAGGAGACTGTCAAGAGTTCACAAGTTGCCATTAGAAAACTGTATTGGATATGAAGATGATCCAAGGGCTGGAGCAGCTGTGCTATGAGGACAGGCTGAGAGAGCTGGGATTGTTCAGCCTGGAGAAGAGAAGGCTCAGGGGAGACCTTAGGGCAACCTCTCAGTACTGAAAGGGGCTCCAGGAAAAATGGGGAGGGACTTTTTACAAGAGCAAGTAATGATAGGACAAGGGGGGATGGCTTTAAATTGGAAGGGGGAAGATTTGGATTAGACATTAGGAAGAAATCTGTCTCAATGAGGGTGGCGAGGCCCTGGCCAGGGAAGCGGTGGCTGCCCAAACCCTGGAGGTGTTCAAGGCCAGGTTGGATGGGGCTTTGACCCCCCTGATCCAGTGGGAGGTGTCCTTGCCCAAAGCAGGGGGGGCTGGAACTGGGTGAACTTTAAGGTCCTTACCAACCCAGAACTTTCTATGATTCTGTGAATTCACTCTTTCGAATTCCATGTTTATTCAGAGGCATGCAAAATATTTTTTGATAAAATACAAAACATCCAAAATGCAAATATTTATTTTTCTTGTGCTTTTATTCAGAATTTCAGAAAAATCTTATTTTGTGGACTATCTTGTTTGCTGCACATCTTTCAGCAAAGATGAATTAGTTTTCATTTAATATTGTAATAAGCACTTGAACACTAAACTGTATTTTCTTTCTCAACTTATTTAGAACCATAGAATTACAGAATCACTGAGGCTGGAAAAGACCTCTAAGCTTATCCAGTCCAACCGTCAGCCTGACACCTCTGTGCCTGCTAAACGATGTCCCGCAGTGCCACGGCCACACACTTTGTGAACCCTGCCAGGGATGGAGACTCCATCACTGCCCTGGGCAGCCTCTGCCAGGGCTTCACCACTCTGTCAGTAAAGAAATTTTTCCCAACATCCCACCTAAACCTCCCCTGGTGCAGCATGAGGACATTTCCTCTTGTCCTATCACTTGTTACTTGGGAGAAGAGCCCAGCAACCCCTCACCACAACCTCCTTTGAGGGAGCTGCAGAGAGTGATGAGGTCTCCCCTCAGCCTCATCTTCTCTTGTCCATTTAAAAAGCACTGGTGAAATTTGAAATTAGAATTACTAATTAAAAGAAGAAAATTCACATCATGCAAGGTAATCCTCTGAAATTTACAAAGTGATACCATCACCGTGGTCATAGTGACCTAAGGGAGAAATTCCACTCTTTCCTATATGGGCTGTTTTTTTATCACAAGTGTTGCATCCCCCAGCAACCTCCATGACAAGGACATCGATGTTAAAATCCCTTAGAAAGGTTAAAAGCTTTTCCTTGTTCCCCCCAAAACACCAACTGCCCATGAATTTTGCATTGGAATTTGAGTGTATCCCATTTTGTGAGCAATTACCTTTGTGGTACGTAGCCCAAAAGAGCACAGAGTGTGTAGCTGTTGAGACATATGTCCCGTTTCCGCTAAGTGTAATGCCTTTATTGTTCATGCGTCAACATATAAAGACTTCTTGTTCCCATAATGGATACAGCTGGTGTAGTGGAGGGCAGGGAGGCTCTTAAAAGAAAAAGACATTTGATTGCTGCTGGGATCCTTGTCAGTAAAATACTCAAAGATGGTTAATTGGACATTATTGTGTCATATTTTCAACAAAATAACAAAAAAATTGCCAAAAATAAAACCCGAAGGAAACACGCCTCCAATTTTACAACAAAGCTTTGTTTAAACTAGGAGTTAAAGCCGCTAAGATTTATGACATGTTGACATAACTGATGGTAAAGGAGTTGGCTGAAGCTCCGGGTGTGAAGGTCCAAATGAGAACATCTGCATTAAGAAGCTAATTCTCTTAAACATACTGATCAAAATATTAATGCTACGTGTAAACACAAGTGCTTTATCTGACAGTGATTTACATTTGGAACGACCTAATCCAGCTATGCACTGCATCTTTATTCATTACCAGCAGCCTTTACTTAACACTTCATGCCCGCTTGCACAGGTGGACAATCTACTCAGAGTGACTATTGTGTTTATGTTATTTTTTCATAAGCAGGGTTTGAAATTTGTCAAACTGCATCATTGTTTAACTATGTGCCAGTCAAAGGGAAATTGCCAGATGGAGCAGCTTTCCCCTAACCTTGCTCCAGGCAATGAAATTACACATAGGCCACAGTCTTATGTCAAGTCTTTAAAAAAAAAAGCTGGGGAGAGAGAAAAAAAAAGAGTCAGGCCATGAATAGGTATGACTATGTGCATTCACAAAACCTGGCTTTCTTATGCCACTAATTTTATATGAAGGCTCATGCCAATGGTAAATAAAACTTCATGTCCGTCATGTCACTCATTAACTAGGTGCTCATAATTTATGTATTTAAGGCTTGCTTGTCCGCCAAGCAATCAAACAGTAAACCATGTTTTATAGGTGTTAGTGTTTATAGAAACTGTAAATAAATGTCAAACAAAAAAAATCAGGTTTCAGAAAAATGATCAGGGTTAAGTCATTTATCATTGTTCCAACTGGAAAAATCTGAGAACCTGCCAGTGCCAAAGCAAATGTTTCCTTGGCTTTTTTCTACCATGCAGCTTCAACTACCAGATTGTAGAATTCTATTAGCAGGATTTGATGAAATGGAAAATTTGCACACCATATGTTTTAATTGAGGCTCTCCCTCAACTAATGGTGCTCCTTTGTGATGGTGGCCTTGCATTGTTATGATTTGTTGCTTTTCTTCTGTTTAAAACCAGGACAAGGGCAAACACTTTTTAAGCTGAAAGAGGGGAGACTGAGATGAGATCTTAGGAAGAAATGTTTTGGTGTGAGGGTGGGGAGGCCCTGGCCCAGTTTGCCCAGAGAAGTGGTGGCTGCCCCATCCCTGGAGGTGTTCAAGGCCAGGTTGGATGGGGCTTTGAGCCCCATCATCCAGTGGGAAGTGCCCCTGCCCATGGCAGGGGTGGCACTGGATGGGCTTTGAGGTCCCTTCCAACCCAAACCATTCCATGATTCTGTGATTCTATGATTTATACTTATCATTGATGATTGGTTTAGATAATTTAGGCAGAAATCAGGCTGCTCCAGTGTGTGGGCAGCGAGGTTCTTTGCAAGTGAAGGAAAGTCAGTGTGAACCCCTGCTCCATCACACAGCTGTGGTGGGCGTCATTGTTTTTACTGTGCCTGCTGTAGGACTGTTCCCTCCCAAACAAGGCACACAACGAAGAAAGGACATGCAGGATTGATGTTGCCACGTCGATGCTCAAGTTCACTTTCACTTAGGACCTACATATGTGGACCGATCTCTAGGTAACACCATTTTGTGGCTGGTTGTACCTGTATCTCTGGTGTTGCCTGTTGTACAGGTAGTTTGGCTAGAGATTTGAAAACAAGGGCATTTGGAGGCTCTTGCTGGCATACACTGATGTTGCAGAGCAGTAGATGCTACTGTGGCTGCCTGCAAGGTCCAGAGTTGAGCACAGGATCCATTTAGCAATAGAGAAACCTGTTTGAGCTTCTCAGTGCTAAATATGCACTTGTTTGGTGGTTCTTAAAAAAAAGTACGTAATTCTAACCTTTACTAGATTGATTTGTCTCTAGAATTGCACTTAGGTAGAGATCCTTGACTGATTAGAAGTTCATGGAGAGCCACCTCATAACATGGAGCAGGGATGTTGTTTCCCAGAGGAGCAGGAGTGAACAGATACCATAAAAGGGGATGGAACGAAGTGCAAAAATCAGTAAGGTGGTGAATCCAACAGGGAAAAAGAGCTACTTGAACAAAATGTAAGTGAGGATAGTGGTGTACCTGGTTCCATTTAAAAACATAATTAAATATTTAGTACAGGAGTGCTGGTGACAACGAACAGGATTTGTGCTTTGAGAGTGACTGTCAAACAGCCCAGTCAGGAAGTGTGAGGAATGGTTCATGGATTTTCAAAAAAACTTTACTGTCACGGCGGTACATGCCTGTGTGGAGATAATCCAGTACCTCTAGAGCCTTGCTGAGGAGCTTCGGGTGTTTGTAACCTGTAGAAATCCAGGTCTTCCTATTAGCATTTATAAAGACAACCCCGGCCCCCAAGGCCTACATTCAGCAATGAAAAAGGGAAGAAAGGATATGTCTCTAACTTCCATCAAGATCATCATGGTTTCTTGTAATCATCAAAAGAAATTAGTGGGATGAACCCTCAGCTGGTTCTGTGCCTCACTTCACCATGGTATGATCTCACCTAATAACATGGAAATCAGGAACACGTCGTAGAAGCACAATCGGTTTTCAGGCACACGAAAGCCCACAGGAACCACATCTGCTTATGCTTAGACTGTCTTTAGTCCATCGTGTGCGCTGCGCTGTGACCAAATAAGAATCCCACTTATCCAGCAAGAGCTGTCGCAGAAACATAAACGTCACAACAGCTCGGGATGGGTTTGGACTCCCAATGGCAACACACGGGCATCTGCTGCAGGTTGCTTGATAGAGCTGAACTATTACAAACAGCTCCTATAAACCAGCCCTGATGGCTTCTTGGTGCAAATTTGATGCCCAGCCCTCACTGGCACACAAACACTATGAGGGGGAAAACATTTCTGATTCTTCCTTTTTCTAGGCAGATTTAGAGGGGAAAAAGAAAAGTAGTGCTCGTTTTGGAATGTGAGCAATAAAGATCGTTACCCTCAGCACTGACACCTTGTATAATTTGAAAAATGATGTGACTTTTGGGTAAACATGGACATGCCGTAAAGAATGTATTCCCACATTAATTAAAAAAATCAAGTCTACAGACTGGGTAATGAGCCAGAAAAAAGCCTGATTTTTAAAACATGCATTAAAAGGCATGAGTTATGTTTCGAGTTGTTTGAAGGGATTTACTGCCTGTATTTTTTTAAACCTGTTGAATCAGAGAGTATCTTCAGAGAGCAAGAAAACATGGAATAGATAGATTTTACTATAAGTTTTAAAATGCCATTCATAAATTTTGAAATCAATTTGAGCCTCAATACAGCATTCAAATTGCCCCATTTATACCAAGTGAGTATTGAGCACACAGGAGGTCGTAACAATCACGGGAACTTTGCCGTGGGCTTTAATGAGCAACAAATTAGAGCAGAGTTGATGGGAGTTTTGCTGAGTAAGAATTAAGTGGAAACCTCAGGGCTTGTCTCTGATACAGGTGCACAGAACGGCTCCGAAATGGTTTGCAACGGAGCCCTCAATGAAGTTGGCCAAATAGGTGGAAATAACATCACTTAAAAAATTCAGTTGAAATACCATGAAATTGGATACCGCATATTACCATACTCAAAACGTTGAGAGTCTATTTGTTTAATTTGGATGAGTTTTCGCATAATTCTGAGCTAAAGTAACCTACAGTGGGCACAACAACACGAAGGAAATTCTGAAGCCGGTGTGTCACACGCCCTTTTCAGTTGCTCTTGAAACAGGACTCGTAAAGGCATCTGAGGGGCCTGTGCGAGGCATGCCAAGGCACATTTTTTCTGTGAATGGTTTTCAAAGCTTGTGAAAAACTGAAAAAATGAAAATCACACTTTAAAAAATAATTTAGGCTCAAAACGATTTTATTTTACTGTAGAGGGAGAAGGCAGAGAAAATTAGAAAGGATATCATAAAGTACAATAGTTATAGATTAATAATATACAACTATAACTAAGTTTGAGCTCAAGTACAGGACAGAGTGACTACATAAACATAGACAATATCTTGATTTCAATTTAACAATCATAGAATTGTAGAATGGTTTGGGTTGGAAGGGACCCACCCAGTTCAAACTCCCCTGCCATGGACAGGGGCAACTCTCACTGGATCAGGGGGCTCAAAGCCCCTTCCAACCTGGCCTTGAACACCTCCAGGGATGGGGCAGCCACCTCTTCATACCCTCAACTGCCCTACCTCTCCTCCCAGAGCTATTCCTCAGGTCAAAGTTGTTGGGTCCTGCTGCAGGACCACGTGCATGGCAAAGGCTGCCTGCAGGCCACACTAATGCCCATCTGTCATTAATTCAATTGTCATCAGAACTCGGCAGCCCCAAGAATGCAGAATTGAGAATGATTCTTGGCTCCTAAATCATATTTTTGCAGAGCAGGATTATTGCCCTTGGGCTTGAAGAGAGGAATTGCTTTGTAGACTTGTTGTACTTGTGAAGGCTCAGGGAATTTCTAACTTGAAACCTATTAATCATATTTCTTGATGATTTACTTATTCCTTTCCACCTCCAGTAAAGAGCAGCTCTTTTAGTGGTTTATAAATGAAAAATGTAGGATAAGACTGAGTTTCAGGTGTCCATAGTGTTGAAACAATATGGAGGAGTCGTTCTTAACTGTGGGGAGCAATACAGATCTCTTTCACCGTATCATCTCACAGCAGTCTTCCAGTTCAGCCTGGAGAAGAGAAGGCTGTGGGGAGACCTTAGAGCAGCCTCCCAGTACTGAAAGGGGCTCCAGGAAAGCTGAGGAGGAGCTCTGGATCAGGGAGTGCAGGGATAGGACAAAGGGGAATGGTTTTCAGCTGCAAGAGAGGAGAATGAGATGAGCTCTTGGGAAGAAATGTTTTGCTGTGAGGGTTGGGAGGCCCTGGTCCGGGTTGTCCAGAGAAGTGGTGGCTGCCCCATCCCTGGAGGTGTTCAAGGCCAGGCTGGATGGGGCCTTGAGCCCCCTGATCCAGTGGGAGGTATCCCTGTCCATGGAATGGGGGATGGAACTGTACGGGCTTTAAAGTCCCTTCTAACTCAAACTATTCTATGATTCGATGACTGTCTGTAACTGGGTATAAGTTCTCATCCTTTCTGGACAATATGAGTAAGTGTTTAGTTTACTAGTGATTTTCATTTACTTTTGGAGGTTTTATAGAATTTTACATGTTTGTGAGTGTTTGATTTTGGAGACATCCTTCATATCCTGAACAGCAACCATGATCATGGTCTCAAGTTGCACCAGAGCAGGCTTAGATTGGATATTAGGAAAAATTTATTTACTGGTAGAGTGAAGAAGCAGTGGAAGAGGCTGCTCAGGGCAGTTTAAAGCATGGCCATCCTTTTGGAAAACATTCCCATTCAACACCTTTTAGCTTTGTTAAGCCTTTTTTTCCAAGCAGGTGACAGGATCGTAGAATGGTTTGGGTTGGAAGGGACCTTAAAACCCATCCAGTTCCAACCCCCTGCCATGGGCAGAGACACCTCCCACTGGATCAGGGGGCTCAAAGCCCCATCCAACCTGGCCTTGAACACCTCCAGGGATGGGGCAGCCACCACTGCTCTGGGCAACCTGGGCCAGGGCCTCCCCACCCTCACAACAAAACATTTCTTCCTAAGATCTCATCTCAGTCTTCCCTTTTTCAGCTTAAATACCTTGTGTTATTTCGCAGAAGAAGATAACATTATAAATTCATGTGGAAGATGATAGTATATTGAATATTGATACCATTGTTGTGATGGCAATGGTGCAACTTTTGACAGATGGAATTAAATTTATGAATAAGTTGGCCTTATTTTGACATTCTCCTTTCTTTAGAAAACAAGGAGAAGACTAATTGTAGTATGTATAGATAAGACATGGCTTTTTTTTCTTGAGCCCATAGTTACTTTTTGTAGATCGCAGATGCCAGCTGAAAGCCAAATTATAACTTTTTTTTTAATTCGTACAGAGAATTTTGTCCAGGCATTAGTATGAGCTGTAACTGTTCAGCATTTAAATCAGCTTTTTTTCATGGCAGCTTTTTAGAGCTGTTGACCTCAAGAGTGTTCTGGTGTTTCAGAGGATAGCATTCCATTTTTCTCTTCGCACATAATGAGCAGTGAACTCCTTGATTGTTGTTGTCTGTTCCCTCTACGGAGAGTCCACTGCAGCCAACAATCCCAGTGTTTCATGCCACAAATCTAAACAGAGTGATGCATTGCAGGTGCTTTCCTCATCTCCTCACGCCTCACCAAAACATTAGGAGGGATTTTCAACTTCCTATTCAACTTTTAAATGGAGAGTCAGGTCAGTCTTTGGATTAGAAGACCAATAAATCTTCTGACTTCACTTATTGTACTAGCACGCAGCTAATATCGACTGTTATCGTGGCTTGCAGTGCTGTGCTGCTTTGACCTCACTTCAGCCTGTTAGACTGATAGCTTAATGAATAGATCTGAAGACCCATCATAAATTGCAAGCGAAAAAAAATGTCACTTCTCTGATGTTTGTGTATAAAAATCGGACCTTAAATTGCTTTCTCTCTTAATCATTCTTTGTTTGAATTTACCCTGTAGGTGGCCCTTTCCAAAGATGGGAGCTCCGGTGCTGTAAATAAAGTCCAGCAGGATGCAAGGTGCTGAAAAGAGTGACTTCACTGGCTCTGCTGCTCTGCTGCCACAGTGAAATGAATGATTGTTGATTTGTATTTAATGCTCAATTTCCTCTCCATTACTACAAACCATGCAAGACAGACCTCGTTTCAGGCTATTCATGTGAGAGCTCAATCTATCCGGTTTCACATCTGCTAAAAGCCCCCATGTCATACTAATTACAGTCTTCCCCTGGAAAGAATTTGGGGTTTAATACCAAAGAAAGATATATTTGCTTATAGTTAATGCTCTGATCTACACAATTTGTTGTTTGTAAGCTAGAAGCAAATTTGTGCAGTTGTACATCTACTCAAAATGCAAGAGGATTACAAAAGTACAGAAAACGAGTGTAGTGGTTGGGCTTTTTCTAAGCATTTAATAAATGACAAGGGTGTTCAAAATTGAAACCCACAATGTCTCTACTTTAATTTCTGTGTCATAGAAATTACTTCTCTAGGGACCTTGGTCTATGCACCACCATGGAGCAAAAGGCAATGTTTGTACTCCTTCAAAATCAAAAGAGATGAAAAATTAGCTATGGACAAATAAGCCAGATGAGCAGTGTAAGACTTGATCTTTTACCTTGTTGTGTCCAATCCACTTATTTTATAGGAAAGGGACCCTCAGTAGAAGAAAGATACTGAGCTGCTGGAGCCTGTCTAGAGGAGGGTAACAAGGCTGGAGAAGAGTCTGGAGAACAAGTCTTATGAGGAGTGGCTGAGAGGTGACTTGATTGCTCTCTACAGCTACCTGAAAGGAGGTTGTGGTGAGGTGGATGCTGGCCCCTTCTCCCAAGTAACAAGTGATGGGAGGAGAGGAAATGGCCTCAAGTTGCACTAGGGGAGGTTTAGATTGGATACTGGGAAACATTTCTTCACTGACAGAGTGGTGAAGCCCTGGCAGAGGCTGCCCATGGCAGGGGTGGAGTCTCCATCCCTACAAAATGTGTAGACGTGGAGCTTCAGGACATGGTTTAGCAGGCACAATGGGGTTGTGCTGACAGCTGGACTGGATGAGCTTAGAGGTCTTTTCCAACCTTAACAATTACATGATTCTATGAAACTATGGCACATGGTCTATTTCATGATCAACTTCAATCTTAAAAATAGGTGTTTGTTCCACTCTTCCTACTGAAATCTTATTACTCGAGGGTTTCAGAAATATTTTTATAAATTTTAAGCTAACTGTATTTTAACAGGTTTTATCCATGCTTTATTCTGCATTGTTATACTATAACTTATGCTTCCTTGGCATTTGCTCTTTGTGTAACTGCTGTAACTGCTCTGGAACTAAACTGGAGAGACTAGAGCCAGTAATTTAGATAGGCAAGGGAACTGATAAAGAGTCCCAAAGTACTCCTACCTGCACACCCTTTCCCCCACCCCCGGCCCCGTCCCCTCCCCACCCCCAATTAGTCAATTAGTTACATAGAGTCATTAAAGCTGGAAAAGACCTCTAAGCTCATCCAGTCCAACCATCAGCCCAACCCCACTGTGCCTTCTAAACCCTGTCCCAAAGCGCCACATCTACACCTTGTTTGAACCCCTCCAGGGATGGAGACTCCACCCCTGCCCTGGGCAGCCTCTGCCAGGGCTTTGCCACTCTTTTGGTAAAGAAGTTTTTCCTAATATTTGATCCAAACCCCCCATGACACAACCTTTCATCCTATCGCTTGTTACTTGGGAGAAGAGACCAACATCCACTTCCCCACAACCTCTCTCCAGGGAGCTGTAGAACGCGGTTCTGCAGTGCAGGTGGGACAGATCATCTCTACCAGGATGACACAGGTAACCCAGTGATTTGGGTTTTAAGTACTTAATAGCAGGTGCTTAAGGGAGGCACAGGACATTGTCAGGCACGAAATTATGTTCCTAGGCTGCAGCAATCTGCAGTGTAGGGACTTTCTGAGTCACAGGTGGTTTCTTATTGCTTAATAGTCCTTGTTAAATACTTGCTCCAAGAATCTGAATCCAGGCAAGCACTCAACACCTCAGGGTCCGCTCTTCTGCAGCTTAGGATGAATTTCATAAAAACCTGCTGCCTTTTATGTTTTTTTGAAACCACTTCTTATTAATTGAGTACTATGTCCTATGTTTTTTCCTATTATATAAGATAGGGGACAGTGCTTTCCTACTCTATATCACAATTTGCCAGGTTTCTCCTCCTTCAGTTTTCTCCTGCAGTTTTCTTTCAGTTATTTTAAAACATGGGGATCTGCTGTATTATTTTGCCTTAAACCTTTATCATAATCAACTTCTGTTTACGTTGCATTTTCTTTCTGTTTTCTGTTCACTTTGATAACTTGTTCTGGAATCGGGAATATTGTTGAAGCCGGTAGCACATTGCTACCCACTGACTATCTGGTATCACCTGCAAGGTTAGGAAAACCAAAACCCAGTGTTCCTTCTGTCTGGTCTGGGAATGGTTTGGTTCTCCTCGGTTTGAATTTTTTTCAGACTTCTGGGGCTTATCTGTCTTTTGTTGGAGTCCTCTATTCCATAGCTTTATGCCAATGAAGCATCCTGCTTAAATTCAGCATCATTAACCTGACTGACAGCAAAGACAAAGTCTCCTTTACTTACTGTGTTCTCCCCAGATTGCCTCTTGCAATCTTTCCATTACAAAGTGACTTTTTTTTATCTTGCAATGCATCTTTCATTTACAGTAGGAACTGAAGTTCTTCCTCTTAATATCATTTGCAAGATCCTGCTTCCCTTTTGGTAATTCTCATCACCTTCTTGGTTACTTCTTGATATCTTAAGTCTCAGTATTCTCTGGTCACTCATTTGTCTGTTACATTTTATTCTACTATTCCTTGCAATAGCCTTTTGTGGAGAGTCTTCATCTCCCTCAGTAGAAGTTTTCTCTTAAGGTTTCCTTTACCCATGCTATGTAAGTTCCTACTAGTTAAGCACTAAGAAGTTTCACGCTTTCTCTGCATCCAGGGCACACCTTCAACTGTTTTACTTTGTCTGTATGTTGTCTACTTCCATTACATTCACTAGGATTTTGAGTTCCACCAATTCAGTAACTGGATTCTCTCAAAATCAAGATTAGCAATTGTTTCTAGTATGCTTTTGGTGATTGAAAAGCCAGTCAGAATAACAAGTGTGCAGGGGTTTTTAGTATTCTGTTTGCTTTGAAGTGTTGTTCTGTACTTTAGTGATGGTTTTCCCTTCAAAAATGCCCTTCAAGTAATGTGAAAAGAAAATTATCTGTGTTTCTAGCTTGTAAAACCAGGCAATGTACACTTGCAGCTCAAAAAGCAAACTGTGTCCTGAGCTGCATCCAAAGCAGTGGGACCAGCAGGGGAGGGAGGGGATTCTGCCCCTCCGTTCCGCTGTCGTGAGACCCCACCTGGAGACCTGTGTTCAGTTCTGGAGTCGTGAGCACAGGAAGGACCTGGAGCTGTTGGAGTGAGTCCAGAGGAGGCCACAAAGAAGATTCGAGGGCTGCAGCACCTCCTGTACAAGGACAGGCTGAGAGAGTTGGGGTTGTTCAGCCTGGAGAAGAGAAGGCCATGGGGAGACCTTAGAGCAGCCTCCCAGTACTGAAAGGGGCTCCAGGAAAGCTGGGCAGAGGCTGTTGATCAGCGAGTGCAGGGATAGGATGAGAGGGAAGGGTTTTCAGCTGAAAGAGGGGAGATTGAGATGAGATCTTACGGAGAAATATTTTGGTGTGAGGGTGGGGAGGCCCTGGCCCAGGTTTCCCAGAGCAGTGGTGGCTGCCCCATCCCTGGAGGTGTTCAAGGCCAGGTTGGATGGGGCTTTGAGCCCCCAATCCAGTCGGAGGTGTCCCTGCCCATGGCAGGAAGTTGGAACTGGATGGGCTTTGAGGCCCCTTCCAACCCAAACCATTCTGTGATTCTATGAAATAAGAGGATGAAGTCAAGGATTTGCTTCAGGCTTTATTCTCACAATTTGACGTTGCTGGACAGGTGAAGTGTTTCTGTTGAGTCGTTATCAGAGCAACTACCAGAGAGCACAATAAACCCCGCATATCTGCTTTAATTAATTTGTATGAATTTTATAAATGAAAACTCTTCAGTTGACTCAAACCTATAGATGGAGTGGAAATACCAGTTTATCTAATTTTGCATGTGACTTTAACATATGGCCTTTCTTCCTTTTGTCAGTATAGTTAGTAATTTCCATTTTTTCACTGGATTTACCTTTGAAATGGGGAAAAAATCATATTTTAATTCAGGAGACTATCAAGACATGTTCGGAACAGATTGATTTTTTTTTTCATTTCCTTCCATTTTGATAAATATTTCAGCATAAACCAAATTACATAAAACAAATCTTAGATATTTCTATGTCAAATAAAGTGAAACCTGCTGGAATTTGGGAACTTTTAAAGGAATGAACTTGTGTTGCAGCTGTTTTAGGCCGACATTTAAATACCCAAAATAATACAGTTTTCACTTGCATATGACGTTATGTGATGCATCCACTTCCTTGTGTATGCTTCCACTACAGCAAATTATTGAATGCATAAAAGCATTTCTCTTTTAATTTTACTCACACATGGTCATTTACCTGCAAAATACACATTGCATTTAGTGCTTGTTTATGTTCCAGTGAAGTTATCCTTTTAGATGGTCTGAAGTAACAGCCTCATGTGGCTTGGGAAAAGAATAAAAGAAGTTTAACTCCTTCACAAACTCTGGATGGTGGAGAGGAACTTGTTGAAACAAGAGAAAACAGAGCAAGAGCAAAAACCAGCAACCAGAGCTGAGTCAAATGAGACCCTCACTGAAATCTTGTCTTCTAGATGTGGTGAGTGGGATTGTGTGTGTCTGATCCCTTACACTGTTGTTGTTTTGGTTCCCTTTGGATGCATTGTCATATCCCATTCTCCTGGAGAGGAGGATCTTTTATATTGTTGAGGATTACACAAAATATGTTGGCAGAATTATGTGCATTGCGTACAGCGATGTTTCTACACCATCCCTGTGAGGTATGGTTAAGTGTTATCTGGAAATTCCAGTCTAGTCAGTAAAACACTACAGATTTACTCCTATCATGCAGTGATGACAGGAAACCATAACTTGAAGTTATCCTGGGACCTTTGGTGTAAGCTATGAAAACCGTTTTTTTTTCTTTTTGGGAAATGTGGAATAGCATTGACAGAGAATATGTGTGCCTTACCTTGAAAAGATTCCAGCAAGAAAACAGTTCAGTAATGCAATGTGATCAGACACCTACCACAAACCTGGAAAGTTCATAGTCTCATAGAATCATGGAATGGATGAAGCTGAAAGGGTTCTTAAAACCGATCCAATCCCAACCCCCCTGCCATGGGCAGGGACACCTCCCACTGGATCAGGTTGATCAACAACCCATCCAACCTGGCCTTGAACACCTCCAGGGATGGGGCAGCCACGACTGCTCTGGGCAACCTGGGCCAGGGCCTCTCCACCCTCACACCAAAATATTTCTGCCTAAGATCCCATCTCAATCTCCCCTCTTTCAGCTGAAAACTGTTCCCCCTCATCCTGTCCCTGCACTCCCTGATCCAGAGCCCCTCCCCAGCTTTCCTGGAGCCCCTTTCAAGGTTTCATTCATGTTGAATGTGTACAGGCTCTATGATCAACAACCTCTTTTCCTTCTTCCAGTCAGAGGTTAATTCCATCCATTCTTGAGCCTCCAAATGTACCAGAAACTGTGCCATACTTTTCAGAGCCATAGTACACTGAATTTTACATGGTTCAAAGAGCAACCTCTGAGGTTTTGGCTTTCAAGTTGTGGTTCAAGGCTGCTACCCTGTACTTAGTTTGCTTATGCATTCTGAAAATAGACTTTCAGATTTTTCTAAATGCTCTTGTGCTGTTAAAGATGTTTGTCATTTCACTGGAAAACCATGTGCTGTCACGGGATGTCTGTTAGCGAAAATTAAATTTAACAAGATTGGATAAGATGATGGTGATGATGGGACCTACAGGAAAGCTGGGGAGGGGCTCTGGATAAGAGAATGCAGGGATAGGATGAGGGAGAACAGTTTTCATCTGAAAGAGGGGAGATTGAGATGAGATCTTAGGAAGAAATGTTTTGCTGTGAGGGTGGGGAGGCCCTGGCCCAGGTTGCCCGGAGAAGTGGTGGCTGCCCCATCCCGGGAGGTGTTCAAGGCCAGGTTGGATGGGGTGTTGATCAACCTGATCCAGTGGGAGGTGTCCCTCCCCATGGCAGGGTTTTGAACTGGATGGTGTTTGAGGTCCCTTCCAACCCATACCATTCTATGACTCTGACACTGGATAAGACTCGTGCAAAAATCTTAAGGAAGTCTTCTGCAAAATTGAGTTGATGTAAGCAACAATTGCAGCTGTCCTGTGCTGCACCATTGTGGAGTGTTTGTGTGAGGCATTGGTCTGGGGTCTGTAAGGATCAAAGCGTTCTCCACTTCGTAAGGAAACAGTCAACAGCAGTTCCTAACCCACTGAGGGTGTGGTGGATTTCTGGCATTAGCAGAGCAAGAAGGACTAGAAGTTCCCTAAAGATCCCTCTCCTGGAAGGTAACAGGGCAATAGCTGACTACAGGAGGATGATTCTGTGCAGAAGATGTTTTTTCTCTTGGTTAACTGAGGGACAACAGAAGAGTAGAGGTTTTATTTTATTTCTTGTGCTGTCCTGTGCTGCTCTTTCTGTTTATTTACAGAATAGAGTGTGATTGAGAGGCCTGTGCTGAAGAGGTTGTAGGGCTTGTTGTCCTCAATTGGCCTTTGCTGTTACAATCGTTAGGAGTCGTTGTGTAAAGCCACGTAGGGTGTAGGAGGGGACCAACATCTTTCCATTTACCTATGTACACTGAAAAATCTAGGATCTCGGTTTATTAAAGTCTGTGTCATCTTGGGAGCACCTTTTAATTCAGCCTGGCTGCTATTCTTTTTCTAAAACAAGTGCAAGAATATCATAGAATTATACGATTTATAAGGTTGGAAAAGACCTCTGTGATCATCCAGTTCAACCACCAGCACAGAACCACTGTGCCCACTGAGCGACGTCATGAAGTGCTACATATACATGGTTTTTTACCCCCTTCAGGGATGGAGACTCCACCACTGCCCTGGGCAGCCTCTTGCAGTGCTTTGCCACTCTTTTAGTGAAGAAATTCGTCCTAATAGCAGATCTAAACCTCACCTGAAGCCATTAAATATAATGCTAATTTTTGTGGTCTTCTGCTCAACTCTTTAGTAACTGCTGAACCGATAAATGTAGTGACAACCGACTGTTGTAGCAACTGTTGAGCTGACACAAAGCAGTGATCTCACTTGGTGGTGTCACAAGCTGTGGAAAAAATCAAAAAACAATTTTTTCAAATGTTTTTGCAGTCAAAATTACTTTTGATGTACAGCTTGCATTTGGCTTCCCCTTTCTCATTTTATTTTAAATAGTTTTAGGATTTTTCTCTTTTTTTCCTTGAAGAATAGTCCCCATAGCCTGTAGTTCAGACATATTTATAGCATAAGATTTACTGCATTTTATGA
Organism: Dromococcyx pavoninus; assembly: GCA_033558185.1. Classification (NCBI taxonomy): domain Eukaryota; kingdom Metazoa; phylum Chordata; class Aves; order Cuculiformes; family Neomorphidae; genus Dromococcyx; species Dromococcyx pavoninus. The sequence continues at coordinate 124,860 of JAUMJL010000552.1, forward strand.
TGGAAGCAGCCTCCAGCAGGTTACTGGCCCAGGACCCATCAGTAGAAAGCTCCTTAAGTTTTCAAAAAATACAAGTAGGAAAATTATTTGGATTACAGGTCTATTTTGATTAATCCAGATGATTCCGTTGAGAGCTTCTGTAGAGACTTACTGATAGAAACCTCTTGAAGTAAAGATTTCAATTAATAATTTAATTCTGTTTTTTCTCTTGTAGAGTACTACTTCTTAGCGTTTTTTTCAGGAGCCTCTTATCATTCTGCCTTCATTTCCAGTACAGATCTAATGTTGTTTGTCAAGCTCTGAAAAAAAGTTAAAGTAAAAAGAATATGTAAGATTTGCTCCAAGACACCAGTAAATACCGGAGCAGCACAGTTGCACTTCATCCAGAGCCAAAAGGAAACGAGAACCTTGTGACTGTGGTGATGGCTTGACAAAGTCTCATGGTTACACATTTTCATAATTCGTCTTATTTCTGTATTTCCTATCCCATATGATGCAGAGTTGCAATGAGATGTCAGCTTGCTGTGGTTTATTCCTTTTCATGACAGACAAAAGTAAAAGAAATGTTGAAATTGGAAACAGTCAAGTTGCTTGCATGTCCCTTGTTTGGCTGGAGCCAGCGAATGCCCAATGGGCATTGTAATGGATGGGTGTCACTTTACAAAAAAGTCTTTGGTTGACTTATTCTTTTAAAGGTTTTCGCTTTCCAAAGGACTTTGGATTTGACAATGATTTTCTGACCGCCCCAAATAAAGAACACAAAACACAGTTAATTTCCTTCAGGAAAAATGAAACAGCACAACTCTGCTAGCGATTCTTGTGCAGGAAAAAGATTCAGACAGTCCTGGAAACTAAGCCAGGGTTTGTCCTGTGATGCAGATAGCAGCTACCTCCTTCTCTTCCAGAAAACAAGTAACAGAATCGCAGAATTATGGAACTGTCTGGCTGGAAGAGACCTCAAAGCCCATCCAGTTCCACACCCCTGCCATGGGCAGGGACACCTCCCACTGGATCAGGGGCTCAAAGACAAATCCAACCTGGCCTTGAACACCCCCAGAATGGGGCAGCCTCCACTTTTCTGAGCAACTTGGGCCAGGGCCTCCCCACCCTCAAAGCAAAATATTTCTTCCTAAGATCTCATCTCAATCTCCCCTCTTCCAGCTGAAAACCCTTCCCCCTCATCCTGTCCCTGCACTCCCTGATCCAGAGCCCCTCCCCAGCTTTCCTGGAGCCCCTTTCAGTACTGGGAGACTGCTCTAAGGTCTCCCTATAGGCTTCTCTTCTCCAGGCTGAACAACCCCAACTCTCTCAGATTCTCCTCATATGGGAGATGCTCCAGCCCTCTGAAAATGAAAATATGTTTTGTACAGCATCGTCATTACTGGCAGTAATTGGTTCTGAACACAGCAAGAATTTATTTTGGGCTATGTAGCGTCATTGTACTTGACCTGGGCAGGTAATGGGCATTGCTGTGGTCCCTAATTAGATTTCTTTATACTACATTGTTTCATCCTTGTTCTTGGCAGTAATCAGCCCATTAATCTATTGGTGATTAGCAGGACAGCCAAAGAGTGCAGGAGGCCTTCAGTATGCTACCTCTGTACCTATTAAATCATAGAATCATAGAATCACTAAGGTTGAAAAAGACCTCTAAGCTCACCCATTCCAACCGTCAACCCAACCCCACCGTGCCTGCAAAACCATGTCAAAAAAAGTGCCACATCTACACAGTTTTTAAACCCCTCCAGGGATGGAGACTCCAGTCCTGCCCTGGGAAGCCTCTGCCAGGTATTTACCACTCTGTCAGTAAAGAAATGTTTCCTAATATCCAATCTAAACTTCCCCTGGCACAACTTGAGGCCGTTGCCTCTTGTCCTATCTCTTGTAGAAAAGACCAGCGCCCACCTTGCTACAACCTCCTTTGAGGAAATTGCTTTGTAACTGCTGCTATTTTTGTTGTGACTCTGTGGCTGGACAGGGCACCATGGCTGCCACTGGCTCTTTTCAAAAAGGTAAATTGAATTGTAAACTTTTAATGAGAATTTTTTCTACTGTACTGAGCCTCCACACCAATTCTTGTGTTCTTTTTGAGGTGGATTAGCGAACCCTTTTACTGCCTCTATGTTCTTCTACATAATATACAAACACTTTAATTTGCATGCTCTCTCTGAATTTAACATCGGGCCATCCAGCTGTGGCAATGAGTTTGTCTTGGGGGACCATCTTTGGTATTGGAGACTGAACAGTCCTGTCTACAGAAGGTCAGGGGAGAAAACCAACAGCGCTGGAAGAGATGATTATCCAATTCCTATGTTTGCTCCAGTGTAAAAGCCTCTCCTCTAGCCTCCGTATGGCCTAAGACACTACAAAACAGATATTGTTGGTAGAGATTATGAATTCCAGTGCTCTTTACTGTGCGTATCTACTTTTCTATCTGTATATGTTGCAATAAAACAACATGCACAAGGTTATAAAAATAGCCTGGAAGTGACTGACATGCTAATAACGCTTGATCAAGTCAATAATGCTCATGTAACGAGCTCCTGAGAAAATAATGTTTTTTGGTCAATAATACACTTTTTAAAAAGGAACTGTTTGTTTTTAATTAACCTCCTATTTAGCCATTTAGTCATGCCATGTCCATCAAGCACAGTAGAGAAAAACACGTGCTGTCTTGAAACACTGCATTGTTGCCTTGAACTTTCATCTCTTCCTTCTTGGCTTTCTCTTCTGCATTCCACCTTGGCATGTTTTGGAGGATGGAGGCAAATCATGGCTTGTCATGTTACTTCGAAGTCAGTGCTTCTCCTTTGTAAGCAGGGTGTGAGGTGATTCATCTGTGACAGAACATCCCATTATGTTGTGACAGACTGTCAGGGGGAACCTGCTGTAAGTACTTAGCAATAATATAGCGCTTCTAATATGTCACTTGGCACTTTTTGCCTTTTCTTTTGTTTTTCTTTCCTTCCTCTCTTTTTTTCTTTGTCTTCACTAAAATATGACAGATTCTAATCCATTAAGTGATCCAAAAAAGCAGCATTTGGAATTTTGTAATGCTCAGTAAAATTGAGCAGGACAGACAGTGTGCACAAACTCCTGACAGGGAGGAAATAGGTCCTGTGGTCTTCAGGCTCCTCCTGTCACATGAGGGTAAGTAGCATATTGTGGAGTTTTGCTTAGGTTGGGGTTTCTTTGTATCTTCTAAGTGAAAAAATTATATGCTATTGGGCAGGTTTTCTTTTTTTTAAATGGTTTAATATCCCGGTTATGAAAGAGATCTGGAATCAGTTTTAACAGTTGAGAGGTGACTTTCAGATACATAATTCTCGCAACTAACAAGTGACAGGGCAAGAGGAAACGGCCTCAAGTTGCAGCAGGGAAGATTTAGATTGGATACTGGGAAAAATTTCTTCACTGACAGAGTGGTGAAGCCCTGGCAGAGGCTGCCCTGGGCAGTGGGGGAGCCTCCATCCGTGGAGGGGTTCAAAAATGTGTAGACGTGGAGCTTCAGGACATGGTTTAGCAGGCGCGGTGGGGTTGTGCTGACGGTTGGACTGGATGAGCTTAGAGGCCTTTTCCAGTCTTAATGATTCTATGATACTCTTCTACGATTCTATAATTCCTTAAGTTGTTCTGATTCTGTGCTTACTTATGTGTAGTGCTCAGGTTCAGCAAGCTTGGAGTTCAGTGGTTCCCTGGCCTCCTGGCTGCTCCAAGGACTTCACAGTAATACCTCATCCCTTGCACAGGGCTTGTGATTAATTACAGCATCCTTCCAGCCCTCTCATTAAACGACATTCTTTTTCCCATCAATGCAATTAGATATTGTGGGGCTGAGTTCATATCACAAATACAAGTGTGAAGCTGAACTTCAGACAACTTGGACACTGCTGGCTGCTGAGTGCGTTTGGGTCTAAGGAGTCTTAATTAGGTGCCTAAATGTTTTGTTGGGAGCCTGTGATTGAGTGACCGTTGTTTTGACAGTTTGTGTGTGCCTGTGTGTTCGTGTACTCTTACCTCAAGGTCACAGTGCCAAAGGAGCCCTTACTTTCTGTTGATGCCAGGTTCACCCATCTCCCCCGAAGTCAGGAGTGAATTGATGACTTACAAAGAAAAATCAGTCTCATTGGCTTTGAATAAAACTACAACAGATCACATCCATCAACACGAAATTACTGAGCAATGTGTTTAAAATAAGACAAATACTAAAGATTAAAGGGAAGGAATAAAATGGGAATCTACTATATTTTTAGTGCAAAAATGAGTCCTGCTTAACCCTTCAGTATTTCTCCGTATTTAATTCATTTTCTCTTCCTGATGATAAGTGAAAACTGCATCCAGCACTGTATGGGATAAAGGCTGCAGTGATTCCAATTCTGTGTAATCTTGATTTAACTGATTTTGCATGACATGTAGAGTAGTACCCAGTTTTATGTAATTTTTGTCCAGTTCTAACAGCATTTGATTAAACTTCTTAACATTTTGATTTGAAAAATGCTATCTCAAATTTTTGAAGTGGAGAAATGGGGACACAGTAACAATATCCTGTTATTTCAAACTTGGCAATGAAATTAGTTTCTGTCTGCCCTTCTATTTTTTATCACAAGTCCTGTGGTGCATTACTAACATCATTGGCTAACTAACAGCTGGGCTAAGAGCTTGAATGTCTTCTCTGTCTATCTTCTTTGAACAAAGACCAGGCTGTTTTTATTCAGGCATTTATTTTTGATAGCTGTGTCGGGAACAGATATTTGCGTATTGACTCTTACACTGTACAGGAAATCATGGAATCATAGAATGGTTTGGGTTAGAAGGGATCTTAAACCTCATCCAGTTCCAACCCCTTGCTGTGAGCAATGATAAAACTATCTTGCAAAGACCGAAAGAGCTTGGTCACAGGGATGGGTGCTACAGACCTTGATTAATAAATGTATTTTCTTCTTTTTCTTTTCCTGCAGTCAAGATAGGTTAAGACAATGTTTTTTCCATTGTTGGCAGACGTAAAGATTTGGATAAACTCTTTCAGGCTCATTTCACAGCAAGCAGATGAAGCCAGAGATGAAATCAGGTCAATAAGTTCTGTAAAATAAATAATGGTTAAGTATGTAACTTTTCAGTTCTTTTTAAGAGGGTGACATGATGGCACACCAATTGCGTTGTGCTGAACAAGGCAAGACCAAGATGGAAGAATGACTCAGGAAAGAATAGTAGAAAAATGCTTTATCTCGTTCATAAATAAAGTGTTGCTTTAAAGAAAGCAAAACAAAGGTTTCAAACAAAATGTATTCGCAGTTGCCTGTGCTGTTATGAAACTAAGCAATTCAGATGTTTGCTCCCTCCATTTATCGAGCTGTGTTGACTTTGGTCTCTGGTGCTCTTGCTTCTGATTCTTCTTTCTAACTCAGACCTGTGCCTTTGATATCACTACTGAAATCTGTTGGATATGTTTTTGAACAGAGGGGAAATGTGTTTCTCTCTAAAATGGTAGAATCCACCTTTATAAAAAAGGTATTTTTCTGTGCTCTGTTTCTTGCTAACATAGAATTGTTAAGGTTGGAAAAGACCTCTAAGCTCATCCAGTCCAACCATCAGCCCAACCCCACCGTGTCTGCTAATCCATGTCCTGAACTGCCACCTCTACACACTTTTGGAACCCCTACAGGGATGGAGATTTCACCCCTGCCCTGGGCAGCCTCTGCCAGGGCTTCGCTACTCTGTCAGTGAAGACATTTTTCCTGATACCCAGTCTAAACCTCCCCTGGCACAACTTGAGGCCATACGTTTGTAAGCACAGGATTGAGTGGAACTGTTACTCCATCTGATATCTATGATTGCTTTATTTTTATTGTACCTTCCGAGTCAAACACAACGTCTTTCCTAGGGGATTGTGATAGAAACAAATTATTGTGGTATTTCATCCTTTCAGCACAAACATTTCCTTATTGTAGTTTTACTGTAATCTACTTTTTCTTGGTCTGACACCATCTCACTGTTTTGAATTGCACCACTTGTCTGTAAATCTCAATATTAGTCTTTCATGTAAACTGTGAGCGTTAGTTAACTTTTCCAGGGGAAGAGCAGACTCTAGCTCGGGCAGCGGGAGCATCTACTGCTGAATTCCAATCTAAAATATGCCTAGGGCAATCCCTGCTCAGATCATTCACTTTAAACATACCTCTATCAAGTACAAGCTGAACTTTTTGGACCAGAGAGTCCACTGGGCAGGGGTATTTTAGATACTTTTGGTTTTGCTGTCTCCACCTAATCTCTCCGTCTACATACGTGTGCTTGCTTTGGCCCCCGTGTCTATATTATTTGGCAATATGGTGCTCTTTTTGTGTTGTATTTCTAAAAGCAGGGGATATAGCTGATGTTAAATTAATATATTTGACTAAAGATCTGCCTCTATAAAACAGAACCTCATTTTGCCCTTATCAAGAACTGTAGAGATAGGATGAAGGGTAGAAATTTTCAGCTGAAAGAGAGGAGATTGAGATGAGATTTCAGGAAGAAATGTTTTGCTGTGAGGATGGGGAGGCCTCGGCCCAGGTTGCCCAGAGAAGTGGTGGATGCCCCATCCCTGGAGGTGTTCAAGGCCAGGTTGGATGGGGCCTTGAGCCCCCTGATCCAGTGGGAGGTGTCCCTGTCCATGGCAAGGTGTTGGAACTGCATGGGCCTTGAGGTCTCTTTCAACCCAAATCGTTCCATGGTTCTATGATTCTATTATTCTTAACACCAAATTTCCGTTTATAAATAACTAAAGCATATGTGTTTGTCACATCAGAAGGGAACAGAAAGAACAGGGAATAGAAAAGCAAAAACCCAAACTAAAAATCCGTGATGCAGAAAAAATAACTGAAGGAAATGTTGAGTGACTGTATTTAACACTGACGTGAAATTAAATAAAGCCAGCAAAAGGCTGGAAAATATATTTTACTTTTCTCCAAGGTATAAAGTCCTTCCTCTATAAAAATACTGAATTAATAACATTCTTATCAGCAAGATTTTGGCTAATATTGGACTTCAAGGTAGAAACTGGACACTTGTCGGGATTTGACCTGTGTTTTGCCTTGTTTTGGTGATTTTTATTTAATAAAAACCAAATATGACAACAGTTCTTGTTCTAAATTCTCTCTAAAATTGACCCTGCAATGAGTTACAAACATCGTGAGAACACAGCCTCTGCTTTGTGTGGTCAAAGGCTCAGAAGGCAATGAAACTGTGGTGGTTTGGTATGAGTTGAACATCTGGCCACAAGCATCCTTAATTTCTATACATTACTGCTTAAGATAAGTTAGAATAAGTTTTAAATTTCAATTTCAAATACCTCTTTCAAGGTATTTTATTTGACCCAGGCTTTTAAGTTCGAATCCTCACTTATAAAACAGAAATATTGTGACAAATAATGATCCCAGCCTGTGCTGTTCTGGACTATGGTGGAGATGAGAGATGTTGAGAGGGCAAAGAAATAGAACAAATCTGTATACGGACATAATGTGCAGACATTCAGCCTGGAATATCTCCATAGTTGCACAGGCTTTTGCAGCCCCTCCTCAGTGTTTCTCCAATCTAAGCTGACTGATCTGAGCATGCTGTCTTCTCAGGAAGACATGTGGTGGCTTCATGTGCGCATCAATAGTTGAGCACGCTGTCCATATTGCCAGAGGGGCAGAGGGACACCCTCAACCAGGCCTGCAGCCTCCTGCACCATGGAAGAAGGATGGAGAGCCCTTGTATGTGTAAGCATGCATCCAGTGCAGCATCCCTCACCGTGCCCAGGTACTCGGTGCTGGTGAGGCCACACCTCAAATCCTGGGTTCAGTTTTGGGCCCCTCACTCCAAGAAATACCATGAGGGTCTGGAGCACATCCAGAGAAGGGAACAGAACTGGGGAAGAGTCTGGGGAACAGGGGTTCTGAGAGCCATTGAGTGACCTGGTGTTGTTTAGTCTGGAGAAGGGGAGGCTGAGGGGAGACCTCATCACTGTGTACAATGGCCTGAAAGGAGGTTGTGGTGAGGTGGGTGCTGGGCTCTTCTTCCAAGTTATAAGATGAGAGGAAATGTCCTCAAGTTGTGCCAGGGGGGATTTAGATAGGATATTAGAAAACTTCTCTACTGAGAGAGCATTGAAGCCCTGGCAGAGGCTGCCCAGGGCAGGGGTGGAGTCTCCATCCCTGGAGGGATTCAAAAAACCTGTGGCCAAGGCACTTGGGCTATGGTTTAGCAGGAACGGTGGGGTTGGGCTGAGGATTGGATTGGATGGGCTTTAACTCTATGGCTGTATGACTTGCTATCAAGTAAAGCAGAAGGGATTGATGACTAAGCAACAATGATGTTCCACAGCTGGTTTCCTCCCTGCTCTCATTTATGGCTTGATTTTTTTGGTAACTATTCACATTTTGCTTGCAAATGCAATAAGCTCACATGTCCTTAAAAAATATGAGATTCAGAGTGAAGGGCTAAACCTTGTTTGCTTAAACTGAGGGCTAACTAAAAAACCCCAATATGAATTCCACAAGCAAATTAACTGTGACACTTCTGTATATTTAGAAAAGCTCCTGCCATATTCAAGCAATATTTAAAAACATTGTATTTTAGTAAACCCAATTTAAGTGCCTTGTTCTTTTTTTCTGAATTTTCTTCCCATCACTACTGATTATCCAGATTTTTGTGCTTGAACCAGAGCTTTCTCATTGATCTCCTCTTACCCAACTCTTCATTTTACTATATATAACAGTAATCCATAGTGTCTTCAGTTTTGGGGTGACATCTCACCTCAGCACAATAGATTTTCTGTTGAAGTCAGTGGAAAACTGACAATCACTGAATTACATGGAAGCAGCAGGTTCACTGTAAGGTGGAGCCAGCAGACAGAAAAGGCTGTAATTTATAAATGTGTGGCATTCATTTGTAGGGACTACTAAAATATAGCTTTTTGCATGGTGGGAAGTAAGTTCTTCCAAGCTATGTGTAAATTGTCTGAGCTGATGGTAGAAGATGGTTTAATTTTGCTTCTTACTATTTTTATGTTATTGCTGAAGAGGAATTGGGTTTTCGTATGTGTCTGTGAGATCTAAAGGAGTAAAGTTCTTGTAATGGAACTCAATTAAAAGGAATGCCATGCTCTAGACAAATTATAAAAATATTTTGGTCCATAACATTAAAACTTCAAAGTATTTAGGACTTGATGAATTCCTGTTTGATCTCTATGAAAAAGGGCTATGGGGCTATGCTACATCAAGAGTCTGGAGGTGATTCCTGATCTGAACACAGCAGCATGGCACCTGTGTTACATTTGAAATCTTGTCCAAACCCTCTGTTTTAATAAAAGGAATTGTTGTCACTAATAAGAAGATTCGTTTGAGTTGAGTGGGTTTGCATCAAAATATCACAGAATCATGGAACGGTTTGGGCTGGAATGGACCTCAAAGCCCATTCAGTTCCAACCTGACATGGGCAGGGACACCTCCCACTGGATCAGGAAGCGCAAGGCCCCATCCAACCTTGAGCACCTACAGGGATGGGGCAGCCACCTCTCCTCTGGGCAACCTGGGCCAGGGCCTCCCCACCCTCACAGCAGAATATTTCTTCCTAAGACCTCATCTCAATCTCCTCTCTTTCAGCTGAAAACCATTTCCCCCTCCTATCCCTGCACTCCCTGATCAAGAGCCCCTCCCTGGCTTTCCTGGAGCCCCTTTCAGTACTGGGAGGCTGCTCTAAGCTCTCCCCACAGCCTTCTCTTCTCCAGGCTGAACAACCCCAGCTCTCTCAGTCTGTCCTCGTACAGGAGGTGCTCCAGCCCTTGGATCATCTCTGTGGCCTCCTCTGGACTCGCTCCAACAGCTCCAGGTCCTTCCTGTGCTGAGGACTCCAGAACTGGACGCAGGACTCCAGGTGGGTCTTCCCCAGAGCAGAGCAGAGGGGTAGAATTGCAAATTATAGTGACTTCTAAATAATGAGATATTTATTTGTTGATAAAGCACTGGACCATTTTGATCATTTGCAATGTTGGCAGGTGTTCTGCATTGACTTTATATTTTCAGAGCACTATGGAAAGTTCTGTGTTAGCAAAATGTCCAATTCTTGAGTCAGGATGAAGCAAAAAAATAACTGCAAATTTAAAATAAATGGAAATAAATTTGCATTTATGGTGTGAGTGGATGGATCCTTTGCTTTTTAGCATTGTGTGATTTTTTTTCACATCAGAAATAGCAAAACTTCAATGTTTTTTATCCTTTCTTAACCTAAGATGATTATTTACTCATATCTATTTCAAGGGGGTTTCATCGGTTTAAGATAAGTTGTTTCATTTGGATTTAGTGCCACAATGTTCAGCATTTCCATTTTCTGTGCTCCATTTGATTCTTCTGTAACTGCAAGGATTTTATATATAACCATATTATTAGTAGCAGATTTCAGTGACAACCAAAAGAAGTAATTCTTTTACATATGGTGCTTGTTTTTGCAATTCAAATTACCCAATGGCTTCATTCTTAAATAAAACAACCAGGTAAACAACATTTTAGTTGGCAAGCAGACCATGCTTCATGCAACGCTTATCATTCTGCAGTCTGGTCTGCTTTACATTTTCTAACAGTTTACCAAATGTAACTTGGCTTCCTCTGTACAACGAGTTTTGAAGCTGAGGAAATGTTCTGGACCTGTGCTGGGCCTATGCTCTGGTTCAGTGAAGTATTTATGAACCTTTCTCCTCGTAGGTGACACGGTCGGTTTAGAACAGCGTGTGGGATTGATGGTTTAGAGCTCATCTACACTTGGGTACCTGTCACAAAGCTCATACGATCGTCGAGGTTGGAAAAGACCTCTAAGATCATACAGTCCAAACACTCTGCCTACTAAAACACGTCCCGAAGTGCCATGTCTGCACATTTTTTTAACTTTTCTAGAGGTGATGACTCCACCTGGGCAGCTTCTTCCAGTGCAATCTACACTTCACCTGGTGAGCAGGAGGTTTTTCTTTTGTATTTGATCCCCCAGGTAGGACACAAACGCATTTCCACTCAAAAAGCCTTCTTTCCCCCATACTCTAACGTGAAACTTTCGCACTGTCCCTGTCCTATCTCCACACCTGGTCCCTTTGAGTCAGTTCACAGGGTTTATCCTCCCCAAGCCTCATAGCAAGTTCCAAAGTCTGCCAATTAATGCCTAACAAGCTATAACATCTATAAATTCAACCATCTAGCACACTCCAGTCAAATTTGTCATTATCTCAAAACCTTCCAGCTCCACGTTAGACACCAAACAGGACTCTCATTGCTTAAGTCCAGTAGACAGCTCAGCACCATGCAGCGGCTCGCTCGCTCCCGCCCCAGTGGGACGGGAAGGAATGGAAAGGGTAGAAGTGAGAAAACTCATGGGTTGAGCTATAGAGTATCACGACAGCGTAGACATTGCCGTCTTTCTGACATTCCAACACGCCACATCAGTTTTTTGTGCCTACCCTGTGATAGATGAGGAGCCATCCCACAACATATTTGGCTCTGGATCTTTAAAAAGAGATTTCTTAGAGCCCTTAAATGAAGATACACGACTTCCAACTGGAAATCTGAGGAACCAACAACTTTTTTGTCTTTTCCAATGATTTTTCTTTCAGGACTGTTGCTCACTGCCAAGAGCTAGATGACAAAAGATGTGATTTGCCAACCACAAAACACAGCGTCCTTTTCCTAATGAATTCTAAAGCAATACATTTCAACAAACATGTAAGGAAGAAATATGTTCTGTTTTGTACTATAACAAGACGTTTCTGCTTCTTCAAAAACTGGAATTTTTGAGGGAGTTTTCTCTCTAAAAAGATATTAAATTTCTGGTAGTTTGAATATAAAAGGAACCTTTCAGGAAATCATTTTAATTTTTTACCTAAGTACACCCAAGAAATCTTCACTAACCAGTTTCTGCAAGATGAGGATTTAATCCCCAGATCTGAACTTTTTATGTACTCTAGTGGAGGTTTTTACTAGACTGTTTCAATCTTCCCTAGCACAAGAAGCAGAAAAGTGAATAAATTTTAAATAGAAAATTTTTGGCCATGCGTGTGAAGGAAAACCTGAAGAATGTGCTTTTTATGTTTCCATTTGATTCCTAGCAATGTACTTCTATTTTGGCTCATCTTTGAATTGCTCATAATCCTGTTTTAGGACTGCTTCCTTTTAAGAAATTGGAACATTCTTTTATTTCCGTGATGAATTCTCTCCTCATTGCAATGCTGACATACATTACCTTATACACATTTCAGCCGAAATGTTCTTGAGACTACTGCTAAATTGATCTCTGTCTCTTTTTTATGCAACAGTTTGATGATTTGTAAGTTTAGTAAACAGTTTGGAAGGGTGTAAATGGATAGTAGATTCTTATAAGAGGTATGTGAAAAAGGAAAATGAAATAAGTATTTTTGCATGTCTTTGGGACTTGAGAATGAAACATAACGCACCAACGTCATCTCATGGGTGCAAGGTAGATTCAATATGACTTCAAATATTTGTATTGCTGTTTTGCTTCAATGTGGGATCTCAGGGCCATGGAGATGACCCAAGGGCTGGACCACCTCCCACAGAAGGACAGGCTGGGAGAGTTGGGATTGTTTAAATAAAATACTTGAGGGAATATGGCAATATGGGACTTCCAGGAGGCTCCTGCTAAGAAGAGGAGAATAATTTTTTTTCCATATCTGTAGCAGAAATGATGCGTTACAGTGGTCTTAAGTTGCTGCAGAAATTGTTTACTTTCCTTAAATAGTGTGGTTGTTGAAGTTATAAGAGTTGTTTGGATGGGTGGGGAATCTCTGCTATCAGAGGAATTTGATGGGAAGCTAGATATGCATCTGTCAGGAACAATACAGGAGGGCTGATCGTACTCCTAGGACTGACAAGCATTCCCTTGCCATAATGATTCTGTGATTTTCAAACCAGTGTAAAAATTTGAGATCTTTTAATAACTGAATTAATGTGGTCATGCAACTTCAGCATCTTGGTCAGGATCGCTATGAAAAAGCTGAGCAGTACCATGCAGCAGCCGTTTTGCCTACAGCGCACAGAGCAAGGTGTTGCTGTGTTTACCTGGTTTCACATGATGCAAAATTTAAGTCTTTATATGCATACATCCCTTTCCCCTTCAGCAAGTGTTAGAAAAGAGAAATTAAATTAAGCACTTTGGCTAAAAGAAGTGCTATAGTGTGAATGTACTGCCCGGCTGGCACCAGAGAACCCAGACAGGAAAGAGCTTGTCTGCAGACATCACCTCCAGTGTTTGTGAAACAACTGCTTAGTTCCTTTAGAAATGTTTAATGCAGATGGGAGTTCTTGACTTAAGCAAAATAGGAGCATTACTAATGAATTCATTCAATGGTATCAATCTGTATAATTTCATTAAAATCCTCATCTCCAGCCATTCGTTCTTATTATGTCTTGAATGCTCCAGTAACAACTTGTTAGGAATTTAACGTCATTTAATGCATGTGTAGGTAACGATGCAATTTAAACTGACATGGGAAAGTTTTCAGTTACTCAAATTCCAGTTCAATGAGGTGAATGCACCTCAGATGGCTTTAAACATCTAATCTGTGTTCGCAGCAAGGCAGTCAGCTGCGTCAGCTATTTGTTATTGTAGGCATTCCATAATGTCCATCACCACAGGTTGTGAAGGCTCTAATAAACATGAGTGATGCAGAAATATCAATGCCTTTTCATAAGAAGGAAGGGTGAGGCTGCATGGGGCTAAATGACCTATCCAAGTGCTACAGAGGAACCCAAATGTGCTCTTTAATCAAAAAGAGCTTCTCATGGTACTACCTTTCATTTTGAGGGTAGGAGTGTCTTATGTGTCCAGAGTTGCATGTGTTCATGCTGGAGCACCTCCTGTATGAGGACAGGCCGAGAGAATTGGGGTTGTTCAGCCTGGAGAACAGAAGACTCTGGGGAGATCTTAAAGCAGCCTCCCAGGACTGAAAGGGGCTGCAGGAAAAATGGGGAGGGGCTCTTGATCAGGGAATGCAGGGACAAGATGAGGGGGAACGGTTTTCAGCTGCAAGAGGGGAAACTGAGATGAGATCTTAGGAAGAAATATTTGGTGTGAGGGTGGGGAGGCCCTGGCACAGGTTGCCCAGAGCAGTGGTGGCTGCCCCATCCCTGGAGGTGTTCAAGGCCAGGTTGTATGGGGTTTTGAGCCCCCTGATCCAGTGGAAGGTGTCCCTGCCCATGGCAGGAGGTGGTTTTGAGGTCCCTTCCAACCCAAACCATTCCAAGGTTCTATGTTAATAAGTTTCTAGATTGGGCAAACAGTGAACTGCAGTTGTCTCCAGAATGGAAGAGGGAAATGGGTAAATAACTCATTCAGTAGATTTATCTTGTGGGAACCCCCTGCCTACTCCGTTGGCTTTCTGAGAATATTCCAGTCAATGAGATGTGAACATTCAACAAAATAGGAAACAATAATAAAAATAATTCACCTTTTTGTTTCTGTCAGAATGCTGAGCTTCTTGTTTTTACATGGTATATGATATAATTCCAAAGATTGTGCACATCTGACTATGGTCTTTTAACATGACAGCTTTCCAGAAACTGCTCTAGAAGTTATTTGATAGTATGTAATGTGTTCATACAGAGTTTTGAAATGGAAAGAAGTCCTAAATGCATGGAACAGATAATTCATTGGCCATTACTCACCTACTTCTATGAGGTGACTGCTGGTCATTCCCATTAAAGCTCTGGGTTTCTCAGGCAGGCCTGGCAAGACTCCTCGCCCTACGTGGTAAATGAAGCTAATTGCATTGCCCGTTCTCTGGTTTGTTTTCCGGAGCACATAAATACCTTTGGTTTTAAAGGAGATATTGAGGTAAATATTTGTGCTGCTGTTAAATACCATTGTGGCACCATAGAAATACTTCACACTTTAGCACCGGCCATCTGTGGACTTGAGGTTTTCTTTATTTCTTTGGTTGATTATGCTGTAGAGTCCAGGCTTGCTGAGTGATAGCTCTTGAAATAAGTACCCCTGCGCTGTTGGGTTTAACATATTCTCCTTCATAAACGCAATTCTCGCGAGTCCCAGCTACTCAGCATCTGGGCAGATATCCATGGTGGAGCTGGGCTCTGTGTCCTCTGAGCTTTTTCCTCAAGCAGCTTCTAGAATCCAGTGGGTTTGAGAAAGGAGGATTATGGAGGTGAGCTTGGACTCAAGCTTGGATGGCTCATACAAGCCGGAAGAATTATCCAACAGTTTCAACCAGTGCCATGCTGAGACACTGTGACTAAATGAGGAGGGAGAAGAAAAAATCAGGTCCAAACTTGTGGATTGAATTTGCTTGGAGCAGCTTCATTAGGTCCTTTTTGGCCTTGAGAGACTTCTGGCACTATTAAATAAGGCAGTGCACTCAACAGCCTGAAACGCAAGGAGCGGCTCTTCAGCAAAGGGCTGTCTCGGTTCTCAGCAGCTACCGGAACCTCACCAGGTTGGTGTTGGCAGGTTGACATTCAGGCTTTTGTCACAGAGATGTTCCTCTCTGTAAGGTTTAAAAAGTAGGTCACAAACCTTGGCATACATTTTTGCAGTTCTTAAACTGCACTGATGCCCTTCTTGGGACCAAAGAGTTGGTTTTTTGCCTCTTGCTCCAAGTTGGTCATTGTAAGTTCAGTTGTATTGGCTTGGAGGAGCCTGATATATTGAGAGATTTCATGGTCCATCTTCTTCAGGAAGCAGAGCAAGGACTTTCATGGCTACTCACTGTGTTAGCAAGGTGATTTTTTTTTTTTTTAGATGACCCTTTTGTACCATCTCCTTTTCTGCCTAAATGAAATTTTAGGCTGAACATGAGCCAGCAGTGGCCCAGATGGCCAAGAGGGTCAATGGCGTCTTGGCCTGTGTCAGACACAGCGTAGCCAGCAGAACCAGGGCAGGGATTGTGCTCCTGCACTCGGCACTGGGGAGGTCACACCTCAAGTACTGGGTTCTGTTTTGGGCCCTTCACTCCAAGAAGGACATTGAGGGGCTGTAGTGCGGCCAGAGAAGAGAGACGATGCTGGTGAAGGGGCTGGAGAACAAGTCCTACAAGGAGTGGCTGAGGGACCTGGGGCTGTTTATCCTGGAGAAGAGAAGGCTGAGGGGAGACCTCATCACTGTCTACAATTCCCTGAAAGGAGGTCGTGGGTAGGTGGGTGCTGGTCTCTTCTCCCAAGTGACAGATGACAGGATGAGAGGAAATGGCCTCTAGTTGCACCAGGGGAGGTTCAGACTGGACATCAGGAAAAATTTCTTCACTGAAAGGGTTCTCAGGCACTGGAAAGGCTGCCCGGGGAGGTGGTTGAGTCACCATCCCTGGAGGTGTTTAAAAGATGGGTAGATGCGTTTCTTAGGGACAGGGTTTAGTAAGGGGACAGGGATGCCTGGACTGGATGATCTCAGAGGTCTTTTCAAACCAGATGATTCTATGATCCTAGGATTTTTACTAGACTCCTAGATTTGGAGGATGGACTATTGAACCAGATTAAACAGTTGCTCACTAACAGGTAAATGTGCAGGTCAAGAGCCAGAAAGGATGGAAAAACTTCTCATGAAGAGGCTGAGGAATGCAAGGAAATCTTGGTCTGAAATTTTACTGTGAGAAAAAGGTTCCTTATCCATCTGTGAAGAACAAGAGAGGCAACACAGGCTAAGAACATAACAACAGCCAGAAAGAACTGCTCTGCAGACCATATGAGACTGGGCATTAGGTAAGCATCAGGGAAACATCGCTTTTCCTTTGAGGTTGCAAAACCCAGTATTCAAAAGTGATTTTTGTTATACATTACATCCCTGTTTGGATTTTATGCAGTAGCTTTTTGAGAGGACATTTTGTCATATTTATGAAACAGAATTACAAGGTAACTAATTTTCTTGTGTCAAAAATGTCAATGAACATCCCTGAATGGAAGGCAAGTGCTGTATTGTTACAAGGGTTTGTGAACAAACATGTAGGGTTTTTTGTTTTTTCTTCTTCCTTTGAAATCCATAACAGTGAGGTGGAAAAGACATTAATTGGCATTGTAATATAAAATTATATATTCTGTCTGAGTTCTGGATCCCTATATTCCTTGTCTTCTATATCTGACTTTAGCATAGGTTCATTTTGTGTTTATCAGTGCACTGGAGGCGCTGATGTCATGGTTCCTTCAGCTCCTTTAGCATGGTCAGCAAGTCCACTTGCTTTTGTATTGTTTATTAAAGAAAAGAAGAGTGATGGGGAAGATTTTTTTGGGTGTAACGTTAGCATGGTCTGAGGAACAATAATAAACAGGTGATTCAACCTGATGAGAAGCATTGCAATTTGGGATAACCCTCAGAGAAAATAAAAAGCGTGTGGTGTGGTGACACCACCATGTGAAGCTGTCTCTGCTAATTGAAGGAGCTTCAGTCACCCTTAAAGTAAATTTTTTTATAATCTTGCATTTCTTCTCTTTCTGGATGTGCTTTGCTTACCTGGCCATTTTAGGTAACCTGAGTGAATAGAACAGGTGCTGCAAAATTAAGGAAGTCCAAAAGAGCGCAGTGCCAGAGGGTGCCAAGAGCCTTAAAGTCCTGCTAAGGTTATTCTGTGAGGTCACTTCCCCACCAAGGCATGTTTGTTCATTAGGATTAAAAGTGAAAAATCTGCATATCTGGTTAATGGGATTTTTTTTTTTCATCCCTAGCACCATCCCCACATATATTACATTAAGGTGGCAGAATCATAGAATGATGGAATGGTTTGGGTTGGAAAGGATCTCAAAGCCCATCCAGTGCCACCCCCTCCCATGGGCAGGGACACCTCCCACTGGATCAGGGGGCTCAAAGCCCCATCCAGCCTGGCCTTGGACAACTCCAAGGATTGGGCAGCCACAGCTTCTCTGGGCAACCTGGGCCAGGGCCTCCTCACTCTCACAACAAAACATTTCTTCCTAAGATTTCATCTCAATCTCCCCTCTGTTTGTTTTTTTTCCTATGGAAATCCAAGTTTATACAAAGGCCATCAGATGGAACCTGCCTTTATTATTACTAATAGTGGTGAGGAGTGCAGCTCCAAATGATGCATAACATTTTTTTTAAGTAAACCATCAGCCAAGTTAAATGAACTTTAAAAGTGAACATGATTCATAACAGATACCATTTTAAAACTGACCAGACACAGCAAATGTAAATTCTGTCCTTTTAACTGTAAAATGTTTAAGCTTATTTGCAAACGACTTTGAAAAATTAAAACCATACCAGCTTTGTATTTCTGCAGTCATGAAGAAACACCAGAGTTTGCATTTGAAAGGATGGCAATACAAGCTGTATCGACAGGCTAGATGTCGACTTGAATTATCTTGCTTGTTGAGGGGAAGTCTTAAACTGATGATCACATATAATCTGTAATGCATTAAAAGCATATTCTTTATTGGAGTCCCCATATTACATTTCAAATACATTTCCATGGAATGTTTCAAAATGTCATTTAAAATTATTCCCTTTTTCATTGAAATGGCATGTGTCCCCTCAGCACTCATCTAGAACTTTGTTATTATGATTCTTTGGACAGTTTAAAGACATGAGATCACTTTCTGTGGTTTGCAGTGCCTCACACCACCTCTGTTATTGCCTCAGTGCTAATGCCAGCTTCACCTTCCCCCTAACAGTTTAGCTCAAGCTTCTTGGCCTGCGTGCATTTTGTTTCACTTGATCAGAGGTTTGGCTAATTCAAATATTTAGGCAATATATAATAACTGTATCTCAAACAAACACTTACTATAACCATCACTTGCAGTGTTTACTATCACTAAGAAATAGAATTCCAGCTTCTACTCTAGCCCCTCTTTTTTTTTAATTTTTTGTTGTTGCTTCTTCTTTCATATACCCAGAGTGATTTCTGTCACCTGGAGGATGATTTTGCGATAAAAGGTAATTCGAATATTTGGTTACCTTAGAGCAGCCTCCCAGTACTGAAAGGGGCTCCAGGAAAGCTGGGGAGAGGCTCTTGACGGGGAGTGCAGGGATAGGATGAGGGAAACGGTTTTGAGCTGAAAGAGGGGAGACTGAACTGAAAGGTGTTGAAGGCCAGGTTGGATGGGATTTTGAGCCCCTTGATCCAGTGGGAGGGGTTGGGACTGGATGAGCTTTGAGGTCCCTTCCAACACAAACCATTCCATGATTCTGTGATACAATATGAGAAGCACTGTTCTTATCAATGAATAATGTCCAGGTTACCTTTAATTTTTGAATGTGTTTATATATGGAAGAGAGAGATAATATTTGAAGTTGTTTGTTGTGTTTCTGTTCCCAATGATGCAACATCCATCCAAGGGGACAAAGCTGCAAATGCTTCAGACTTCCTGAGATTTCTGCACATATAAAATAGTCATAGAATGTCCTGGGCTTCTGAGACCTTCTACTTCTTCTGAGACCTTCTACTTTTCATTAAGTTAGCCTGTATTTCTTGTATTTCAGCATGCCATCTCAGGTGTTTTTTCCCAAGAAACCGTTGTTCCAGATCATCTGACTGCTTCAGGAGCACTTGAACAAGAAGAAAAACACGACAGTCAATTAAAAAACAATTCTTTTGCTCAGGTATCATTAATCAAATGCACAAGTGGTCCCGGCACTGACACCTGGCAGGGTTAATGTTTAAGACCTGTGGCAATTACAGCTCCCCTGAAAATCGCTTGGCCAGCAAGTCACATAAAAGCCTGTGATTATGAAGGAAATGGGAATTAGCAGAAAAAAAATCGGGAATCCAGTTGAAATACACTGGTAGCAAGGAAGGCAGAGAAAAATCTGACTGATTGGAACTCCCCAGAGGAGAAGAACCAGGGTCTGGGGGTCACTCCTTCACTGAATTAGCAGTGTCTGTCATACAAAACCAAAATAAAGCAGGAACAGAAGTAAAATTTTCTGTAGAGAAACTGGACTCTGTTGCCTTGCACTTACATCTCAAGGAGGCCAAGTGCAATTAGTGCACTGATTTTTTTTACTGAACCTGATTCAGCCGTAGTTCTTCTCTCTCAAATATCTGTTTCTTGGTTAAGAGCATGATGCCCAGAGATCTGACAGGTGAGTGTTTTTCACAATGCAGAGCTCAAAAAATTACAGGCAGCTATTGTTCCTGGGAGCTCCTTGTCCTATACATCCTCCGTTTTGAGTGTTTGCACTCCCTAAAAGTGAGAGTAAACACAGCTTTAGTGAAAAGTAAGCCTCTTGTGGCTGTGCACGTTCTTTCCCTAGCTAAGGAATATTAGCTGGATGCTTCTTGGGCCTGGTAAATAAACATTCTCGTGCATCTGGTAAATAAACATTACTTTAAACAAAGAACAATGCCTATTTGCAGCCAATTTTTTAAAACCATTCTACGATTTATATAAGTTAATCGTTGCTCTTTTGTTAAGACGTCTATAAATCAATCTTTGCAGAGCACAAGAGAGTAATGATAATAAAACATGTTCACTTTCTGCAATCCATCCATCCATGTGCTTATAACTTTACAGCATACTGGATATATCTAAACATAACTGGTAATTATTGTTTATTAATTCTTATAAATTGCTAGTTAAACCACCTACAATATTAATTTGGTTATTTTATTTCTTATTACCATGTCTATAAACTCAGCCAAAATTTTGGTCAGTGTGAAATCTTCATCACTGATAATTAATATTTTAGCTTCAGGTTTTGTTAGGAGTGTTCTGAGTGCACCAGTTGCTGCCAATGAGTAGCACTGATCAGAATTTTACAAAGGTGACAAACTGTTTAGTAAGAAGATCAGGTTTCAAGACCAGGTTTGATGGGGCTTTGAGCACCCTGATCCAGTGGAGGATGTCCCTGCCCATGGCGGGGGGGGGAACTGGATGGGCTTTAAGGTCCCTTCCAACCATTCCATGGTAAGGGTCCTATTTTATATTAGCATTTATAGTATAGCACTGGACTTTAAACTTGGATGCTCTTGAAAAAAAAGAATGAATACAGAAGAAATGGTTCACTTCAGCTACACATAATATGCAATAAAAATCAGGATGGGAAGAAGAGACGGTCACGTAGTCCAGATAAAATGCACTTCAGATTTTCTGTTTCCAAAATGAAAATCATTATTTGTAATAACTAAAATAGATCCTGTCTTGTCTCATTGAAGTCGGTTCTCATAAAGCTCCGAATCACTAAGATAACAGCTTAGAGAGCATTACTGAAAGATGAACACTGGTAGAAAATCCACATGGAGATGAGGACATGACTGCGTTGGGCAGTCCTGTTTTCATAGTTTCTATGTCTTTATGGCTTTACTACAAGGTTCAAATTCTGCAAAACTCCCAGTTCATGCTCAGAATTATGTTCTTTGAGGTCAATGGGGTTGCTGGCTTGCTCCAGATAAGTGTATTTCTTATAACTATATAAAGTTACTTCTAAATTACCAAGGACAAAATCAGTATAATTTCAAGTAGTGGAATGGTAGAGGCAGCAAGAAGCAACTTCTCTGTGGCTTTAGACATGCTTAAGAAATAAGGCCAGCTTTCAGAACAAAGACTCACAAAGAGAGAGGAGAATGAGAAAGAAGGTCTGTCTGTGTCAGTGTCATAGGCTTGGTCAGGTCCCGAGTGAGGAAGGACCAGAGAACACCCTGCAGACAGTCAGAAGGAAAGACTCTGTCCCACAAGGACAAGGAATGGACTCTTCAGCAACTGGGGCAACCAAGGGAGGAAAAGGTAAAGAAGTTACTGAAAAATGTGTTTGTGAAGCTGTGGTGATGTAGATGGGGGTTTCTGTCTTTTCAAAATGGTTAATAGATTTAAAAGAGTGCCCCAGTAATGCAATTGGTACTGAAATCCTCATATTCCAAAAGCAGCAATATGTTTATATAGTAAGAAAACATGCTATAGTTTGCATTATGAAAAATTTGAATCAATATAAAGAGACATTTAGATTAACCCAAAACTGGCTATTTTTCTTGGGTATTTAAAACATCTGGTATAGAACGATGCTGTAGTCTGAATTTTGTGTACCTTAAAATGTAGACTGTTTTCCACATTTCAATTTAATATCTTTCCAGTAAGCGTAGTTCATTCTGGAAAGGGGGATTGTCTGGGCCTTTTTTCCCCCTTATTTATATGAATGCTAAAACGAGACACATAGCATTAGACAGCAGGTAAAATACTGACAAAACAAGTAAGAGTGAACTAGTCTAATCAAGATCTTTATTTTTCTTAGTCTTTCATGTTTCAGTACCAATGTGTCAACTGATTTCACGTATTTCTTTATTAGACATAATATGTATAGCAAACTGTAACGATGAAATAAGAAGAACATATCATTTATATTAACTGAGTGAGGCCTCCAAGACTCAGTACTACACACTGCTTCCAGTCTTTTATTTCTGTGATATTTCTGCTGGAATCTTGTTTGCTTTTCAAATGCATTGTTGAACTTTATGTTGATATCTATTCCAGATGTTTTCAAGTTCTGCTAATTTGTTTTCCATACGATACCTACTTACAGAACCACTTCACTTGTAGTTATTGCAATTGTATCTGCTAGCTGCATTCCCTTCTGGATGTAACTTTTTTATTCCATCAGGATAGGTTTTCCCTCTGCTTCTGCTTTTTATTTCTGTGTTTCCATAGTAGTGGCCAGGTGCGTTTAAAGTCCACTTTGTGTGCCTGTAAGAGTTTACAGGTTGAGATGTGGAACCTGTGAGCAGGCTGGTGCTGGTCTATCCAAAGAGTTCTTTAGAAAACTCAATCAAAAGTAGGTTAAAAAATATAACAACAACAATAATAATAAAAATACGTTTTGTTGTAGTAATCATGCCTGATCTCATCCAGAATGCAACAAATTATTTTAATACTATTGTAAATTCTGCACACAGTTAATAGATTTCAACATGCACTTATCCACTTTACCGTGCTGTACCCGCAGTGTTTTGTGCAGTTGTAAACAATATCCAACCCTTTTCTTATACATTATAAATGGAAAAAAAGAAAACAGAGTTACAATACTTCTATATTCTGGGGCTTTTTAACATCCAAACCTGGATCCGAATTCCAGTTTTGCGCTACTGGAACATTCTCAGTGTCTGCTGATACATTTTTCTTGCTTTCTGGGACTGTCTCTATCTATTCGCAGCTTCTTCGGCTTCTTCTTTCAGGCTTTTTGCTCTAAACCTTGCTTCTCTTCTTTATTATGCTGTTTCATCATCAGAGCTTTGGTTCCTAGAGAAGCCTCACCAGCATGAGTTCAGCCCAGTCATTCTTAGCTGTTCTTCCACCATGCAGAAAGGACTTCCAGTGTCGGGGTCCACAGGAGGCACTTGGCCGTTTCACGAGCCTAATGTTGGAAGGGCAGGGCATGCACAGCACTGAAAACTGAGCAGCAGTGGCTTAAATTTTCAGATGTATCCAGCTGAATTCATAGATACATTCCAAAGAGATAAACTTCTTTTAAGTAACAAAACCAATGAAGACACAGTGTGAGCTGAGTGAGGTTTGGTTAATTCCTTAATTAATTAGGACTTTCTAGTTTTTATTATGTGGCATTTTTGCTATATTATAACATAGTAAAGCATCTAAAATGTCACAATCGATGCTTACAAGGCCACCAAATTAATTGTCTCCTCACTGCAGTCTCTACTGCTTAAATTTTGCAAGTTTTCTCACAATTCTTTTTATCTTGATATCTTCTTTACTGCACTACTGCATCTGAAAATTTTTTTTCTGCTTCATCATGTGATTAGAATTTAAAAATTTCTAGATGGAAGGGGTGGATTTTGAGTGCCTCCTTTCCTAATTTTCATAATGGAGAGTTTATTGCTATGAAAAGTTCTGGTTATTAGCAGGACCATCAAAGGTGTCACATTTAGAGCCGTCCCTTAGAATCTTACATCATCTATAATCACGTACCATTAACTAAAAAAATAGTTGGCATTACTTCTATAGCAATGAATACAAAGGCAAAATATTTAAATGGCATAATTTTAAAACTTTCCTTACACTAGAAAATACATTCCTATGGGGCATTACAGAAGCCAACTGTTTAACCATTTCCTATATCCAACACTGTAATCCCCCTGCCTTTGATTGTCACCTATTAACAAGCCCCATACAGGCCAACTCCTTTGCTTACTTAAAGAGCAAAAATGAATAAGGCACTCATATCAAGAAAATAACTAAATAAAAAGGGGTTTATTAAATACTCAATATTATTAAACATCTAAAAATATTCTATTCCTATCCTATCCTACCCTATCCTATCCTAGTCTAGTCTATTCATGAATTTCATAGAATTGTTAAGGTTGGAAAAGACCTCTAATATCACCCAGTCCAACCAACAGCCCTATTCCACCATGCCTACTAAGCCATTCTATTCTGGGCCCCTCAGTTCAAGAAAGATATTGAGGTGCAGGTCCAGAGAAGAGCAACAAAACTGGTGAAGGGACTTGAGCACAAGTCCTATGAAGAGAGGCTGAGGGAGCTGGGGTTGTTTAGCCTGGAGAAGAGGAGGCTCAGGGGTGACCTCATCGCTCTACAACGATCTAAAAGGAGGTTGTAGACAGGTGGAGGTCGGACTCTTCTCTCAGGCAACCAGCAACAGAACAAGAGGGCACGAGCTCAGACTCTGCCAGGGAAGGTTTAGGCTGGATATCAGAAAAAAGTTTTTCACAGAACAAGTAATCAGGCATTGGAATGGCCTGGCCAGAGAGGGGGTGGATTCACCATCCCTGGAGGTTTTTAAAATAAGACTGGATGTGGGACTTAGTGCCATGATCTAGTAATCATGATAGTGTTGGATTAAGGGTTGGACTTGATGATCTTGGAGGTCTCTTCCAACCCAGATAATTCTATGATTCTATTCTATCTTATGAGTGATTGTACCTGTAAAACAACAGATTAGTGCTGCCTGTACGTTACACCTAAAGCTCTTAATTTCCCTTCAACTGTTAAGAAAAAGCTTTTCTTGTTAGTTTTTGTTGAGTTTTTCTTGAAAGAATAAACTTAAAGGCAATCTCTGAGTGCTCATCATTTCTGCAACAAACCAGAAGCAAGCAAGCTGAAGAGTTATGCATCACTATTGCCCTTGCCTTACCTTGCCTATCCTTGTCCTCCTTTCCCTCACCTTGCCTTCCCTTGCCTTTTCTTTCTTCCTTTCCCTTCTCTTTCTTCCCTTCCCTCCCTTGTGCATATCCATGTCTCTTAGGAGCTTTGGACATGTATTAGACCAAGTAATGCAGGTAACATGTCAGAAAAAGCTGAGGTTGCTAATGTGAAAATTGGTCTTAAAGATAAAATACTGTCGGAGAAACACATTTAGTAATTAACTGGAGCAGGCAGCAGTTTTCTTGGCACAACACAGTGTGGTTTCCGCTTGCTGTGGTCTCTGCTAAGGAAAACTTTGCTGTAATTACAGATTCAGCCAGTATGCAATGTAAATAACACAAGCAAAGCCACCTCTTTTTTATGTTTTTGGACTCTGTTAGGTCCTGTTATCTGGTACACAAGCTAATCCTAAATCTATTGAATTCTTCAGGAAAAGAGAATGGTTATGTAGTGTAAAATTATATTTTAAGGAAGACTGCATTTTTTTTAACAGAATGGTATTGATATTTAGTTCTGTATATGTCTTTAAGTGACATTTTATATGGCTTTCTAAAACACTATATGAAAGAGCAAATAATTACAAACAAAAATAACAGTTGTAAAACAAGTGCCTAATAAAGATATGAAATTTAATGAACTCCCTCTCTGCAGTAATTCCTTTAGGAAGAGCTTCAGAAAGAAAGGCTTTGTCTTATTTTTTAAATATCACTCTTTATATCACTGTTCTGTATCAATGCCATCTGTGTGTTAAAGAGCTTTATTTGAAGAAAAAATATTTTGAAGTGCTGTTCTATATCCATTTTGTGCCTTTACATCTCCTTCAGTGTCATTCTTATGAACAAGTTATTGCGATGACTGGATTACAATCCATAATGGTCCAGACAAGGGGACCAAGTGCTCCCTCAGTCTCTTTGCAGATGACACCAAGTTGGGTGGAAGTGTCGATCTTCTGGATGGCAGGAAGGCTCTGCAGAGGGACCTGGACAGGCTGGATCCATGTTCAAGGCCAACTACATGAAGTTCAACAAGGCCAAGTGGTAAGTCTGGCACTTGGTCCACAACAACCCCACGCAGCGCTCCAGGCTTGGGGAAGAGCCATCTTTTTGCCCAGTGGAAAAGGCCATGGGGTGCTGGTTGACAGCTGCTGAACCTGAGGGTCATAGGGACCATCCAGGTAATTACAGACCTGTCAGTCTGACCTCGGTTCCAGGTAAAATTATAGAGCAGATAATCCTGGGTGCAATCATGTGGCACCTGCAGAATGACCGAGAGATCAGGCCCAGCCAGCATGGATTTAGGAGGGGCAGGTTCTGTCTGACCAACCTGATCTCCTTTTATGACCATGTGACTCGCCTGGTGGATGAGAGGAAGGCTGTGGATGTGGTATACCTGGACTTCAGCAAGGCCTTTGACACTGTCTCCCACAGTAGACTCCTAGGGAAGCTGGCAGCCCGTGGCTTAGACGGGAGCACTCTGTGCTGGGTTAGGAATTGGCTGGATGGCCGAGCCCAGAGAGTGGTGGTGAATGGTGTCACATCCAGTTGGTGGTCGGTCACCAGTGGTGTCCCTCAGGGATCGGTGTTGGGCTCAGTCCTGTTTAATACCTTTGTTGATGATCTGGATGAGGGGATTGAGTCCATCATTAGGAAGTTCGCAGACAATACCAAGCTGGGAGGAAGTGTAGATCTGCTGTAGGGTAGGATGGCCCTACAGAGGGTCCTGGACAGACTGGACAGATGGGCTGATTCCAATGGGATGAAGTTTAACAAGTCCAAGTGCCGGGTTCTACACTTTGGACACAACAACCCCATGCAGAGCTATAGGCTGGGGACAGAGTGGCTGGAGAGTAGTCAAGTGGAAAGCGACTTGGGAGTGATGGTGGACAGGAAACTCAACAGGAGCCAGCAGTGTGCCCAAGTGGCCAAGAGGGCCAATGGTATCCTGGCCTGCATCAGGAATGGTGTGGTCAGCAGGACTGGAGAAGTTATCATCCCCTTATGCTTGGCACTGGTCAGGCCGCACCTTGAGTGCTGTGTCCAGTTCTGGGCCCCTCAGTCTAAGAGAGATGTTGAGATGCTGGAGTGTGTCCAGAGGAGAGCAACGAAGATGGTGAAGGGGCTGGAGCACAAGCCCTGTGAAGAGCCACTGAGGGAGCTGGGGTTGTTTAGCCTGGAGAAGAGGAGGTTCGGGGAGACCTTACTGCTCTCTATAACTACCTAAAAAGAGGTTGTAGGCAGGCAGGGGTTGGTCTCTTCTCTCAGGCGATCAGTGACAGAGTCAAGCTTTGTCAGAGGAGGTTTAGATTTGATATTAGGAAAAAAATTTTCACTGGAAGGTGATTGACCACTGGAATGCACTGCCCAGGGAGGTGGTGGAGTCATCGTCCCTGGAGGTGTTTAAAACCAGATTGGATGAGGTGCTTAGTGCCATGGTTTAAATGATGAGTGGGTGCTGGTGTCGGGTCATAGGTTGGACTGGATGATCTCAGAAGTCTTTTCCAACCTTGTGATACTGTGATGAGCCAGCATTGGCCCAGGGGCCAAGAAGGACAACAGCATCCAGGCTTGGGTTAGCCATGGTGTGACAGCAGGAGCAGGGAAGGGATCGACCCCCTGCACTCGGTGCTGGTCAGGCCACACCTCGAATCCTGCATTTAGTTTTGGGCCTCTCTCTACAAGAAAGACCTTGAGGGTTTGGAGCACGTCCAGAGAAGGGAACAGAGCTGGGGAAGGGTCTGGATCCCAGGGGTTCTGGGAGCGGCCGAGGGACCTGGGGTTGTTTAGTCTCGAGAAGAGGAGGCTGAGGGGAGACCTCATTGTCCTCTGCAGCTCCTGGAAAGGAGGCTGTGTTGAGGGGTGTGCTGGAATCTCCTGAGCGACAAGCGATAGAAGAAGACAAAATGGCCTCAAGTTATGCCATGGGAGTGTTACATTGGATAGTGGGAAAAATTTCTTCACTGACAAGAGTGGCAAAGCCTGGGTAGAGGCTGCCCAGGGCAGTGGTGGAGTCTCCATCCCTGGAGGGGTTCAAAAAACATGTGGCTGTGGCACTTCGGGACATGTCTTAGTACATATGTTGGGATTGGGCTGACGGTTGGACTGGATGATCTTAGAGGACTTTTCCAACCTCAGTGACTCTGATTCTGTGATTCTATAATATTTTCTCGTTGGCGAGCAGTGGAATGTACAATACGACAGGCAAGGATGAACAGATGCCCCTGTGCTGGCCTCCTGGGACAGTAGTGAAGCTCTGTCCTGGGGAATCCCTCTACCTCACCATGATTTGTTCAAGAATGCGTCCAAAAATCCTTTTTTTGATACAGAAAGTTCATTAAGTCCTGGCATGCTGTTTGGAAATGCTGTTTATTTACCCTGTGCTTTGGAAAGCAGTGTTTGATACTTACCTTTTCCATTTGAATGTGCCAAAAATAATAGAACTATCAACTGGCACATGGCTCTTCCACAAGTGGGCAATACTTAACGCCCACCTGGGTTTGTGTTTAGGTTCAGGCACTGGGTAGAAAGCCTATTGAGGCAGCTCAAGGTTCGTTTGGAAGGCTTTGTGAACTTCATTGTGTTTAGAAGAAAACCAGTTTTAACTAAACTTATCAATGTTACCCCTTTTTTAAATAAAATTATTTCCATTATCCAGCAAAAAATTACACAGATTCCTACTTTTAAGATTTTAAAGTGTTAAAAGTCAAGTCTTTAAGAGATCCCTTCTTCATACATTGAATTCCTAAATCTCCATAAGACAGAAAAAAATTCAGGTGCTTTGAATTTTCTCAAGTAGAAAATTGTGCATTAAGGGCAAGTGCAATCCTGCGTTTGACTCTGAAAATGGTCTGGATATATAATATTTTCATTTATTTAATAATATATTTCCTACCTGTAAATAATTGTACAGCATTTATAGAACAAACTCTCTTTTGGCCTATAGCGTTTGATAGTGAATACTGATCAGTTTTTACAACTATTAAAGAAAATATTTCATTTCAAGGATTGCAAAACAGTCATAAATGAGCAGGACATACTCACAAATTGCTTTTCAGTTTTGATCAGCCTTCCCTAATGAATTTGGTCTTCCTAAAACCTCTCAAATTGAATGTGTATGCATAATATTTCTATGAACTTCTGAAATGCTGACAAATAATTGCACTTGGCAATGGATTCTTTGAAAAGGGACTGTGTTACCTTTTAGAAAAACTTGGCCTCAACTATGCAAACTTACTAGTGAAATAAGTAACGGTCCTACAGGAGATTTTGTTTCTTGAGAATATTTGGCTTTTCATGTCCAAACTTCTGATGCACGTTTTCACTTTTGGTACCTGTCAGCAGCTACCCTTTCTGAAATTAATGGTATATTTTTAATTTAGAGGCATTAATGAATAACAAAACTATAGGCTGGGCCAAGAATGGATTGGCAGCAGACCCTAGGAGAAGAACTTGGGGTGCTGGGGGATGAGAAGATCATCATGAGCTGGCAATGAATGTTTGAGGCCAGAAACCAACCGTGTCCTGGGCTGCATCCAGAGCAGTGGAACCAGCAGGTGAGGGAGGGTATTCTGCCCCTCTGCTCCACTCTGGTGAGACCCCACCTGGAGCCCTGGGTCCACTTCTGGATTTCTGAGCACAGGAGGGACAGGGAGCTGTTGGAGCAAGTCCAGAGGAGGCCACGGAGATGATCCAAGGTCTGGAGCACCTCTGCTATGAGGACAGGCTGAGAGAGTTGGGGTTGTTCAGGCTGGAGAAGAGAAGGCTGTGGGGAGACCTTAGAGCAGCCTCCCAGTACTGAAAGGGGCTCCAGGAAAGCTGGGGAGGGGCTCTGGATCAGGGACTGCAGGGATAGGACAAGGGGACTGTTTTCAGCTGCAAGAGAGGAGATTGAGATGAGATTTTAGGCAGAAATGTTTTGGTGTGAGGGTTGAGAGGCCCTGGCCCAGGTTTCCCAGAGAGGTGGTGGCTGCACCATCCCTGGAGGTGTTCAGGACCAGGTTGGATGGGGCTTTGATCCCCCTGATCCAGTGCGAGGTGTCCCTGCCCATGGCAGGGGGTTGGAATTGAATGGGCTTTGAGGTTCCTTGCAACACAAACCATTCCATGTTTCTATGATCTTTCAGATTCTTCATTATTTACTGCTCCTAGGTCAGTTGTACTACCTGGAACTACAAAACAAAATTTATCAGCCTTCTGTCTGTTTTAAAAACTGGGTGACTTCTTTCATTTTTACCTTATGGTTCTCAAAAAAATACCCTTGTGTACTGCCATATTTCAGATTATTCTGCTCTGGTTCTCCTTTTTGTAATAAATTATGTGAATAAAACTAAAAGCAGTGAAATAACAGAATGGAATAAATATGCCCTCTGTTCCTGTGTCATCTTTTTGGAGAGCACAGTGTGGTGTTTGAGGGTTTGAGAAGATTTTTATTCCTGAACACTAGTTAGGCTGAAAACTGCTCATGAGGCGTATTCCTCTAATAAATTGTCTTAAAATATACTAGATTAAGTGTTAAATAAGTTAGTATTAAATCTTTGCAGTATACTTGCCACATTGAAGACCATATCCTCATCTCTGGGGATTAACAAATTCACTGGCTTAAGCTAAAGACATTTTGTAAATACACCCCGTAAATTACACATGGACTTCTGAGCATAATCCAGACTGCACTGTGGGATGCACAGCCAGTCCGGGATGGCCAACATGTGGTTTTCTGCTGCTTGTGGATCTGAGGAATGCTCTCAGGCATGTGTTTGAGGCTGGGGTTCCATCAGCTGGTGGACTTGCTGGCCTGGGAGCCGTCTTTGTTTCTTGTTCTTCTGAGGAAAGACATGGATCTGCTGGAGTGAGTCCAGGGGAGAGGAAGGAGGATGATACGAAGACTGGAGCATCTCCCACCAGAGAACAGGCTGAGAGAGTTGGGGTTGTTCAGCCTGGAGAAAAGAAGGCTGTGGGGAGAGCTTACAGCAGCCTCCCAGTGCTGAAAGGGGCTCCAGGAAAGCTGGGGAGGGGCTCTTGGTCAGGGAGTGCAGGGATAGGATGAGGGGGAAGGGTTTTCAGCTGCAAGAGGGGAGATTGAGATGAGATCTCAGGAAGAAATGCTTTGGTGTGAGGGTGGGGAGGCTCTGGCCCAAGATGGCCAAAGAAGTGATGGCTGCCCCATCCCTGTAGTTGTTCAACGCCAGGCTGGATGAGGCTTGGAGTTGTTCCTTCCCATGGCAGGGGGTTGGAACTGAATGGGTTTTAAGGTCTCTTTCAACCCAAACCGTTCTACGATTTATGATTTTTCTGTCCTTAGAGCTTTCTTTTTCCTACCGCACCAGAGCAAAGGTAAAATCTTTCTTCCTTGCCATTAATCCTGGGTGTGTATTTCTTCGTATGGAGCACCTTCATCCTCTGCTGCCAACAGCTTGGTATGTTTTTTCTACACTGAGTTGCACCATGCCACTACCAAGTGCATTTATGAATTGAGAAACCACTTTTACTATTAAATCTGGAAAGCCTGTTTTAACAAAGCAGCATTCCGTATTCCCTCCTCTCCTTTCTAATGTAACTAAATTGAAATTAATGCTCTAAACTCACTACATGTTGGCATACTTACATCATGGCTAAATCTCATATTTCATTCTCTGTTGTGATCTGATATACATTGCCACATGCATGTGCTACACATTATGAATAAAGCTTTAAAAAGCCTCCTTTTATGGCTGTTTATGTTATGTGATTGAGTTCTTGTAGAGAGAAAATTCGCCAGGACTAAAGGTTATTACTGGCTGCTCTGCAACTAATATTGCAGAGAACGAAAGCAATTAGGTTTGACAAAATATGAGCTGCTTAAAAAAATCTGCACATTTGAAAGTCGAGCTTGTAATGGCACTTAAGATTTAATACATGCTACTGACATGAACATTTCAATTAAGAGAAAGAGAGAAATATCTGCTCCAAGATGGAAAGCTAAAAGAGATGGTTCTGCAGGTGACCAGTGTTGGTTGTTTTGCAGCAAAGGGTTAAAGATTAAGTTAAGGGTTATCAGGCCCTGGAAGAGGCTGCCCAGAGATGTGGTTGAGTCACCATCCCTGGAATTATCTAAAAGATGGGCAGGTGAGGTGCTCAGAGATACAGTTTACAAGTCGAAAGGTACAGTTAAACTCAATGTTTTCAAAGGTCTTTTCCAACCATATGACTCTACGATTCTGTGAAAATGCAATATAAAATCCCGAGGGGATGGACAATAGAGCATGGATGGATTCTGAATTAGCAGTAATGATTATCATAAAATTGTGGGAAACCATCTGTTTTGGCACTGAATTGTTCCCTCCTATGACATCAGAAATTAATTTTCAGTGGATTACCATTATTGCTTATAGCAGACCAAGCTCTGGCCATGAATGGTTGCCATGCACCAAGAGGCCACAATTTTCCTGTTTTATTGCATGGCTGTCAAAAGTAGAGGGTGAAAAATATGATGCAGGATTGTTCAGAAGATTCTCATTCATTGTTCTACAACTGAACCTTGGAACCATGGAATGAATCGTAGAATAATAGAATGGTTTGGGTTGGAAGGGACCTCAAAGCCCATCCAGTTCCAGCCCCCCTGGTGGTCAGGCACTGGAGCAGCTGCCCAAGGAGGGGGTTGAGTCGCCATCCCTGGAGGTGTTTAAAAGATGGGTTGATGAGTTTCTTAGGGACACGGTTTAGTGCAACAAGGGGACAGGTACAGTTGGACTTGATGATCTCAGAGGTCTTTTCCAACCAGATGATTCTATGATTCTGTAGTTGCAATTATCAATGCAGAAATCTATTTCTTAATTTACCGATCAATAACTTTGCATGCAAGTAGCATTTTTATGTGTCCAGTTAGAAACAAAATCATGACTGTTCACATCTCAGGGGAAAACCCCTCAAATATTCAATATTTGTTATTAGTCCATAAAGAAACAATACTGACAGGTTCACTCTTGTCTGTGCATCTTTGAGTGTTTATGGCCCCAAGTTATAGCAGGGGAAGTTTCGATTGGATATTGGGAAATATCTCTTTACTGGCATAGTGGTGAAGCCCTGGTAGAGTCTGCCCAGGGCAGGGGTGGAGTCTCCATCCCTGGAGGGGTTCAAGAAACATGTGGCTTTGGCACTTTTTTTGACATGGTTTAGCAGGCATGGTGGGGTTGGACTGGATGAGCTCAGAGGTCTTTTCCAGCCTTAGTGATTCTATGTTTTATTGGAAAAATGCCATTCAGCTTGATGCTCTAAGACTAATCTAACGGTGAACAAAGGCTAATAAAGCTATATATGCATAGAATAATAAATACATTAATAAATACTGAAATGGGGATAAAACCAATGCACCAAAAGCAACCTAAAATGCATGTAGCACTGATTAAAATTTAAGAGTGATAGAAGTGATAATGTAGCCAGGAGCAATGCTAAAATATCAGAGAGTCGTGTCGAAGCTTCTCCTGTGATGCATTTGGGGATTTTTTTTTTATTTCAAAGTTTTCAATCAACAACTGTTTAACACCAAAGAGGAAGAAAGAATCCTACATATGCTGTTAAATAATATCGCTGTGAGATGTTTCTAGGAAAAACTTTATTTACAATACCTGTCACAATTGCCTATGGAGACTGCCCATGTAATGATGAGAAAATCTAGTTTACTGGAAGCATTTTAAAGTGTTTGACAGACACTTCCAACAAGTTGGAAGACAGAAAATACCATGAATTACTTCAAGGAAGAAAGACCATAGAGAACTTCAAGGTTCTTTTAATTTAGGATTCCAGGGAAGCATAAAGAGTATAATTATTTTTATTTTTCTGCATTTTCTAAGCTGCATAATACAGTCATTCTTCTAAATCCTAAAGTTGTCATTTTACAGTACAGTTCGGGCCTGCAGTGGGAACATATTTTCCAAAGGTCAGTTTCCCAATTATAATCCAAAATTTGACGCTAATATTTTTTCTTATAGCCATGGTGTAACCGCATTCTGTTAATTTCATAAAGATACCATTTAGCTGAGGTAGGTGGTATTCTGGGCAGACGAACAGTCACCTAATGTCAACAGCAAGCAGTAACTGTAACTACTGACTTACCATCATTTGCAAAAACATATTTTCCCAAAAATTATAGGATGTAGAACTAGACAGCATCCAAGTCTCTCATGGGGAAATGACAGAGATTTTCTTATTGCTTTATACACTCCAGATTACTTTTCAGTCTTATTAGATTTTGCAGGCAACGGCACATATTCTTTATTTAATACCTGAGATAAACTTGTTTGCCAAGTCCTAAAAATTGAAGCTAGTAGCAACACTTCAGTATTTTTATATATTTCCTTTTCATCTTCCTCAACTAAAACACCTTCAGATAGAGTCGGAATAGCTAATGTAAATGTCAGATTTGGGATAAAATATAGTATTTTACTTCTTTACTTACTGTTATTTTACCACTTCTTATATTTCTATGGAACCATAGAACAGTTTGGGGTGGAAGAGACTTTAAAGATGATCCAGATCTAACCTCCCTGCCATTTGCTTTACATTGTTTGCAATAAACTCATTTTTTATACACTTTGGTATATTTAAATATAAGCTTCCATGCTAAATGCTTTAAACCACCAAGATGCAACCTCAGCCACCATAGAAAATTCTGTAATTGGCTTTGGGCTAAGGAGAGATCCTAAAAGCTTTCTTGTTCTCCTTGGTTTATATTTGGGTTTGAAGTGTGAGCTCTTTCACCTTGCCCTGCAGCTGCTGCCCAGACACTGCACAGAATTGGGCACAGTTTGCTCGGTGATGAGGCAGGAGAACCTCGCTGACATCTCCACAGCCTGGACAAGGCACCTGGACTCCCCAGTAACAAGGGATGGAACAAGAGGAAAGGGCCTCAAGACGCACCAGGGGAAGTTTGGTTGGATATCAGGGAAAATTCCTTTACTGGAAGACTGGTGAAGCCCTGGCAGAGGCTGCCCAGGGCAGGGGTGGAGTCTCCATCCCTGGAGGGGTTCAAAAAACCTGTGGCCGTGTCACTTGGGGACAGGGTTTAGCAGGCACGGTGGGGTTGGACAGGGTGAGCTTAGAGATCTTTTCCAAACTTAATTATTCTATCATTCTGAAGAGAGCATTAGTTTTACACCAGTAAAACATGTCATGTCCCTCTCGCTATAAACAACCAAGCTGTTTCTGATGCAGCCTGTCAAACACATTCCAGCTGAAAGCCTTGCTGTAAGTTTTGGGGAAGTTAAATTAAAATTAACAAATATTTTGAGAAACAAATATTTAAGAGAGAAGGAGAGAGCAGCCAGTCATCTCACTGAGCAGTGGAAAGCATCCTGCTGCACAGACACTGGGTGTCAGCTGCTAAAAGTTCACCCAAGAGTCTTTAATTGCTTGCCTTATTTTTCAGTTTTGAACCACTCTGATGTTGGGGAAAAGGAGTGAAGAATGGTGAAGAGGGGAGAAAGCCTAAGGAATTCTGTCTTTTGCGTCACTTCCTCATGGATACTGTAAGTGTACTACAGAAAGGAGAATTTCTGTGTATCTGTTCTTCAGGGTAGAGAAGTATTACCCTGGCCCCTCTGCTCTGGGAGCAGAATTTCCAAAAATCATATAATTGCAGAATCATGGAATGGTTTGGATTGGAAACGACCTTAGAGCCCAACCTGTTCCAACCCCCTGCCATGGGCAGGGACACCTCCCACTGGATCAGGGGGCTCAAAGCCCCATCCAACCTGGCCTTGAACATCTCCAGGGATGGAACAGCCATAACTTGAAATATTGAAAATGTAATATTTCAAAAGAATACAGTACTGTCATTCTGTCAGTTTCTGGATTCCAAGAGAATGAATTATTTTCCAGTAATTTTATCTGATATTTCAGATGTAACTAGTGAATGACAAGGAAGGAGAAAAATCTTTACTCTTGTCCAGTTATCAAATATTTGGGTTAAGTACTAAGATTTTTAAATGAATGTATTTTCAATAGGTATATGACTTAATTATTTTACAATAATTGTTATTTTTATACATTTTCTATGACTGTTTCTTGAAACACTTTTAATGGATGGTGACTAATTTCCTCTCTCCTTGTTATGTTTTGTATCATTTCGGAGTAATAAAGACACTGCATGGAAAATGTGGCAAAATAAAATTACTCTAATGTAATCCCAAGTTCATTGAAACTGTTTTAAAAACTCAACAGTGCAGCCAAATAACCTTTTGGTTTTGGTTTGGGTTTGCATTTTTAAAAATCTTTTTCAAATATATTCTGAAAAACCTGAATATTTCAGCTCTCAAAACATTTCCAAATTTCCCAAACCCAAAGCTGACAAAAAGCAAAAACTCTTCTGTATTTCACTTCTAAAAGGGTGGTTTAGGCTGGAGAAAAGGAGACTGAGGGGAGACCTTATCACTGCCTACAGCTCCGGGAAAGGAGGTTGTGGTGAGATGGGTGCTGGACTCTTCTAAGTAATAATCGATGGGATGAGAGGAAACAGCCTCAAGTTGCACCAGGGGAGGCTTAGACTGGATATTGGAAAACATTTCTTCACTCTAGGGATTCTTAGGCACTGACAGAGGCTGCCCAGGGCAGTGGTGGAGTCATCATCCCTGGAAGGATATAAAAGAAGGGTAGATGAGGTCCTCAGGGATATCGTTTCGTAGTTGACAGGTTAAGGTTAGATGCGATGATCTCAAAGGTCTTTTACAACCAAACTGTTCTGTTCTGTTCTGTTCTGTTCTATTCTATTATGTTCTGTTCTGTTCTATTCTGTTCTGTTCTATTCTGTTCTGTTCTATTCTGTTCTGTTCTATTCTGTTCTGTTCTATTCTGTTCTGTTCTATTCTGTTCTGTTCTATTCTGTTCTGTTCTATTCTGTTCTGTTCTGTTCTGTTCTGTTCTGTTCTGTTCTGTTCTGTTCTGTTCTGTTCTGTTCTGTTCTATTCTGTTCTGTTCTATTCTGTTCTGTTCTATTCTGTTCTGTTCTATTCTGTTCTGTTCTATTCTGTTCCGTCCCGTTCCATTCCATTCCGTTCCACCCCATCCCATCCCATCCCGTTCTATTTATTTTCTCGCTAGTTAACAGGGTAGCGATTCCCGGTGCACGGGATGAGGTGTGTGAGTGTGACACCCCGACACGATCCATGGGTGCATCAGGGGAGCTCTAAGGTTTCCCCTGCCCCCTGCCAGCACTCCGTGCCGTGGCCCTGCAGCATTCCAGCTCGTGCAGCTCTGCTCTTCAGAGCAAAAGCACTCGGTGGGGCGGACGAGTGCCAAATCACGCGGCGGTTTTGTAGCATATGGACAAATGCGTCTTGCTTTGCGACCACCAAACTCATTTTCACTTGTAATTTGAACTGAGTTTGAACCCAAGCCTCCCAAAGGAAAGAAGGGATTTATTAACCCCCTCAGCCCCTGTGATGTTCAATGTCAGTGGTCACCATAAACACACAAATATCAGACGTCTGCCACAAGAAATGATGTGTTCCAGATAATATTTTGATGTAAACACCTATGTAAAATTGTAATAGATACTGAAGTCATGAAATGTCAGTTTAAATTTTGTTTTCCTTAAAAAAATTGTTTCATTTCTGATTTTATAACAAACCTGAATGGAGGTGGAGTTTGTTTTCAAGTAATATTTTGAAACATAATTACACATTGAAATGTTAAAATCTTGCTCTTGATACGCGCTAATAAAACTTCTTCTCATGTTTTAACACATTCTCCATTTTGTAAACAAATACTTGATTCGGAGGCCAAATTCTATTTCCACCATTCTTGATGTTATAATTTATACTACAGCAAAATTAATGTTAAACAGTAACTACTGGAATCAAGTGCATCTGTTACAGGAAAGGGGGGTGGAATTCTTTCATTTCTGCAGTGCATGATAAATCATGTACATAAAGGCAGAAATCATAGTCAAATAAATCACTTCTTTAAGGAAGAAACACTGCATTTCATCATGAAATATTGAATATTTCAGAAAAAAATAATGTGATGCTTAGAGAAATTTTTGAAGGTACTATAACCTATTTTTATAAGTCAGTCCTACCTAAATTTCCACAGTCATGTCATGAAGTACGACTTCTATTTAACTTCTGCAGCGTATCCAGCTGTGGCTTCCAAAACCTGTTGAGAAGACTTTTTTACAAAATAAATGACCAAATGTTTTCTGCATCGTTGATTTTCAGTCTTCTGTGACAGTTAAAAGCAACCCTGGGTAAATAAAACCGAGTAAAAGAGAGGTTTCTTAGGGACATAATTTTACACTTTCATTCCCATGGTCCTATAAGTTTGTCTGTGAATCATGGGCAAAAAGTTGGCCATTAATTTGAATTACTCTGTCCATACAATGCTCTCTCAGCAGCCGTTACCAGCTGTTATCAGGAAGCTCTGTGTAACTATCACAGTGTGCTAGAGCTAGAATTTCTGAAATGCTTGCTATTGCAGGAATTTGTGTTTAACATGAGGTTTATGTGAGTCAGTATGTATTATAGGCAGGAATTACCTTTTTATCCATCAGGACATGGCCATTGCTTGAAACAGTGTGCAAGGAAGTAGTTACTGATGTCTTTACACAGGGAGCTTGATGGTTGAAAGATAAAATGAGAGCTACGTCTGCCTTGATGTGATGAAAAGTAAATTGTCCGGGAAGATGTTCTTGTTCAGTGCTTGCCATTTGGCTGTCATTTTTATGTTTGCTTTACATTACAGCCACATAAGGGCACGGATCTGTTGGAGCGAATCCAGAGGAGGTCACGGAGATGATCCAAGGGCTGCAGCACCTCTGCTATGAGGACAGGCTGAGAGAGTTGGGGTTGTTCAGGCTGGAGAAGAGAAGGCTGTGGGGAGACCTTAGAGCAGCCTCCCAGTACTGAAAGGGGCTCCAGGAAAGCTGGGGAGGGGCTCTGGATCAGGGAGTGCAGGGATAGGATGAGGGGGAAGGGTTTTCAGCTGCAAGAGGGGAGACTGAGATGAGGTCTTAGGGAGAAATATTTTGGTGTGAGGGTGGGGAGGTCCTGGCCCAGGTTGCCCAGAGCAGTGGTGGCTGCCCCATCCCTGGAGGTGTTCAAGGCCAGGTTGGATAGGGCTTTGAGGCCCCTGATCCAGTGTGAGGTGTCCCTGCCCATGGCAGGGGGTTGGGACTGAATGGGCTTCGATGTCCCTTCCAACCTAACTGTTCTGTGATCCTATGGTTGTCAGGAAGATGCATTCAGACTAAAGTTTTTAAGAATATTTTTTTAGGACTAATTGGATTTTGAAAAACAGCAAAAAATAGCAGACTTGTTTACCTAATTTCTTATGGTAATTGAAAAGAAAATTGGGAGATGTTCAGATAAGCTTGTGAAATCAAGCAACCTGTCATCACCAATCATAGTTGTTATAAAGCTAAAATTAATTTCTCTTTGGGCTTTTCAGCAGAGAAACAAAGGAAACCTCTTCATCTTTAGACCATATCCACATGAAATCTGTCTGCTCTTTGCATTCTTTCTGACCAACTCAGCAGTCAGCAGCTAAAAGGGCTACTCCGCATTAGCCAGTCTTGCATCTGCTGGTCACTAATTAATCACACACACACCAGTCAGGCTGGTATGCAGCTTGTCACTGTCAAATGGGCTTGTATTCGTAGTACATGTTTTCATAGAATCACAGAATCTTTAAGGTTGGAAAAGACCTCTACAATCATCCAGTCCAAACATCAAAGCACCACCACCATGCCCACAAAACCATGTCCCAAAGTGCCACATCTACATGCTTTTTGAACCCCTATAGGGACGGAGACTCCTCCACTGCCCAGGGCAGCCTCTTCCAGGGCTTCACCACTCTTTCAGTAAAGGAATTTTGGACATTAATAAGTATAATAATTAAACCAGGTTTGTAGACTCTAAAACTACATTGCTTATTAGTGCCTGTTGTGTTGTTTGTTACTGCTGCTTTATTCTGCATCATGGCATCTGATCACAAGTTATGCAAGGAGAATGTAAAGTGTATATGGGTTTACATCTGTAAATTTGTCACAGATCAGATAATCTGTAAAAGAGTTTTTACATTTGTAGTGCTAATTTTGAGAAATGTAACATACTCAGCTAAATATTCCCTACATTTGTTGTAAGATAATTAGAAAATCTGACATATAAAGAAAATGGCAAATATTATGATAGGTCGTACAATAAATACTATCTGAATATAATCATAAAATCTTGGAATCACAGAATGGTTTGGGTTGGAAGGGACCTCAAAGCCCATCCAGTTCCACCCCCCTGCCATGGGAAGGGACACCTCCCACTGGATCAGGGGGCTCAAAGTCCCATCCAGCCTGGTCTTGAACACCTCCAGGGATGGGGCAGCCCCCACTGCTCTGGGCAACCTGGGCCAGGGCCTCCTCACCCTCACAGTAATAAAAACTATGCATTAGGTAAAGACACCTTCAGTATATTTGATTGTGAGAGTTAAGACTAATAGAATCTGGAACTGTGAACAGGTTGTTTCTTATTTGCATATGGGGAACGTAACTGTGGGTTTAGAAACTAATCCAGCAAAAGCAATTAAAGAAATTGGACACTGAAATCATCCCCAGGATTTTCATTGGACCATGGTGTTTGAGACAGCTGCCTGCTGTCCTGCAGAATGAAAGAACCCCCAGAGCTGCTGAGCAAGCTCGTCGTGAAGGTAGAAGCCGGCGCTGGTGTCAGCGGGAGGCGCTGATGGCAGGCGGTGACAGTTAAGGTCTCGCTTGCGGGGTGACTTTGGCACAGACAACGTGTCAAAAGCAGCCGAGTTTGCTCCACTTTGTTGGTCTGACAGAGGTTCTGTTAATGGCTTTTGGGCAGCTGGGAGCACCCACGGCACCTGCCACAGGTCTACAAACAACCAGGAATCCACAGGCAAACACAGGTGTAAATCCTGAATGGATTTCTTTGCCCTGTTTCTTCCATAAGGGTCATTATTCTTATAAAAGCCAAATTAAGTACATTCCTCTGGTATTATTTGCAAATAAGGAATTATCTGGCAATTCCCGAGTATTTTCTATGTACTTTAAGGCAAGGACTGGTAATCTTGTTCAAGAAAACAAAAGTTCAAGAGGGCAGGTGTATCTGCAATTTCATGGTATCACAGTATCACAAGGTTGGAAAAGACCTTTGAGATCATCCAGTCCAACCTATGACCCAACACCTACTTGTCGTCTAAACCATGGCACTCAGTGCCTTATCCAATATGTTTTTAAACACCTCCAGGGACAATGACTCCACCCCCTCCCTGGGCAGCTCATTCCAATGGCCAATCACCCTTTCAGTGAAAAGTTTTTCCCTAATATCAAGCCTAAACCTCCCCTGATGAAGCTTGAGACCATGTCCTATAGGTCTAAATTTCAATCCTTGGTTAACAGCCCTTTATTTCATTTAAGTTTTGTTAAAAATAAGCATTGTACAATATTCATCTTAGAAGCATGAAAAGACATTATTTTAAAGTAATTTATAACCCACAGTAAACTGAGAATTGCCCATGTGAGTAATAGAGAAAAAAATCCTACTTGAAAAACAGGGGGCATGAATAGATGTGCTTGTAAAAGCTGTTTGTATTCTATTTTTCTCATACAAAATGGAATAATGTGTTTAAGACAATTAATTATTAAAATAAGAACACATTGCAATAATTACTAATATATTAATGTAACTTATCATCTTTATGAATAAAAAACTATAACACAGAATAAAAAATAATTACAAAAGTCACAAGTTCTAGCTTAATGTGTCGACCAAATGAAAATTTTCACCTACATTGATAGCGTATGTCAGAGTCCTTACAGAAATAGAAGTTCTCGTGCTCCACAGAGAATGTCTGACTCCTTTTGTGCAAAATCAGCAATCTTTACAAAGGAATGCTCTCAAAGAGTTTCAGTAGGGTGCTGAGAACTGTAAAGCAGAGGAGGGCAGCTGGGACCTCCTGCCTTTACAGATGTTGTCAATTAACTATCCAGATACAGATGGCTTAGGAACATGATATGGTTTTATTTACTGCCAAAACACATAGCAAACAAATAATTGGCATTACCAAATTCAGCTGCAAATTGTAAATGTAGTCTGTGAGTGGACAAGTGAAAAATATTGAGTGTTTTCTCCTTGGAAATAACTACAAAGAAGGCCTCATTCTGTGGCACAGAAGAGTGATCAATCTTATGATTTTAATTCTAATATAATAAATCCAGAATTGTAAGAAACACAAATGTTGTAAAACAGCATCACCCATGCACTGTGTCATCACACCTTTGGCTTATTTTTGTCAAAGTTGTTTTGCACATTTCATAGAACCATAGAATAATGGAATGGGTTCTGTTGGAAAAGACCTCAAAGCCCATCCAGTTCCACTCCCCTGCCATGAGCAGGGACACCTCCCACTGGATCAGGGGACTCAAAGCCCCATCCCACCTGACCTTGAACACCTCCAGGGATGGGGCAGCCACCACTGCTCTGGGCAACCTGGGCCAGGGCCTCCCCACCCTCACACCAAACCATTTCTTCCTAAGATCTCATCTCCACATAACCTTTCTCAGCTTAAAGGTCTTCCCTCTTGTCCTATCCCTGCACTCACATGAGTTTTCTTCTGTGAGTTTTACTGTTCTGTCTGGCAGATTTCTAAGTGCCCAAACCCTTGTCTTTCCGGATTCGTCTGCTGGACAAGTTTCTGTTACTTTTGCTAAGAACGGCCAAAAAATTATAGCCATGGCTTTCTCTGTAGGCCAACAACTTGCAAAGGAGCTTTCAAAGTTGTGCTTAAACATTTCCTTCATTCATCAGTTTGATGCTAATAGACAGGAGAAAGTCTGTAACTAATAATTCCCTCATTTGGAAATTCATCAGATTCCACAGACAGAAATGGGTGCCCATTGTGAAAGAGTAATTCATTTGGATTTCCTTCATAGCTAAAATGAGTCCTTGATTACTGTTCTGGAAGTAACCTGGGAAGTAAAGGCTGCTCTAGCCATTACTGGAGTCATCAGCTGTAGTAATAACATAATTGCAGTCTGCTGGTAGCATTTCAGTGGGCTTTACTCAGGTTATGTCCATCCCCATCTGTTTTCCCTGCCACTTGAATTCCAATGAATGCTGCTAAGCTACAAAACAGAAACACAAGCTCTGTCATTGCAAGTAACAACCACTTTATATGTCTAAGACTTTCTTCACCAACTGAGTGACTGGAATCATAGAACCATAGAATGGTTCAGCCCATCCAGATCCAACACCCTGCCATGGGCAGGGACACCTCCCACTGGATCAGGGAGCTCAAAGCCCCATCCAACCTGGCCTTCAACACCTCCGGGGATGGGGCAGCCACCACTGCTCTGGAAAACCTGGGCCAGGGCCTCCCCACCCTCACACCAAAACATTCCTGCCTAAGATCTCATCTCAATCTCCCCTCTTGCAGCTGAAAACAATTCCCCCTCATCCTCTCCCTGCATTCCCTGATCAAGAGCCCCTCCCCTGCTTTCCTGGAGCCCCTTTTAGTACTGGGAGACTGCTCTAAAATCTTTCCACAGCCTTCTCTTCTCCAGGCTGAACAACCCCAACTCTCTCAGCCTGTCCTCGTACAGGAGGTGCTCCAGCCCTTGGATCGTCTCTGTGGCCTCCTCTGGACTCACTCCAACAGATCCCACTGCTTTGGATCCAGACCAGGGTATGGTTGCCTTTCTGGGCTGCAACACACACT
This sequence comes from Dromococcyx pavoninus, assembly GCA_033558185.1. Taxonomy (NCBI): domain Eukaryota; kingdom Metazoa; phylum Chordata; class Aves; order Cuculiformes; family Neomorphidae; genus Dromococcyx; species Dromococcyx pavoninus. Next base: position 168,637 of record JAUMJL010000552.1, read on the forward strand.
TTGTTATATCCACCAATATGGTTTGCAAGATGATTTCAAGGAAGCTTAGCAAACTCTGTAGAGTTGCACGGTGGTACAAGTACTTCATGTCAGACTGTTATAAAAGCATCTCATCAGAATGGTTTTTCTGTACTACTGGCTGGTGGTGGATTGACCTTGTGACATAAAACTGAAAAACTCTATCATATTATGCATTGTTGGAGTCATTGAACCTCTTTGTTTTGATTTGTTTGTTTATTGGTTTTAACTGGGAGAATTGTTTTAGTTCTAGCAGTGTTTGAAGGAAGTTCGGTGTACTAAATCCAGAATAATTTCTCAATTGATTTTTGGTAGACATTCCTTTTATCGATAAGACTATTAAATATCAATCAAAATATGATACAAAATATGGTTATAACATGCAGTCACGACGTTGAATAAACTTTATGCAGATTCTACTTCCGTAGAAATATTGAAAAATAAATTATAAAAAATGAAATTCTCTTCTGAATTTACTACTATTCCAGCTAAATTGTGTTGTTTCACTCAACAACTCAATGTTGTGTTGGATTTTTAAAAACTACCAAAAGCTCTCCAGAAATTTGCAAGGGAGAGGTAACTACAGCTGAAAATACATTGGAGTTGTTAAAACAGTGGGTTAGGATGGGTGGAGACGCGCACTGTTCATTCTTGTTTTCTTAATCAAGAACAAACTATGTATTGCAGCTGAGCTTCATGGAGCCCCACAGTCTGTGAGGGCTGCAAGCAGCCCAAAAATCTTACCTGCAGCCCAGAAAGAGCTCCTGAATCATGAAGTATCATCGAATCACAGAACCATTAAGGTAGGAAAAGACCTCTAATGTCACCCAGTCCAACCGTCAGCACAACCCCACCGTGCTCACTAAACCATGTCACAAAGTGCTATATTTACACATTTTTGAACCCCTCCAGGGATGGAGACTCCACTCCTGCCCTGGGCAGCCTCTGCCAGGGCTTCACAGCTCTGTCAGTGAAGACATTTTTCCTAATATCCAATCTAAAACTCCCCTGGCACAGCTTGAGGCCATTTCCTCTCATCCCATCCCTTGTTACTTGGGAGAAGGGCCCAGCACCCCCCTCACCACAACCTCCTCGCCGGAAGCTGCAGAGAGCGATGAGGTCTCTCCTCAGCCTCCCCTTCTCCAGGCCAAACAGCTCCAGGTCCCTCAGCTGCCCCCAGAACCCCTGTTCTCCAGATCCTTCCCCAGCTCTGTTCCCTTCTGTGGATGCTCTCCAGCCCCTCAATGTCCTTCTTGTAGTGGGGGACCCAAAACTGAACCCAGGATTCGAGGTGCTGCCTCACCAGCACCAAGCATGGAGGACAATCCCTTCCCTGCTCCTACCAGCAAGTATGGGATGCGTTGTCCCTGTTTCTAATAGATTAGTTGAAAACTGATACCTCGTACCTTGTTTATTGATTTGCAATAATGTTGTCAGGATTAGAAAGGATTTCATGGAACACTTCAAAATAAATTGTTTTGTTCTGCTGGCTTTGCTAACACTGTGTTGGTTCATGAATGTTATACATCTGAAGTCACCACAACTTCAGATACTATCCATGCCTGCATTAACATCAAGACTGCTTTAGTTAAGCCAGTGACAATACTTGCATTTAATAACAAGAAAAAATATCCTAAGAGCTATAGTTTTTTTTCTAAAAATAAATAAAGCATCCTCCATCATCCATGCAGCACCGAAAAGAAATCAAGAGATCCTTGAGTAGCTTTCAGTCACCACCCTAAGCTTTTCTTCTTAGCAAAGGGCAGTAGGAAATTATTGCATTACACAAGTGGAATTTGAAATGTTGCTGATGTGGTTAAGGATGATCTTTCCTGAGAAGAATCATTATGTATGACCATGCTCTTTAAAAATGTGATTACAACAGTTGAGCAGATGGTAGACACTTGGGGTCAGCTCTAAGGAGATCTGTATTTACAGTGTATTAATAATGGTTTAAACTTTCTCATAAATAGATGTTGATTAATTTTAAATCCATTTGTAGTAACCTAGCGTTGCCAGACTATTTCCTGAAACCACAATACAAAGTATGATAAACACCATCGGTTAATCCAGACTAATGTACTCCACACGTGAAAAAAATTCACTAAAAGGATTAATGTAATTTTTCAAACATGAAAAAAACCAGACTGTGTATTTCATATGCAATTTGTGCATTGAATTTTTGACAGCCAACTCTTTTCATTGATAGAATTATGTGGTTTTATCCTTTGCTGTAACGTACTTTCAAATAATTTATATTTAATTTTATATGCTTTTCGGGATTTTCTTTTTCACTTTGTCATATGGCTATTCCATACCACTGAGTGGAAAAGAGATTAATCGAATCAGGTGAAATAGCAGGAGGGAAATTTAGGAAAAGCCTATTTTAAAGGCAGGCTGACATAATATTTTTGAAAATAAATAGCATTAAACAGTGATTCTTAACCTTTAGCGTGTTGTGACTCTGTGTTCTTGTTCTGGACCACATAACAGCTTTTCCACAATCCTGACACCTGCATAGAATGACCAACCTAAAAGCCAAGGGGCTGAAATCTTGATCAGTTCTTGTCAATAGGAGCTTTGTTGTGCTTCGAAGGGAGTGAAGAGGCTGAGTGCTACAGTTATCTAAAATGTCTATGAAAGTGCATAGGTAGATGCTTATGTAGTTTGGATATTGCATCTCAGAGGCTACAGGGGGGCTAAATCAGAGTGCTGGAGCACCTCCCATCTAAGGACAGGCTGAGATACTTGGGGTTGTTCAGCCTGGGGAAGAGAAGCTACAGTAAAACGTACTAATCCCCATCAGTAAATATCTAAGGTACATTTTAAAATCCAACTGAACTTAAGAACATGCTTAATAGGGTCGATTCAGACTCTGGTTATGTCCTTTCCTGCATTAGGAGAAAGGAGCAGTTATGATATTCTTATGAGATGACTTCATGGATGGCTGACATAACTTGTCTGAACTTGGATGCTTTGAAGATGTTGCCATTCTGATGACGATAATTCCTACTAATTTCAAATTTTTTATACATTGAAATAAATGTCTGGCAAGTTTTACACCCTGCACCTCACAAGAAGAGCTCATCGCTGTCTATAGCTACCTGAAAGGAGGTTGTAGTGAGGTGAGTGTTGCTCTCTTCTCCCAAGTAACAAGTGATAGGATGAGAGGAAATGGCCTCAAGTTGCACCAGAGGAGGTTTAGATTGGGTATTAGGAAAAATTCCTTCATTGAAAGGCTTTTCAGGCACTGGCAGACGCTGCCCAGGGCAGTGATTGAGCCGCCATCCCTGGAGGGATTTAAACGACAGGTAGATGAGGTGCTCAGGAATGGTTTAGTAGTGGACAGGTATGGTTGGACTCGATTTCAAGAGTCTTTTTCAACAAAATGATTCTATGACTCAAAAAATCAATGGTCTGCATATCTTGTCACATACATCAGCTCAACAAAAGATGCAGTGTGCCCAAGCATTTCTCTTTATATTTTAGTAGGATTTTTCAGTAGTGTCTTTCTGATGACACTTTAGTGCCTTACTCATGCATTGCAAGCACAATAGTTCTTTCCCTGTCTATCTGTTCACTATCCAGTTAGCCTTTCTCAAAATGTTTTCCTATGTTGTTGCCAAAAATTTCTGGTTTCTAGCCATTGCTCTTTCTCTGCTTTATTTTCTGTGTCATTGATGGAGCTTCTTCCAGCTGACCAGCTTCTGAGTCCATGATGCCGTAGCTAAAACAGGGACAGTTTGTTGAATCACAGAAGAGATTCGTAGAGTCTTTAACGTTGGAAAAGACCTCTAAGTTCATCCAGTCTGACCGTCAGCCCAACCCCAGTGTGTCTGCTAAAACCCTGTCCTGAAGCACCACATCCACTCATTTTTTTAACCCTCCAGGGATGGAGACTCCACCACTGCCCTGGGCATCCAGTACCTTCGAGGTGCATTTAAGATCTTCAAAATTCTTTTTAAACAGAAAAAATGGAATTCTTCCCGTCTCACTGTCACAAGACTTGTTCTTTGTATTCAGTCTTTTAGAAGTTTCTCTGACTTGGGAGCTAGAACTGTGAATCACCTTGCACATAAAACAAATGCTTTTTGCAATAGTGGCTCTCTCTATATATATATATAAGCTATATGAGTTCTTTGTGATGTGTGCAAGAGAAAGGCTTCTGCGGTTTCATTCCTAGCCATGCCATTTATAATTATGGAGAGTTTCTATTTACCCAAATATGCTATTTCCTAACACTCCCAACTTCATTTTCCCCCAAGCCTATGCTTACTTAGCGGTCCAAATGTTCTTTTTAAGAAAACTGTACTTATCCATACAAACCTAAACGCATTTTACCCTTTGTAAGAATATTCATAGCTTCTTAAATATTTTCTGAAGTATTTAGAATGGTATTAGCAGTTCTTGAAATGCCTTATTTTGAATACTTTCTGAATGTTTTGCCTTAAATGATTCTATTCCTTTTTTTCCCCAGCCAATTATTAATCACAATGCCAGCCTTTCTGTTTGATTTCTCAACTGACACGCTAAAACATGTTCCTATGTTTTAATTTCCCAGAATGTTTTACTGTTCTGTACAGCATCATCATTACTACTTAATATTTATAAGTTCGTTACTACATAAACCAGCTATGTTAAAACAGTGTGATTGTATTTTTGGAAACAAAGAAAAAGAGCATCAAGTATATGAGTGAAATACCTCACAATGACCTCTGTTAGACCTCATTTGGATCCATTAACTGCTTGTGCATAGTAAGTGTCATAATCATAGAACAACACACAGCCATGGAAGCCCAGAATATGCTTGATCTTAATGGAATTAATTTGCAGGTGTCCTTGAACCTTGACTGTCTCTTGCTGATGGCACTAAGTAGTCCTAAACTGAAGTGTCCATCTGTTGTTCGTGTCTGTAATGCAGATATTTTAGGAGTGCTTAAGAGCACTTACTCTTGCTATTTAATGTAGAATGGTAGCAGGAGCGTGAGAAGTTTCAGCAGTTCGCATCTGCTGCAGTAGAAAGGAAATGTTTGACTTTCTGCCCAGCATTGCTAAATACAGAAACTTGGAAAACAGGACTGTAAAAATACCCTTTCCCTTGAAAATGCTGTGTGTTGCTATTTCCCAGAATATGTGAGTTGATTTTTGGTTTTAATAACAAGGAAATGGAGGTTTTCTTCATGCTGAAATATATGTGTATTAGAATTATTTGTTTAATTTAGTCAGAATTAAATTGTAAGTAGGAAATGCAAAGACTTGGGCATCTTCCTGGAGATCCAGCAATTAGAGAGTGCCAGAAAGGTAGTTTCATCTTAGCCTGTGTGCCCTACTTTCTTGCATAACAAAAATTTATTTAACCCCTCAGGAGAGACTTTATGCAGCCTCCCAGTACTGAAAGGGCCTCCAGGAAAGCTAGGGAGGGGCTCTGGATCGGGGAGTGCAGGGACAGGAGGATTGGGAAGGGTTTAAAACTGAGAGAGGGGAGATTGAGGTGAGGTCTTAGGAAGAAATGTTTCCCTGTGAGGGTGGGGAGGCCCTGGCCCAGGTTGCCCAGAGCAGCCCCGGCTGCCCCATCCTTGGAGGTGTTCAAGGCCCAGTTGGATGGGGCTTTGAGCCCCCTGATCCAGAGGGAGATGTCTCTGCCCATGGCAGTGGGGTGGATCTGGATGGGCTGTGAGGTCCCTTCCAACCCAAAACATTCTGTGATTGTATGATCTGTTGTTTGAGGATTAACACTTTCCATCACAATTAGAATAAATAAGTGATTTCATACCAGGCAGTACAGCACTTTCAAGAAATAATGGTTAGTTTTTCCAAGAGCTGATTAGGGATTTGCACAACATTCACCTCAAGATTAATGGAAAGCATACTGTGAAAACTCCACAAATCATTTGGAAAACGGAAAACGTATCTGGAGAATCAAGCAAATACCTGCTAAGGGACAGGCTCTCCTCACTTCTACATAGGGAAATCTATTGGTATTAAGGGCACTGTTAATACTGAGGAAGGGTAATAAAATCTACTTTGTATTCCATCAAATGTGAGAACTTTGAGAACTTTCAAAGCAATTTTTCATTTTCCAGATTTGTTCCTAACATATTAGTAGAAGTCTGCAGAAACATTCAGTGCCGAATAAGTCTTCCCAGTGTATTCAAAGTAATACTGGATGCAATATATGAAGCGGTTTGGCCTTTTAGGAAAACCATCAGTTCAAAGTATTTTTCAGTATAATCCAGGACACTAAATCACTAGTTAAACAGAAACATTTACTGACAGCTTGAGTACAAGTGTTTTATTATGAAGAGCAATGAATATAATGATCAGAGCTGTAGCCTCTTGGTCTGGCTAAACAAGGTAGTGGCATTGGTGGGTAGATGTGATTAAAATGTCATTGCCAGGGCTAAGCTGGCAGCTAAAAGGAAAACAGGATGAGTCCACACCAGGCCTATTAAAGCTTTAGAAGGGCTTTAATAACTTCTGTCAGTATGGGTCTAACTGAGATACCCTTATTTACTCTAAAGAGGGCAAAAAGATCCATCAAAGTGAGTAAAGCCGTTTCTGAAGTCTAATAAAATAGAAGACTATCACAAGCTGCTCCCAGATTGATAAACCATCTCAGAGCTGGCTGAACAAACCAGCCCTAAAAGCAAAGGGTTCCTTGTCCATGCTGAAATAAACTGTGCAACTGCAATAAATCCAGGCTTGCTTTGATTAGGTACAATCCAGCTTTAATTTTGCTGTTCTTACTTCCACAGCAGTGTCAGTGCAGGAGCACACATGATCCAGTTACCCATGGGTCCTCTTGGGTTTGTACAGTCCACTCCAGACCTTCTGCTCCAAGGAGACGCAGCACACAAGTAGCCAGGCTGGGAGAGATGAGCTGTAAGTGAGCTACACAATCCAAATCTGAGTTATTATCCTGTTAACAGGGCTGCTAATTTTTCCATTGCCTTGTGTTTTAGTCTAACCACCTCCAGTTCCATATTCAGTTCTTCTACTTCTCCTCTGCTGTCCTCTTATTATCACAGTTTCACAGTATCATAAGGTTGGAAAGGACCTCCGAGATCGAGTCCAACCTATATCCCAACACTAACACCAACACTAACACCACCATTCAGTGCCTCATCCAGTCTCCCCTTAAACACCTCCAGGGTTGGCAACTCCACCCCCTCCCTGGGCAGCTCATTCCAAAGGCCAATCACCCTTTCAGTGAAGAACTTTCTCCTAACATCAAGTCTAAACTTTCCCTGACGAAGCTTGAGTCCATGGCCTCTGGTTCTGTCACTGGTCACCTGAGAGAAGAGACCAACCCCTGCCCGTCTACAGCCTCCTTTTAGGTAGTTGTAGAGAGCAATGAGGTCTCCCCTGAGCCTCCTCTTCTTCAGACTAAACAGCCCCAGCTCCCTCAGTTGCTCCTCGTAGGGCTTGTGCTCCAGCCCCTTCACCATCTTCATTGCCCTCCTCTGGACACACTCCAGCATCCTGACATCTTTCCCAAACTGGGGGACCCAGATCTGCACACAGTATTCAAGGTGAGGCCTGACCAGTGCCGAGTACAGGGGGACGATAACTTCTCTGGTGCTGCTCACCACACTATTCCTGATGCAGGCCAGAATGCCATTGGCCTTCTTGGCCACCTGGGCACACTGCTGGCTCATGTTGAGCTTCCTGTCAACCAGCACTCCCAGGTCCCTTTCTGCCTGACTCCTCTCCAGCCACTCTGTCCCCAGTCTGTAGCTCTGCATGGGATTGTTGTGTCCCAGATGAAGTACCCGACATTTGGACTTATTAAACATCATCCCACTGGAATTGGCCCATCTCTCCAATCTGTCCAGGTCCCTCTGCAGGGCGATCCTACCCTCTAGCAGATCAACCCTTCCTCCCAGCTTGGTATCATCTGCAAACTTGCTGATGATGGACTCAATCCCCTCATCCAGATCATCAATGAAGATATCAAACAGGACCGGACCCAACACCGATCCCTGAGGGACACCACTGGTGACTGGTTTCCAACTGGATGAGACACCATTCCCCACCACTCTCTGGGCTCGGCCATCCAGCCAATTCCTAACCCAGCACAGAGTGCTCCCGTCTAAGCCACGGGCTGCCAGCTTCCCTAGGAGTCTACTGTGGGAGACAGTGTCAAAGGCCTTGCTGAAGTCCAGGTACACCACACCCACAGCCTTCCTCTCATCCACCAGGCGAGTCACATGGTCATAAAAGGAGATCAGGTTGGTCAGGCAGGACCTGCCCCTCCTAAACCCATGCTGGCTGGGCCTGACCTCTTGGCTGTTCTGCAGGTGCTGCATGATTGCTCCCAGGATTATCTGCTCCATAATTTTGCCTGGGACAGTGAGCTGCAAGTGCTCACTATATCTCTTCTACAATAATCATCTAATGTGGATCACTTTTCAGTATTTCTTGGTAAATATCAAAGCTGACCAGGCAAAAAAAATCTGAACCCCTACCACTTCCCAAACTTTTCAGAATTGTTTCACTACCACTTTCACGTGATGTAACACCTACCCTCACTCACTGAACCAGCAAAGACCTTTGTAGCTCAGTGTCACGGACAAAAGGCTTCAGAAGCAGGATGAAATCTACTTTTTTACAGCCAAAATTCTGGAGATTACTACACAGGAAATGTCACACCAGTGGTTTCTGACAGCCAGTCTCCACCCCTTAGTACTTAAATAAAAAGAACTGCATCATCCTACCTTGATAAATCCAGGGAAAAAAAGAAAAAAAAAAGAAAGAAAAAAAAGTCAGGTTATGCATTCAGAGGCTGTGTGTCCAAATTGTAAAATATTTGGTGGGAAATGCTTCAGAAATTCATTGGCCATCTGAAGAAGTAGCCAAGTACCTTCTGGTAGCTGAATGCTCTGTGTTGGATGTTAGCAGGTTCTTCCCCTGAAGAATATGCCCAGAACAATCTCACAATGTCTTGCTCATCCTACATTTGGCAGAGAGTCACCAAGAGATGTGGTAGAGCTGTAATTGTAGTCAAAGGCTCATAGCAGAAGCAAGGTACTATTCTGGCTCAGCTGAATTATGCAATATTACATTACAAATTCAATAGTATAACATGTAAAGTGCAAGGTTCTTCTGCTAAGAGTCTAGTTTTATTATTTCAGTTATTTATTTTCTCTGTAACTTTCAAAATGAGCAGAGTACTTCAGTCTACATACTTAAATGGAAGAATCCATGAAAAACCCTGCTGGTGTTTGCTGCCACCAAATTTTAGTATTTTTAGGACCAGAGCAAACTGATAGATGTTGTGGCTATTCCAGTTGGAAAAGAGTAACAGAGACAGAGTTTGAGGAGAGAATCATACGATGTCCTGAGTTGGAAAAGACCCACAAGGACCATTCAGTCCAACTCCTGTCCCTGCATAAGACACCCCCAACATTCACACCGTGGGACTGAGGGCCTTGGCCAAAGGCTTCTGGAATATTGTCAGACTTGGGGCCGTGACTGTTTCCCTGGGGAGCTGTTCCAGGGCTCCACCACCCTCTGGGGGAAGAAACTTGTCCTAATGTCCATCCTAACCCTCCCCTGGCACAGCTTCCTGTCATTCCCTCCGGTCCTGTCCTTGGTCACCAGAGAGAAGAGCTCAGCACCTGCTCCTCCTCCTCCCTGTGTGAGGAAGCTGCAGAGCACGATGAGGTCTCCCCTCAGTCTCCTCTTCTCCAGCCTGAACAGACCCAGTGACTTCAGCCTCTCCTCACACCCTTCCCCTATGAACCCTTTCACCAACAGACCCTTTTGTAATTATTTACTGGGTATTTAGAGATGCTGCTGTTACATCTTTTGTATATATTCTTATATATAACGTGCATCACCACAGAACATTTGCACTGCATCTTCTGTGTTGCTAAACTAGATTTCATGTTCTTGCCATTAACTAACGATGAGGAGATATCCACTCCTACAAACTCATTCCTTACTCATTTTTTCAGAAACTGGAGTTGAAAAAAACTGCAGGAGGACAAGGTGTATTCTATTTTATACACAAGGTAACCCATATGTGATGAGGGAGTTGCAAGGATCAGTTCCCCTTTTTATTTAAAAAAAAAATTAGCAAGCAAGGAAGTATGTGTTGACTCATCAGCTTCTACATTCAGGCTGCCTCAGGGTAACCTGTGTCAGAATTTCTTTTTAATCCACATAATTTGAGCACTGAAGCAGAACCCACTTCTTCCTTTATTAATTCTAAGGTTATATTGTTTAAAATACCCTTCAATAGTCCTGTAAGTCTAGGGTTTAACTGTATTTAAGTAAATACAATGTAGGCAAATATGTTAAGCTAGGTCCATGAAAATACGCAAAACTGAAAAGAGAGCAGGAAAACCCACTAAAAATGCTGTTCTCTCTCCCAGTTTTTTTTATTTTTTATCAGCTACAAAAGGTGATGAGATATTAATTTGCCTGAATAAAAGGGTGGTAGTAGTGAAGAGGACACATACTGCAGGATGAAATCTTCTAGATTTTTCAGTATTCTTTACAAATTATATAAATGCTAGAGTAGCAAGGAATAATGCTTCGGTTTCCAGAAGACGTTATGGCAATCATCTCGGTTTAATGCAACATATGTACAACTTTTAAGTAGGAATTAAAATTCAGAGGCATGCCTTCCGTTGAAGCAACCTCCATCAGCACTTTATACCAGATTACTTTGGTTGAAAGGGTGTTTTTAGACTTTTGACTCAGTTTAGATAAGTCTGGTATCTGCCTACATATATAGCCCAAGACATTTGGGAAAACACCTAGCAAATATTAGAAATATTTAGGTCAGGTCCATTAGGAAGAAGATCCATTCTGAAGCACAGGTATGCATGTCCCGGTGTGCAAGGATACATCTGCAAGCACCCTCAGGCCAAGTTTCAGTCCTTGCAGACTGAATTGAAGCCTCTCCGGGAGCTCATATGAAGGAAACCAAAATGCCAAAAAAATCAAACTGAATGTAAAGGACTTTATTCCACAACTTTTGATTGCAGAGATGTTTGCCTGATACAAGATTCATTTACAAAGCCAAAAGCTAGTCAAGTAACAGCCAGTGTGTCTCTACTAACTCAAATTAAACCCCCATTTATTACCTAAAATTATTTGCTGTGAGAAAAACATAGATATGATAGTTCCATAGGAAAACAAACGTCTTCAGCTGGATCCCAGTTGCTGTCGGTGGTGGCTGATTTCACCAACCCATTCTTTTACCTGCTCCCCCTCCCCAAACTCCTTCCCACCTACCTCTGCTCCAGCTACGTCATTCCTGTTCTCCATCAGCTGCAGGTGGCAGGGGTAACTTTTACTTAGTCTTCTTTCAGCACTTTTTCTTTGGACCTTTTTTCCAACCTGGAAAATTGCACATGCTTTAGTCTAGACATGAATATGCTGTCTGTTTTTGCTCCTCAGACAGCATCTTTTCACAGTAACTTCACACATTATAGCTGGAAGTGGAACCTCGATATTTACTGTGGGGGGAATGGAGGAAGGAACACCACCACTTTGGCAGTCCCAAGCCTCTGCTTCCCTTCATATCCTTTACCCAAATTCTGGTGGTGAACAGGGGCCACAAAGACAGTAGCGTTTGCCAGCAAGGAATGCCACTGTAGGGAAGAAGGCATCTCATGCCGTAGAGCAGACAAATTTCCTTAGCAGCCCCCAGTGAGGAACTGTTAGCAATTCCTTGCTGACAGCAGAAATAAGGAAGGCTGGAATGCTTTTCCTGAGTGACAGCTCCTCTTGGGAGCTGCCGTAGCCCAGTGAAATCAGGAAATGGAGGCAAACCTGGAGCCCAGAGGTGGAAGAGTGCCTTTGTGCCACCTTTGCACTCTACCAACCCTGGGACTGGGTCTACTGAAAGGCAAGGTTAGCTTAATCCTGCCCTTGTCCTCTGTGTCCTGTGCTTCCCAATGAAAGAGAACAACTGGTAAACAAGGTCTTAGTACACCCAAAAGAAGTTAAAAAACTATTACCAAAGATGCTCAATTTCCTTTTCATCAACTGATTTCTAGGATTCAAGGTAAGTACATTCCATCCCAAATGTACCAGCTGGGAAAGACTGCGGAATTCCTCCTTCAAGCGTCTCTCTGTTCATCTCTCAGTACCCAGCTTGTGCCTCAAGCCCTGGCCACATAACTACTCATGGTTCATGAACGCTAATACGGATTTTGTTTGAAAAGCCACACGTTAGCAAACCACAGTTATTTGCAAGCCTGGCCCAGGGCTAGTGTCAGACATCAACACATAAGCAGCACAGATATTTTATTTAATTAAGTCATGCCATCTGGGCCAACAATGAAGGTACTCATAGACTTTTCCTTTGCTTTCAGACTGCACGGTGCTCTGATCCCCTCAAAAATTGTTCTAAAAGCCAAACCTCCATGGAGTTTAAAGAACACTTTCAGCTGTTACTTGCATTAGGCTGAATTTCTGCTGCAACATACTCAGGATTTTTCCTATCCTAATAAAGCAAGTGACCAGAGTCAAATTTATGCACCTTAGTTTTGTCCGAATGCTGCATCTGCCATGCAGGAAATTACTAAGGAGCAACTAAAAGAACTCTGCTATATATAGCATGTGTGTATACTACCACATAGCCACCAACTTTCCTCTGCCAAGGGTTATTTGCTGTGAAAAAGAAAGGTAGGACCAAACAGCCACGCATCAGACAAGGACAGTTGCTACTCGTGCTCCATAGGCTTTCTAGACACGCAGTGTTACTATTCCTATCTAGAGACCCTCCCTACAAAGATGATTCTTTCTATCAAATTAGTCAGGTTGACTATTTTATATGCATCTTTGAGACTTTATGGCCTCAAATTGCACCAGGGGAGGTTTAGACTGGATATCAGGGAAAATTTCTTTACTGACAGAGTGGTGAAGCCCTGGCAGAGGATGCCCAGGGCAGTGGGGAAGTCTACATCCCTGGAAGGGTTCAAAAAATGTGTGGATGTGGCACTTCAGGACATGGTTTAGCAGGCACGGTGGGGTTGTGCTGACAGTTGGACTGGGTGAGATTAGAAGTCTTTTCTAACAACGATTCAGTGATTCTATGTGCTGCTCCAGTTTCAAATTTCTTTCTAAAAAGACTTTAAAATCCTGCTGTTCATATTGTTGCTTCAAGGTTGTTCAGAAAACTGAAGCAAGATAAATGCCCTGAAGCAGTAGCTTACACTGCTAACGAACTCCCTCAGGAAGAGATGCTTGGCATTACCTGCAAAAAATTGACAAATTATAAATTTCAAGTGCAAGTGATTCTAAAAAAAAGAAATCCCCTTTAGGGAACAGTTAGTGAACGTGATGTGCTCCTTTCCCCCCCCCCCCCCCCCCCCCGAATGGTTCTAGAAATGTGGGATTCATTTCAAATGTTATTTTTGGTGTGTTTGCATATGCAGCTGTAATCCTGAGCAAATTTTCAGCAGTAATTAATGCAAAAATTTAAATACCGTGATCATTAATTCTAACTGTAAAATAGAAAATATTAAAGGCTTATTATAACAGAGTAGAAGCCTTTTATTAGTCTTTAATTTCTACTACTTGCTGCAAAACTTTGCATGTAAATTAATTGGTTGCTCATAGTGTAGATTGCAGTGATAAAAAAATAACAAAAATGTGGAATTTTGATAAAAGTGAAAGATACACTTTGCTACCTTGTGGTCTGCAGGTGATACTGGGGCTTGTAATAATAACAACAGAACTGCACAGAAATCAAAGAATGGTTTATTTTGAACTAATTCATGAAGATAAAAGCTACCAAACAGCCAGCAGGTTCTGTCGTGAGTGTTTCGTTGCTCCTTCTCACTGGGTACTTGCACTTAAGTAATTTATTCAGTTCCCAAATTACAATAAATCCTATTGTGGCATGAAAGGGTATCTTCAACTTCTTCTCAAGAAATGCGTGGAGAACAGAAGGAACGCTCTTGGCTTTGGTACTGTTACAAAGAACGCTTCACCAACACAGAGCCCGGAAAATCCAAACGGCTTCTTCTTCACTATGCATTGCCATCTAGTGGTGTGCGGCCCCGCGTGTCTCCACAGGCTGGGTCTGGCCACGGAAACCCGCTGACTCTTGCAGGTCCTCGACGTTTATTTACTAATTACTTTCTTTACAGAGAATAGAGGCCCCGTTGAAAGGATCTGTCAGGTCAAGTCCCCATCCCTGGAGATCTTTAAAAGACGGGTAGATGAGTTTCTCAGGGACATGGTTTAGTAAGGGGACAGGTATGGTTGGCCTCGATGACCTCAGAGGTCTTTTCCAACCAGATGGTTCTATGATTCTTTGGTCTGTTAATTGTGTTGGCTAAAGTGCTCGTGTGCTCTAATCTTTCCTCTTCCTTTATTTTGAATAAAGATTCATGGAAGAGGAGAAAAGACAGAGTTGACTTAAGAGCAGAGCAACTGGCTCTCACCTGCTGCATGGTAACACGCTTGGCTCAAGCAGTGGAGAGGAGTAATTCCGGCCAGGTTAGCACGATTTCCTTCCAAGTACGATAAAGATTGCCAAGAATTGGATTGTCAATTCTTGGCCAAGGATCTTTCTCCTAGAAGCTCAGGTGAGAGTGTGACTTGATCAGTTGTTAGTGCTGGTTGAACGATGTCCATGAGATGTGGATCCAGGATAACCAGCTTGTACCTGGACCAGCCTTTTTGTTACATGAGGAAATGACCTCAAGTTGTTCCAGGGGAGGTTCAGCTTAGATACTAGGGAAGCTGATGAGGTGCTCAGATATATGGGTAATGGACAAGTACGGTTGGACTCAATGATCTCAAAGGTCTTTTCCAATCGAATGATTCTATGATAGTAGGATAAATCATGATTCCTTGCACTGATGGAAGTGCAAAGCAACTACACCAACCTTGGAGAAACTCCACTGCACTTTTATTGGTATCACCAAAACTGGCCATTTATTTTATTTCCACCATGCCTACTTTGTACCCAAATTTTCCAATCAAGAGAAGTTCATAGCAGCTGCAGCAGGGTATGGACATTTCTCGGAGATCAGACAAGTGCAGCACTGCCTGCTAATTACACAGGAATCAGGACAGACTTCTTCAAAACTCTCCATTATTTCCTTCCACATAGGCCAGTAATGAAATCCTTCAGTCCTTTCTAAAGTCATTACAATAAATTATTTCCCACAATGGCTGCATTTGGGCTAACATATACAATTAATTTTTACACACACACTGAAGTGCAATTTTATCTCAAACTCAGTACAAATTACTACAGTGATTGTTCAAAGCTATTTCTGAAACAGGTTTGCTTAGAAAATGAGTCCCACATAACCATCTTACCTTTCTACCACTACCAAAACTATTCCAAAATAAGCAAGAAAGCATTTAATTGTTTGCTGCTTTCTCCTACTGGAATAATAGTGTTGGAATCCTCTTTGTGCCGTGCTTCTCCATCATTATATCGCATGCTTCACAACTTGCTGGCTGGCTCTTGAGAAATAAGCCCTGGTGCTGTTGTTCTTGACAGTGTTTTCTGTGTCTCCAGCAGGAATTTGGTGGAGGATCTCAAGGTGAAACAAAGGCAGGAGAAAAATGCAGCCTTACCAGTATAAAGCAGAGAATGTTGGGCAATTTTAGGGGTGCACATTATCATTATTTCTTATGGTAAGGTGAGTGTGCGTGTATATACTCGTAAGAGTCTCAAGAAGGTCATCGTAAGAAATTTTTGACGTGACATTAATGAGGGATGAATGTGTAAGAGACAAATATAAATTTAATTTTCAGCTATTTTATTCCATACTACTTTTAGGTGGCTTTTTGGTCTTATATTCAGCTTTATTTCAGATTTTAAGAATTCATTAATAAACTAAACCTGTCCATACAGAATCGCATACGGGGAGTGAAAACAGAGAAGTTGTTTCAAACAGAAACCACTAGAAAGCAAAAAAAATAGACTTTATTGCCATCAAAATAAAACTTTATGGCGTGATTCTTAGCTGTGTATCAGCTTCTGTTTGTTCTGACTGAGGATTTCATTTCTGGTTAACCAAAGAAAACTGTTTTAATTAATATCCTGCAAGTGTTGCACTCATAGAGTGAGTAAATATTGAGCATTTGAAACTAACAGAAGAAAAATCCAGCTGCTGGAGATCAGTAATGGAGAGGCTGTCGTTAACAAATAATGGATTCTCTAACATCTCTATGTGTTAGGGGTAGATATTTTACATTAGCTGCTGAACAGCTGTAACTAATATGTTAAATTCATAAATTGATATTCATACTTCAAAATTTTCTTTTCAGAAAGTTATAAAGAATTTAGCTAATTTTCTGCTCACCTAAAATTGGTCAGTGTGTTATCAGCCAGGGCAGAAATCTGAGTATTTAAGAGTTCAGCTAGGGTTTGGAAATAAATGAATGGAAAGGTAATCAAAGCATCTAGCACTTAAAAGGCATAGTTTTCTTCCCTGCAAATTCTTTATATGTTTTAATCAGATTTTTGTGGAAAACATAAGTGTACCTCCAGTGAAGATATCACTTTGTAGTAGTAATATGTAGTCAATTTCCTACTTTGAAGTAAAGCATTTGGTAGATGAGCTCTGATTTCTTTTCAGTCTGATTACTTCACGCAAAATAAAGCATTGCATTTTTCTCATTTAAACATAGATATGTTGTGTATTTCTGGGCATTGTGCTCATGAAACAGCACACGTATTTGTTTTAACAGCGGCGTGTGATAACAGTTGGCGTAGTTCAAATAGATGAAGTTGTAGATCTGTTTGTACAACAGGATGTAAACGGGGCTAATCTTGTTTAAGGTTCCTAATGTTTTGTTGCCTTTGTCTTGGGCTCGTTCTGCTCTGCACACATGTGTAAAGATCGTGGCTCTTGGAGAATAACCTTGATTGTGCTCTCCACCTGCTTGCACTTAGGAAAAGAAACATTTGTCACTCTTACGTAGGTAATTGCTTCAATTGCATTTTAATTTTAACAGCTTAAGTATGTTGGTAGAGAAAAATGTTTTCTGAATGAAAGTTTGATCAAATGCCCAGCCGGTGCGAGTCTTTCCATTGACTCAAGAGATTTTGTTTCAGGCATTTTATTTAAACAATACTCCTCTCAATCATCACTGAGTACATGCTTTTCATTTTAAAAATGAACAAAAATGTTTCAAAAAGCTCAGAAATTCTTTCCATTTAAAAAAATGGACAAAAATGTCTCAAAAAGCAATATTTAATATAATGTTTTAAGGAAAATCACTGAAAATTAAATTCATTTTATATTTTTGATGCTATTTTAAAATACAAAGAAAACCTGAATTTAGTTCCTAAAAACCAGCAATATATCTCTCTGAGTGTCACAAAACTCAGTTTCTTCTTGTTAAAATGGAAATTGGATTAGGTTCTGCTGGAACATGCTCAACAACTGCTTAACTTCTTTTGTGCTATTCTTCATTCCCGTTAATAGGAATAACATGATACCTATACTCAGCAATTCCCATCACTGGGGGCTCTTAAATAAACATTAAGAAATATTAGTCTTGAAGTCAAAGACTCCATTTAGCACGCTGCCCAGCTATGCATTATATATTTGTTAGTAGGAAGGGCAGCCTGGATTTTTTTGATTCCTCATTACATTAATGCTCACAGGCTTTCCTGGCAAAGACCCTTTACAGAGCTGAGCAGGTTCAAAATGTATCAGGAGGCCTTATCACTCAAAGTAAACACTCAGAGCATATTTCCCCTTTGCTGAAAGATTTTCATTAGCCCCCTGTTAGGCAGCATATCCGTTACAGCGCAGAGGGTCCTCCATGTCATAGGGACGAGCTTCTCCCTTTCTCTCACCCCAGCCAAAGCTGCAAGTACAGATGCTATGAAAGAGTGATCTGGCTAGATTTATTTAACAACAGCCTTGTAGCTGAAGCCTTGCAGGTGTTAAATCACACCCATGCTGACATTCTGCGATGCAGGCGATGATGCCCTCGGTTGTGCCAAACAGCACAATGTGCTACAAACTTTTCCAAGGGCTTCCTCACTGCTACTGTGTGAACAGCACTGAGCTGATCTGATAAAGCCTTCCTGGTCTGTCCCTGAGAGATCTGATCCTTAGCTGATCTGAGTAATCATAATTCAGGCAATATGTTTAGTGATGAACAAGTGAGGAGGGAAGTTACAGTTTAGATAGTTCATTCTTCAAAGAGATGCAGCCTGTGTTGGTGAGAATTGCATCACAGCTCCAGGAGGCAACTGTGAACCTGGGCTCCTTTCAACCATGTGCATGGGGATGCGCAGGGATGGTCATACATGGGAAGGTGAAGGGAGTGTCACACATGGGAGTGGGAATGAGTGGATTTCAGTCACTGCAAGTCCAGCAGGGATGCTCTGATTTACATGTCATGCAGCTTTAGATCATTGCAATATTAAACTTAAAGTCTCTTTCTAAAATGCTTACTGGATAAAGTCACATCACCAGGCTGAATGCACAAATATTGCTAATTTCTAGTCATAATGGATAAGATTACAATTTTTGTATATGGGATTTTTTGGTTAATTTCATAGGTGAAATAAAAGGAAATAAAAATACAGCAACTAAAATTTTGACTAAGACAAAAAAAGATATTGTTAAATCAAAGTCGCTATCATTCTATACTTGCATTCCATACTTCCCAGCAAAACCTTCCCTTTTACTGCATATATTAATAAATCATGACATGATATTATTTTTTATTCAGAGGAGTTATTGCAGGAATGAGATTAACATAGACATCATGAAAAATAGAAAGAGAAAACACAGTAGGTTGAGAAAAATCTGCTCGGGAAGTCCTCATAGGGAAAGGAGAATTGTGGGTGTTGTTTAGTAAGGTGCTCGAATTTTTCTCCTTTGTCAAAGATGGGGTTTTCTCCACTACTGGAAATATCAATTGTCTGTGTATGTAATGATACCCTCGTTTGAAATACTTGTCTGAAGACTGTGCATTTTTCTAGATGATATGCTAGAGGCAAGAACAGTGACAACAGTGATAGAGGAAGTTTTGGATGAGAAGTTCTATATAAATGCTATAGAAGTAAGTTGTATGTAAATTCTGTATAAGTTCTATAGAAGTAGGAAGGAAGGAAAAATAGATCACTGTAATGGCCCTTTCTTGTTTTGGTATGTGGCTCTGTTAAAGTTAATGTTCTTCCTGTAATTTGCTTCAGAGATTATAAAATAAACACTTTTTATTACTATGTATATTCAAAGAAGTGGGACTTGGTTATATAGAAATAGAAAAGTTGACAGAAATCCCAATGCACACAGCAGACTTCTCTGATTTCCCAGAGAAAACAAAGGAACAAATTTAGAAGTCCAAAGCCAGTGCAAGCAGGTGAAGTGAACCTCTTCCAGTGGAACTCAAGGAGACATAGTGATCAAATTTAAAAACTAGAGAGTTAACAGGTGTAGAGTAATTCATTCATTGAAAGGTCTTCTCTCCCCCCTCAGAGCTGCTTCCAAGCCTTGAAAAAAGTTTTCTTTGAATGCAAAATGGAACATGGCTTTGAAAACTCAACCCTTGTTTACCACAGGCTTTCTGAGGTTTTATGGGTACCAAAATTTCATCTGAATTGTGTGAAATTGTGTTCCATTTTACTTTTTAATTTTATATTGTTCTTATTAAAGAGGGATTTAAAAAATTATTCTTGTACAATTAGACATTCCCACACAGCTGTCTGTGCTCCCTAAGACATTATAAATGGAGACTCATAGGGAGACGCAGGGTAAAACCCATCAAAAGCAATTTCTTCCTGTGGCAGAAAGTCATTTGTGGCAAAGAGATAAGTGATGTGGGCAGGACAGCGATGGAGTCTCCCCTCAGTCTCCTCTTCTCCAAGATAAACAACCCCAGTTCCCTCAGCCACTTACTTGCTCTCCAGCCCCTTCAGCAGCCTTGTTGCTCTTCTCTGGACATGCTCCAACCCCTCAGTGTCCTTCTTGTAGTGAGGGGCCCAGAACTGACCCCAGTACTCGAGGTGTGGCCTCACCAGTGCAGAGGACAGGGGCACAATCCCTGCCCTGCTCCTGCTGCCCACGGTGTTTCTGACACAGCCCAAGATGCCATTGGCCCTCTTGGCCCCCTGGGCCACTGCTGGCTCATGTTCAGCCACTGCCAACCAACACCCCCAGGTCCTTCTCCTCCAGGCAGCTCTCCAGCCACTCTTCCCCAAGCCTGTAACGCTGTACAGGGTTGTTGTGTCCCAAGCGCAGGACTCTGACATGAAGTAGTTCCTGCCAGACCGTGACTGTCTTGTCCCAAGTCCCATTCCAACCATGAACAGAGTCCTTTGACTGTTCGGGGAACTGAGAGTTTCTGTATTCTGTGTTGTAGATGGTCCCGGTTCTACAGCTTTTAAAATGCTCATTCTCTGACCTAAGCAAAAGTCTGTCACATTTTAACTGGCTGCTGTTTAAAATTCCAGTCAGTTGACTTTTGACGTGATATTTTTGCTGCAAAATTCCAGAATATAACTACTAACTGCAATTTATCAAGTAAATGCTCACTGGGCACATCAAACATAATCACTTTGCTCTCCCTTCACCAAACTTTCTCTGTAATCCATCCAGTGCTTTGGTGAATGCTGCAGCTAACTCTATGGGTGTGTTTATGCAGCTCTGCTCTGAGCAACGCTGTGCTGGTTTGGGATCTTCAAGAAAAATACAGGAAATAAGCTGGATGGATTTTGTCCATATTTTAACTCTGCTGCCTTCATCGACGTTACCAGGCTAGGATAGAGAAACAGAAATTGTGCAAAGGTGAGGAGGGGTATAATACAAAATTTCACTTGTTACGGAGATGCATGACAGAACACTCCCCTGGGAAGCATCCAGATGGGGGTAAAACATGGAAGAATCACGGACTCATAGAATGGTTTGGGTTGGAAGGGACCTCAAAGCCCACCCAGTCCCATCCCCCTGCCATGGGCAGGGACACCTCCCACTGGATCAGGGGGCTCAAAGCCCCATCCAACCTGGTCTTGAACACCTCCAGGGACGGGGTGTTCCTCCACTCATTCTCACTCTCAGTTGTTCAGAAAGACCTCAAAGAAGTCATTTTTGTAGGGATTTTGCCACTTTTACAAAGTTTAGAGATACCTCAGAGACAGAGTATAAAAAGGATGAAACAAAAAGGAATGGAATGGTTAGACAGCAGGAAATATTCAATTTTTCACTCAGCTCATCATAGAAAGCTCTGTGGACCCAGGTGATATGTACTTGCCAAAAGTAACTTTGCTTTTCATAAAGTAGTTCATGGTTATGGATGTTTTATTAAACATATACAGAGATGTAAAACATGGGGATTTTTTTTGTTGGTTTTGTTGTTGTCTGAGTTTTCTTTGTTTTCTTTTCTTTTTCTTAAATGAGAAAAAGTGCTTCTGTATGAAATTCTGGACTAAGTGTGACTCTTAGTTCAGTGTTTTCCACTTTGTCAAATAACACTGTGACAGCATAGCACCTGCAGTAGTTGTGTCAGGTGTTGACTGAATATGGAATAATCCCAGTTTGGGGTTGACTTCATTTTTCATGTTTATAGCTATCTGCCACTTGAAATTATTGCTCTTGTAATAATTTGACTTCAGCAAAATATCTGTTAAAAAAACCAAAATATAACATTTTTTAGTCACAGGGATGGTTGTGAAAATGTTTATTTTTTATTTGTTTCTACTTATCACCTGTGGTTTCAAACCCTGGGCTTAGCAGCAAAACACAGAATTGATTTTAAAAGGAGCAGAATTTACCCTTGGAAATATACCTGGTCTTTCAACAAGCCTATTTTGAATATCATTTCTTTATGTTGTTTGTGGTATTCATGATGTTTCTATGTTTGATGAGCTACTTGGCTTGGTGTCTCAGAAGACATTGCAGAAATTGGAAGTGCTTTCTACCAGTGGTGCAAAATTTCATTTAATTCATGGCAGGCTGATTTATGGCAAGTTCTTTTTTTGTTGTTGATTTAGGTAAAATTAGATGAGGCATTGATGTTTATCATAACTTTGTTATTTTTACTGGGACTGATACTTGCAGTTGTTGCCCCTCACTCTTTGTGCTTGGCTATTTCTTTACTGTGCTTTTTCTCGGACAGCAGCAGTGACCTTTAAGTCGCAGCTGACAGGGCAGATTTTTTTACAAGAATAACACAATTAGTGTTCAGACCATGAGCATTTCTGTCAGGTGGCACACAGGTAAAATTCCATTTGCAAAAGCTATATTATATGATGTTGGTGACTCCTAGACTGTGACCATGCTTAGCACAGGCAACAAGAGATTGAATCCACTGCCTATGTTTCTAATTGTGCTTGTACTTGTGAGCTAAAGCCTTCAGATCTCTGAGCAGCTGCTCGTAGAATCATAGGAGCACAGAATGGTTTGGGTTGGAAGGGATGTCAGTGCCCACCCGGTTCCAACCCCCTGTCATGGGCAGGGACACCTCCCACTGGATCAGGGGGCTCAAAGCCCCATCCAACCTGGCCTTGAACACCTCCAGGGATGGGGCAGCCAACACTTCTCTGGGCAACTGGGCCAGGGCCTCACCAAGCAATGCTTGGAAAGAGATGCCAGGATGTAAAGAGAATAGTTGAGTTTACAGCTTGCTGGTTGTATGGCAAAAATGTACATTCTGAAAGTAAACGCCAACCGTCAGAAACACAGTGCAAGAGGTGTTGCAGGGGCATGAAGCATTAATTTTCACTACATGTAAACCATTGCATGCACTGGTCTGGTTAGAAAACCTTCTGCAAGAGTCTGTTCTCTGCTCAGGGCTGAGGAGTGAGTGGAAATGTTTTATTTATCATCCTATATATATTTATATATGGTTTTGCATGCTTGCCCAAAGAGTCAGTCTACACAAAACTAATATTTCCGGAAATACAGTTTGTGTGGAAAAAACATCCTTGTAAAGAGATGTGTCCATTTTGCCAGATAATGAACTCCTCTCTTATTTCTAGCTCTGCAGTTTTACCCCGAGCGCAGTTATGTGCAGCTCGTGTTTACAATACAAAAGTTCACATCCAAAAAACAGCAAGGGTTGCTTATGCATTTCCCTTTAGCAACAAAAAAAGAGCAAAGTTGATACTTCTTTTCACAGCAAATGTTGGAAGAGATTTCAAGTAAATTTAGATTAAACAATCAAAACTTGTATAACGTGCTTATGTTTTCTGTCATAGCGTAAAGGCCAAATATATCTGTGCTTTAATGCCTTCGAATGTGACTGCTTGGAGCCAGGGATGTATTTGATCAAGTGACTGCATAAATGAAAAATCATGGAAATACAAGCTTTTCCTTTAATTCCTCATGCTTCCCTAAACCTTTTTATAGTACACATCAGCCAATAAAGCAGTAATATAATCCACGAGAGTGAAAGAATTCAGTCGGTGCTCCGGGCTGGAGCTGGCTTGTGTTGGATTCCACAAACATCGGGGAAGATTGTGTTCTTCTGACTGAAGATTTTGCATGTGATAAGCCAAGTTTTCCTTGTCTTAATCATCCTGCAGATTTCGGTTACTCAGCTCCCCTGATGAAGTCTAGCTAGGCTTTTGGCACGTGGAGGACTTGTCTGGTTATCAAAAGCAACAGCCTGAATATGACACAGCACTGGGTTCCAGTTCACAGAAGAGAGGGAGGAATGGGTGCAATAATACTTGGGTGTCTCAGCGATGCTATTAATAAATGCTTTAAGATGAGAAAATGGGAACTTGGAAAGCAGGCCACCACATACTCAAATAGTGACATGGATTTAATACAGCTCATTTATAACTGGTGATTGCTTAGAGGCATCGTGGACAAAATCCTTAATGTAAGAGGAAAAAGTGCAGGCTGTCACTTTCAGTTCCAGTCTTTAATTTCAACGCTCTGAGCAGGAGCAGCTGCGTGCTGCTATCAGGCAGTTTTTAGTGCTAAAAAGGCAGCTGGATTGGAAATACCCCAGCAGTACATATCCATTTGTCTGGTTAACATCAGCACTTAGGCTATCAATCAGGTCAGCCGCAAGAAAAATGAATGACATCAGTCAAAACAATAGGATATCTCTGTGCAGTGATTAGCTCCATGTAGTACAAAAACTTAAATAATTTGTGCTTTGAAAATGTGATGATTGATTGGCTTCCATTAAGCTTGGATTTTAAAAACATTCCATGAACTCTCAGATAAAATGGTACTAAAATGTTATTGCAATAACCAAATAAATCATATGAGACTGTAGTGTATGTAAGTACTTTAAAACATTATAGATACTAGAATTCTGTGTATAATAAAAAGGTGAAGAATGTAATCCATGATTTTTTTTTTCTGCTGTTAGCTCACACCAGCATTATCCTGGGCTGTTTTCAAGGATAAGGTCCCTAAAGATATGTATTTTTGCTTTAGTTTTAGTACGTTATATACACATATGTAAAAGCTGCACAGTTTTGGACGTTTGGTCAAAGGGAGGTATTTATGTAAAGTTTAGTTGAGTTTTGATACTGTTGCTGGCCATTTTCATTTGATCCCAGCCTTACAATCAGCTTGGAGCTGAGAAATACATGGTTAACATTTGAACATGGTGCATTTTTCAGTATGAGACTTGTGGTTCAGTTCAAGGTCCTGTAGTTCTAGCCAGAGAATCTCTGACATGGAGTAATGTTTAGCCTTGAACCTTGTGAAGACGAATAAACCAAAATCTTGCCCTGATATGTAGGGTGGCAACATGGTTAACACTTGTAAGTAATGATCATTCTCCTAATATTTCACTTTTGCCTAATGACCCAGACTTCGCAGGCCAATAATTCTGTGAATCATCTCATACTTCAAAATAAACGCTAGGAAAAATGTGTGCAAGGCTGCCTAAATACTATAAGCCTTGTGGATCATAAATCAGAAAACAAGGAAAATAATCCCATCAAATATGTTTTATTTCATTATTTTCGATTTTAGTCATGCATTTTAAAGGCTGGTGTTGAGCTTAAGTAATGGGTGCAATTGTAAATCTTCAGAGAACCAAAGGCAAACAGCGTGCATGCAGCACGCATGAGATGACCTTCGAGGTCAATTGGCAGTGAATGGCTTTTATACTGCTGACAAAATCATAGATGGTTTTGGTTAGAACAGACCTTAAAGATCAAAATGTTATTTTGGAATTTCTTTTCTAATGAGATAAAACTGAGTGGATTGAGAAGGTCCAGGTATCTTCAAAAGAGTCTATGGAGGCTTTACATGTTTGATTACATTAATTATTGTCTAAACTATAGCACTTGTAATCTAAGATGTTGCTTCATGCTAATCACAAATTATGACATTTCTGCAATGAATGGCAGATTTAATTGGAAGCATCATGTTTGAGCTTTGTCTCATACTCCAGAGCTACTGCAGGTACCTAGCGTGGTAACCATCGGTAGGATTTCAGGTCCATCCAGTCATTGTTACTAAATAAATAGGTCAATTGAGTTTCCAGGTTCTAGATATTGAGAAGAGAAGGCTCAGGGAGATCTTATCAGTGTGTACAAACACCTGAAAGGACACAGTAAAAAAAGACAGATCCAGTTTCCTCTTAGTGGTGCGTGGTGGCAGGATGAGAGGTAATGGGCGTAAGTTGAAAACCTGGACATTTACAGTGAGGGTGCTCAGAGAATGGAAGAGGTTGGCAGAGGTGTTATGGGGTCTCATCCTTGGAGATAATCAAAACCTGACTGGAGACATCCTTGACCACCCTACTCAAGGAAAGCACTTGGGCTGGATGATCTGCAGAGGTGCGATCCAGCCTCAACGTTTTTGTAACTGTAGTGCAGATTCTACTGAAACGATATCTACTACAAGACACGACTAATTACCAGTGATTAATGGCTACATACATTTCCTGATTTAGACATATGACGCATGGCATCGCCAGAAATGGACATTTCTGTCTCTGTGTTATAAAACCATAGACTCATAGAACGTCCTGAGTTGGAAGGGACCAAAGGCTTTGGCCAAAGGCTTCTGCAATATTGTCAGGCTTGGGGAGCTGTAACTGCTTCCCTGGGGAGCTATTCCAGTGTGCCAACACCCTCCGGGGGAAGAACCTTTTCCTAATGTCCATCCTAACCCTCCCCTGGCACAGCTTCCTGCCATTCCCTCGGGTCCTGTCCTTGGTCACCAGAGAGAAGAGCTCAGCACCTGCTCCTCCTCCTCCCCGTGTGAGGAAGCTGCAGAGCACGATGAGGTCTCCCCTCAGTCTCCTCTTCTCCAGGCTGAACACACCAAGTGACTTCAGCCTCTCCTCATGTGGCTTCCCCGTTAGATCCTTCACCAAACATATTCAATGTTTATTATTAACTGATATCTACAAACTGTATTTGTAATTTAGACTGTCTGAATTAGGCTTAGATTTTCACCTGGGCATCAGGTCTAGAATTTGTACTAATGCATGGAGCAAGCACAAAGGCTGTACTGTCAAATTAGGTTGAAGTGGGATGTAATTGATGCATAGGCTTAACTTTGTGTAGTAAAGAACCATATTCTGAATTCATGTTTATGGAAAGGAGTAGGTGAACTGTTAGCTCCTGGTTTAGAGCACCAATTTGGAGACAAATCTACGTGTTATACAAGCTAAAGAATTTGGAAATGTTTCAGTCATGAAGACTTTCATGCAATTTCATGAAATAGTGTGTGTGAAAAAATGCTTAAATTCCTATAAGTTGATAAGATCAAAACTAGAGCTGGGATGTGCTGGATTTCCTCGTGACATCTGCTGATAGTATCTGTTTCTGTTGGCTTACTTTTTAGATTTTTTCTTAGTAGATTATTTGCAACTGGGTGCTTTGAAAGGAAACAAGGAATTTGCTTGTGATTTATCCAATGCCCCACTCAATGGGGCTGTTGTGTCACCAACAGAGTTCCAGCTTACTGGCTTGCTGCCCCTACTGATGGATTTCTATAGGAGATCTTGAACCCCCTGATCCAGTGGGAGGTGTCCCTGCCCATGGCAAGGGGGCTGGAACTGGATGGGCTTTGAGGTCCCTTCCAAACCAAACCATTGTAGGATTCTATGATCTCACTGTCTGCAAAAATAGGTTTTGGCTCCTTTCTGGAATAAGGCAAGGGAAATATTCTAATACCTCGATAATGGGGCTGCCTCCTACCTTTCATAACAAACTCGCAACTTCTCTTGCTTTACACAAACCTCCACTCTGCATATCTTACTTATGGCACAACCCAGGGATAACCTCACTTATTTGTAATTGAAATTCTTCCTAGATGGATTTGCACCACTGTTTAGGCCCCAGTCTAAAGTTAATATCAGGCCTACTGTCCATCCTGCCATTTACCTGCACGTTTCCTCTCAGCAGCAGGGCTGGGGGCCAGGGATCAGTCCCCCGTGGGGACAGTGAGGCCTTTGGAAGGGGAGCACTGGGGTTCCAGGGCAGGGCACTCTCTGCAGGGGGATGGGCAGCAGTTGTCGCGTGTCTTTTGCTGCTTCCCCGTGTTTGGATTTGATCCATTCCAGGGCAAAGCAAACAGGTTTGTGCTAAGGGCTGACTTTCTGGTAGCGTGTTTTGTTTTGCAAACACACACATGGAGCTGAGAGGCAGATGAAGAAACCCCTCTGGTGGCTGTTCCCTTTCTGCTGTGGCTATAGGATAAATGTCCTTTTACTCTAAGGTGGCAGCGAAGTTCTACCCAGTGTGTTTTGCTGTGCATTGGAACAGAGGAGGGGCACTCATTTTTGCATCTGCAAAGAGGGACTAGTTAGCACCTGAAAGCCAACATAGCCTTAGCCCAGTCTCTTGGGCTGAGCTAGCTGTGGTATAACCCTGAAAAATTATTTTCCTTAGAATTGCTGCGCCAGGATTTACCTGGGTGATTGCTGGTAGCTCCAATTTGAGCTCCAGCCCCAGGTAGGATCAGCTGCTGTATCAGGGCACAGCAGAGTTGCATCAAGTAGGCCAGGGACTGCAAAGGAACTATTGACTCTTTCCAGCCTTGTAAATGATTCAGGAGTGTCTTCAAAGGGCTCTGCGCATCATTTTTTCTAAGGGTAACCAGAGGAGTTCTGTACAGAGGGAACAGGACCCCAGGCTTCTTTGGAACATATGAAGGACCAGGTTTGACAATTGGTTCTCAAATGACAAAGACCGAAAAAAGATTTCAAGATTTCAAGCAATTTACAAGGAAAAAGTACAAAATTTATTTTGATTACAGCCTGTGACTATTGAATATATGTACCAGGACTGGAGGAGAAAGGACTTGGAAAGCACCAAGCCTTAAAATAGTATTTTAAAATACACATTAAACCATTAGTTGCAAATCTTGCTAGTGACAACTTTGATTGTAGTTCAGTGCGTTTCCAATGAGTGAGACATCCTCTTGGGTCGGTCACAAAAATATCATTTCTTATCCAGAAGAGAAGTTGGTTATGCATCTGTTGTGCAAGAAATAAGCATCATCTGAGATATGTGAGTAAATTATAACGTAAGGTAGGACTTGTATTCGCCCTGCAAGGAAAGTATTTTTTACCTATAAAAACCATATTTCTTAAATTGCAGTTTGCCAAATGGCTGAAGTTCGGGGAAAGTTACATTTGGATTTTAATTATTATCTTCCATTTTCTCATGATGCTTCTTTCTTCAAAAACATAACTCCTCTGGGATGAAAACCTTCATGTTTGTTCACAATGGGGAATGTTTATGGGAGAGTTTGAAGGAGTGGGACTGCTTGTATGGGAGCCCCAAATCTGAAGGTTTTCTTTGACAACTTTTTTTCTTCTTTCCCATAGCATTTTACTTTTCCTAAAATCTATTTTTTTATTAAATGGATTTATAACATAGAATCACAGAATGGTTTGGGTTGGAAGGGACCTCAAAGTCCATCCAGTTCCAACCAGGGACACCTCCCACTGGATCGGGGGCTCAAAGCCACATCCAGCCTGGCCTTGAACACCTCCAGGGATGGGGCAGCCACCACTGCTCTGGACAACCTGGGCCAGGGCCTCCCCACCCTCACACCAAAACATTTCTGCCTAAGATCCCATCTCAATCTCCCCTCTTGCAGCTGAAAACCGTTCCTCCTCATTCTGTCCCTGCACTCCCTGATCCAGAGCCCCTCCCCAGCTTTCCTGGAGCCCCTTTCAGTCCTGGGAGGCTGCTCTAAGGTCTCCCCACAGCCTTCTCTTCTCCAGCCTGAACAACCCCAACTCTCTTGGCCTGTCCTCGTAGGGACATATAACTTATGCCTTTAGTTAATGGCCTTTACATTTAATATCCTCCTTTCATGATTAGGTAGATATGCAGTCTATTAGAAACTCCAAACTAACGAATTTTATTTTTATTAATTTTTATTATTATTATTTGTGTTGAATATTTTTTCTTTCATTTTCATATTTATGTTCCATCATTCATTTCTATCCTAAGTTTATGAGTGAAAACATATATTTCCCTCTGGCCCCCTTCTGGCCAATATTTTAAATTTCTTTTTTTTTCCTTATGTATTAGGGAATATTACTTGTACAAAGTGAAATATATTTGGCTGGACAGAAATACGACTCTAAACCTTTCTTATTAATCAACCTTTTTATTTCTAAATCTATACCAATGAATAAAAATTCAGAAAAAGTTTTGTAGGGAGCTATAAAAAAAATCAAACAAAATCATAAAAGCATCTATTCTTTTTTTTTCTCTGCTCAGTGCCTTTTCCTTCCCAGAGTCTCCCACTTTCACAGAAAGAATTTTGGTGATGCTGTCTTCCTGAACTAAATCTAGTATTATTTAAAAGGTGACTTCTTCTTTAACGGACTTCTACATGGTTGTCACAGGGGATGCTCCTGTCTGGAGTACAGCTTTGTAGCACAGTCTCACTTCTGTGCTGGCCCTTGCTCCTCAGCACGCTGAAGTTGACAGTCCTCCCATCTCTGAGCTGGAAGAAAACACCAGATGAAATATATTTTCATTTGGGTCCTTTGAGGCAGTCACAGCTGCTCATGTGTGTGGTTCCAGATGTGGTTTTAGTTATCTTGTTGACTTCAGCAGTTCTGGAAATCAGACTTGCAGTGTCTTACCCTTTGAGATAAAGGTCCAGCTTTCCAAAAGGTACTCCAGGACCACCTTGTGCAGAGCTCTTTCCAGCATGCGACTTGGACACAAGAGCAGGATCCCACTGTATGGCATCTGCAGAGCAGGGAAAAGTCCTGAGAGGACTTACTTTGTGTATGCAGGGCTGTTTGGGGTTTCACTTCACCCCCGATGATTTTTTTCTGATGTGGCACTCTTTGTTGCTTGGTCCTGATTCACTACTCCAGGCTTGTTCTTGTTCAAACCGATGAACGACACCTAACACGACTGCTTGATGTGGAAAAAAGGGCACTGAGATGAGGTGCAAGGCAGTAGATGATTCTCTGCAATAATGAGTGTTCAGCTAATGTAAGTCTATTTCATCAAACTCTCTACATATTTACAGCACATCATTTATTGTTCTGGGAAGCTTGACTTCCTCTGGACAGAAGGGGTTAAAGGTTTCTGCAAGTCTTAGCTGGCTTTCATATAAGGTGTTTAGATCCTGCTGGATGTCTGAACCCAATTCAATTCGCATCAAAGCACTACCTCAACATTTTGCTTTGACAGAAAACCAGTTTTGGGTCTATCATGTGGTTTTCTTCACTTACCAGGTTTATGTCTTGTAGATTTTGGAAATAGAGAGTAAGAGGTTGGTTCTGTGTATACCAAAGTTTTCTGGACTAGATTACACAATCACTTGAGTCATTTAGCTGTTTCTGGAAGTTTTACAATGAAAAAGAGTTATGTCACAGCAGCATCAGCTCAGCTGCCAAGCCAACAGGCAGTTTCTGCTCCTACTGAAATAGCTAAAACTGCCAATGAATGTCAATGAAGGGTTTTCAGCTGCAAGAGAGGAGACTGAGATGAGATTTTATGAAGAAATGTTTTGGTGTGAGGGTGGGGAGGCCCTGGCCCAGGCTGCCCAGAGAAGTGGTGGCTGCCCCATCCCTGGAGGTGTTCAAGGCCAGGCTGGATGGGGCTTTGAGCCCCCTGATCCAGTGGGAGGTGTCCCTGCCTATGGCAGGGGGTTGGAACTGGATGGGCTTTACTGTCCCTTCCAGCCCAAACCATTCCGTGATTCCGTGAGTGACCGGAAGGGTGGAAGACCTGGGTATTGTTGCATGGCAAAGGCATGGGGTCAAGATAAGTCTTTTACATGAAACCTAAGAATCTTCATTTTCCTCCACTAATAAAACATTAAAGAAGCAAATCTGGAACAAACTCCAGAGCTGTCTAGAATTATTTACCAAAAGTTTTGGATGGATAAGGAAGGGGTAAGAAACAAAGAGGTTTTTGCATTTTAGATTTGCTATGTTATCTATGTATCCAATTCCATGCCTGAGCTTATGGAGGTGCTTGGAATTTCAGCATAAATTGTATGAGATCTGCCAGTGGTTAGCATTTAGCAGAACGGTTGGAAATTGTTTCTTACATTAAGGATCCCTTTTGTTTTATTTTCAATTCCAATCACAGACTTTCAAGACTTTCTTACATCGTCTTTGTGTAAGGATAATAACACAATCCAGCGGGTTTGTTGGCCCTGACCTGGTTAATTTGGGTAGATAACTATGAATAAGCACAATAATGGCTTTCCACCTCTGGTTTCCTTATTGAACCTAGAAGGGGTATCTTAAATAACGCAAAAATAAAGCTGAAAGTTTTTAAAGTATTGGGTAGGGTGCTCTGCCTAGGAAAAAAGGAACTCTTTTACAGAACAAATGAGGAAAAATAATACCAGTGATTACACATTTCCTCAAAAACATCACATTCTGTTACGCTTTGTTTAGCTTATAACAAAGTTTAGCAGAGGACCCTGTTAATGGTTTGGTTTGGGATGCACCAAGGCTGTCTCTACAAATCACACAACGTATAAGATGCAAATTCTGCTGAAATAATTTTTAAGTGTAAGCAAGGAAAATACCGGCCAAGCTGTTGGGGAGACAGAAATCAGAGAAACAAGACAGACTTGGGCAAGTCCTTCTACATGCCTTCACGTAAGAAAATTCACCTGGGATATCCGCTGATACCGATCTGTTCAATATCAGCCCTACAATTATCCTTTCTAAGGCTTTTCTTCCACTAAAGGCAGCTTCACCAATCGTAACAACTTGGCTTTGCTGTGGGCTCTTTCCAGCTTGAGGGGAAAGGTTCAGTTTTTCACACCGAACAGCACGTCAGCATACTTCACAACTTCAGGAAGAGTGTTATTGGGGAGTACCTAGCACAAATAATGGAATATGTTATATATGGTCATACAAAGCAATAATATAAGGCAGATAATAATGTGCAGTGCATTTTTACTCGAAAGTAAACACCCTCCTTTAAAAACAAAAGTGACGGAAACAACATTGCCTTTTAGTACTTCATGGTTTTCATTACAGGACCTGTGTTTCTGTTTTAAATGGTATGTGAGTACCCTCCATTCCTGTCTATCTACTGGAGGCTGTGTCTTAAAGCTAAGTAATACCCTACTTTTGCCTGGAATTAGCCAAATCTGTTCATAACAGATTACCATCAATAGCTTTTATAGAGGCGATTACCAATTCCAATTGTCTGCCAAGTGGCATTAGGTTTAGTGTTTCCATCCGCCCAGTCATTAAGTGCATGTCAAACGCAAAGTAACTGGTAATTTCTGCAATTAAGGACACCATTATTGTTTCCTTTACTTAAACAGGGAGGCCAGATTTCATGGTTAAATGTAACCACCAGTTGTTCCCACACACACTTAGGATCTGTGCTGCAGAATAGTGTTAATCCTATGAGAATACACAATTAATAAGATAACTGTAGATTAAGTTTGCTACTGTGAGCTCAAACCTTAAAAGATCACATCCTCTTGAAGGCATTTAATTTGAGGAAAATCCCAGAGACCAGTAGAAGGAATGGCCTGGAATCTTGAGGACAGACAAATATAAGTTTCAAACTGTTGCTTAAAATGATGAGTATGCTCAAGGACAGGAAGAAATAGTTGCATACAGCCACATCAAAACTATTTTTTTGGCTGTTGATATGAGAAACACAATTTCTTGTTTGGAAAAAAAAATGAAGAAGATGTCATTAATATGCTCTGAGGGGAAAAAGCAAAGTTGAGGAAAAGCTGAATAAGACAAAAATCACGTAAGAAGTCCTTGGTCAGGATTTGCTACTCACTCCTTCAGTAGCCTGAATTTTATTTAATGTTCCTAATTCTTACATTTCTGAGTGTTGATAGTAAATGAAACCTATCACTATAAAGGCATTAATTAGAAATGTTCCTCTGTCATGTAGCACAGTGGGTGAGATGGGTGGTAACAGGATAACTGATATTCCATTTGCCACTGCCTACCATTAATTAACACGAATATTAATATTTACGGGGGATAATTAACCTCAGAGACTGATAACTTTTAATAGGTTCTAAAATAAGTTTCCATCTTGTTTTTCATCTCCAGGCACGGAAGTCTAATACAATAAACAACTATGTAGTGCTGGGAGCCACGTGTGAGCAGCACAAAGACACAGAAATTCCCAAAGTAAAACTGCTAAATTATTTCAGTTTAACAGTGGTGCCCTTTTTATGAAACAGGACTGGGGAGGAAGGTGGTATCACTCCCTCACTGCAACCTTTCCTGCTTGTTGGTTTAAGACCCACTGTAATGTTACTTAAATGCTGGTTTCTGGATTTGATTGAATGTGCCTTTATTGAGAGAAGCACTGCTCTTATATGAACGTGACATAGGTTCTTTTTTGCCAAGGGAAAACAGACCAATTCAAGTCACTTAAAGATACGAGTAAAAGCTATAGTGAATTTAATTTAATCAGAGTGTATGTTTAATCACCTTTAAGGCACTTAAGGGATTTTGTTGATTTCTGTATTTATTAACAGGGGCTCATTTAGACCTTGCTTCGTGAATATACAACCCCTTCAAATTAAGAGTAATGTTTTGGGTCTATTCTCCTCTCTTTTAGCCAAATCTATTAACCCTGAAGAGTAAGAAAACCACAAAGTAGGTAAAATTGGGACATAAAAATGGGAGGTGAAGTGTATTTGCTTGGCTAGAGCAGAGCCATTTAAGGATGAGTGGTATGTTCTTATGCTTTCCTCCCCTCTTGGAGCACCTCTTTCCCCCAGGAGCACTTGTCTTACCTCCTTTGTTGTGACATTATGGAGTCATAAATGTAGGTGATTTGACTGAAGCCTGGGTTCAGTTTTGTTCCCTTCACTACAAGAAAGATATTGAGTTACTGGAGCATGTCCAGGGGAGGGCAACAGAGTTGGGGACACAGCTGGAGCCCAGGAGTTCTGGGAGCCATTGAGAGACCTGGAGCTGCTTATTCTGGAGAAGAGGAGGCTGAGGGGAGACCTCATCGCTCTCTGCAGCTCCCAGAAAGGAGGTTGTGGTGAGGGGGGCGCTGGGCTCTTCTCCCAAGTGATAAGCAATAGGATGAGAGGAAATGGCCTGAAGTTGCATCAGGGGAAGTTTAGATTTGATATCAGGAAAAATTTCTTTACTGAAAGAGTGGTGAAGCCCTGGCAGAGGCTGCCCAGGGCAGTGGTGGAGTCCCCATCCCAGTATGTGTTCAAGCAACGTGTAGATGTGGCACTTGGGGACAGGATTTAGTAGGCACAATGGGATTGGGCTGACAGTTGGACTTGATGAGCTTAGAGGTCTTTTCCAACCTGAATAGTTCTACAATTCTAAGATTTTATGACTAGGTGGACATTTTTGGCATTACATGGATCATATTTTCAGCTTAATGTAGGCAATTTTATTTATTTCTCTCATACACGGGTAGATGAACTTTAGCTTCCTATCTATAGGGAAAGACTTAAAAACCTTATTATCTTCAAAAGCTTGAAAATCCACATTGGTCATATCCATGCAACAAGACCATCCAAAGCAGACACATCTCAGGGTACTTCAAAGCTTTATTCCGACTTAAATCCTAAAGTTGTTCTAAAGCAGAGGAAAGTTAACTGAATGAGCATGCTTATACACACCAACACAGACACCTACACCATGGACACTGCCATCATTAATGGATGTCACGAGCCTAAGGTGGATCTGCGAATGTTTAGCATCTCCAGCTTTAATTGGTTTTAGTTATTTTATCCTTTAATGTGATTCTGTTGGTAACTCAATCTCTTCTTTTTCTGCTGAAAACTGTCCCCCCACATCCTGTCACTGCACTCCCTGATCAAGAGCCTCTCCCCAGCTTCCCTGGAGCCCCTTTCAGTACTGGGAGGCTGCTCTAAGGTCTCCCCAGTGTTTTTCTTCTCCAGGCTGAACAATGCCAACTCTCTCAGCCTGTCCTCGTATGGGAGGTGCTCCAGCCCCCTGAGAGGGCTCAGAACCAAGAGCTTGTCTGATGCAACCAGATGAGATCTCAGTCCCTGTGAGAGGAAACTCCAGACCCAGAAGTGTCTCCACAGGAGTGAATTGAGCTGTACCAAGGGATGGGCTGAGAAATGCTGCCCTCCCTCCCACTCCATCTGATTTCCCCCTGAAAGCTC
The DNA here is from genome assembly GCA_033558185.1 of Dromococcyx pavoninus. Classification (NCBI taxonomy): domain Eukaryota; kingdom Metazoa; phylum Chordata; class Aves; order Cuculiformes; family Neomorphidae; genus Dromococcyx; species Dromococcyx pavoninus. The sequence continues at coordinate 204,132 of JAUMJL010000552.1, forward strand.
TACCACATTTCTTTATCTGGGGCACAAATACCGATAAAGCTGCTATATCAAGCAGAACTTTGTAAGCGAGCAGGAGCAGAAGGAGGCGGGGAGACAGCCCTTCAGGCTCCTGACATACCCCAGACCTGGCAGCGCACTCAGGCACTTGTTACAAGCACATAAACACTTGCTGTTTCAAGATATGGGAGAAGGGCAGCAGCTGAAAACAAGCTAAATCAGAGGGTCTGTGTGACTCTGCTATTTATCATTCCCTAATTAACTGTTAATTTGCTGGTCTTTAGGTTCAAGCACAGCCCTAATTCATCACAGGCAGCAATGACAGCATCAGAGCTGGGGGAAGGTGCTCTGTGCAGCACTTCAGCACTCTTCTCATTAACAAAAAACCATGACGTGAAGCAATTCATACAGCTGTCCACAGCGGAGATAAGGCTGGGTGTAAAAGGCAGATGGGGCAGGACTGAAGCTGCCACCGATGGGCCTGCTCTGCCAGCCCTGCTCTGGCACTGCGAGATGAGGAGGAACAGGCTGGGAGGTCTCCTAGTAATTTTAAACTACCATTTCTGATTGTATCAGGAATTAAGAGCTAAAGTAGCCCACAAGAACTGCCGTTAAGTATTTGACCCTAGCAGAATAATGGCTATTGTTTCTTTTTTTATTATTTGCCCATGCACAGAAAATGGTAGAGCCAGCTCGTATGTGCCTACAATCTTATCACATAGAATCACAGAATCATAGAGTCATAAAGGTTGGAAAAGACTGCAAGGCTCATCCAGTCCATCCGTCAGGAGAATGCTACTGTGCCTAATAAACCATGTCCCCAAGTGCCACAGCTACACATTGTTTGAACATATACTGGGATGGGGACTCCACCACTGCCCTGGGCAGCCTCTACTACGCTTTCCATAAAGAAATTTTTCTTAATATCCAATCTAAACCTCCTGTGGCACAACTCGAGTCCATTTCCTCTCATTCTATTGCTTGCTTTTTGGGAGAAGAGACCAACACCAGCCTCTCCATAACCTCTTTTCAGGGAGCTGCAGAAAGCAATGAGGTGTCCCCTCAGCCTCCTCATTGCCAGCCTAAACAGATCCCTCGGGCTACTCCTCCTTGCCTTCTTCTTGAGACACTTCAGCAGATCTCTTCCCCTTCTCCAGACATGCTCCAGCCCCTCAAGGTCTTTCTTGTACTGAGGGGCCCAAAACTGAACCCAGGATTCGAGGTGTGGCCTCACCAGCACCAAGTGCAGGGGGTCGATCCCTTCCCTGCTCCTGCTGCCACCCCATTGTTGATCCAAGCCTGGATGCTGTTGGCCTTCTTGGGCCACTGCTGGCTCATGTTCAGCCACTGTTGACCAGCACCCCAGGTCCTTTTCCACCAGGCAGCTTTCCAGCTGCTCTTCCCCAAGCCTGGAGCACTGCCTGGGATTGTTGTGACCCAAGTGCAAGACCCAGCACTTGGTCTTTGTAAACCCCCATCCGGATGGCCTTGGCCCATCGATCCAGCCTGTCCTGATCCCTCTGCAGAGCCTTCCTGCCCTCCAGCAGACTGATCCTCCTGCCTGACTTGGTGTCATCTGCAAACTGACTGAGGGAACACTTGATCTCTACATCTGGATCATGGAAAAAGATGTTAAACAAAATTGGCCCCAACACTGAGCCCTGGAGAACAGTGCTTATGACACCACACATTATGTCTCCATCAAAACTATCTCTCCAAGCCATTAACTCACATATCATTCCAGATCTAATACAGTCTCTCAGGATTCTCTCCGGTGACTGCTGCCTAAGGAAGGGTTAAGCTCAGGGACCAGTTCCGTTGGGGTGAGAGGTTCAACACTGCTGGACTGGGCTCACTGCTCCCCAGCCCTACAGGTATTAGTCCACAGGAATAGTCTTACAGATTTTGCAAGTTAAGAACGTGCCTAAGCCCGATGCTGTAAACGTTGGTGGTAGGCAGCAGAGTTTATGTTGTATCTGAAACACTTATGGCACTCTGTAAATAGTTTTTAATAGCAATACATACATGCTTTTTGTTATCAGGCTATGTTCTCCTGGTTCTCCTCAGTCCTGCGATCTCTGCTGCCATCCCCACAAACCTGCCGGCGTATGCACCACAGAAATTATCCTTTTTCACTCTCGTTATCAAAATATTTTAAAAGGAACACAGCATAAGGAAAATATTTTACCCAGAGGAGCTAAAATGAAGACGATTTTTAACACAGAGACCTTGTAGAGGGCTCGTGACATTTACACACTTTGTGCCACTTCATATCCCTGTGTTATAACACCTAGTTAAGGTTTTCCCTTTATGGACTTTCGGGCATAGAGCACCTTATTAATGTCAGGCCTCCAGCTCTCCTCAGCCAGGCTTGGCTGCTGCCTGCCTAAAAAAGCCCGGCCTTCCAGGGAATAATGATTTTGAGGGGTGCCTTGAATTAAAGTTGAGGGGTGAGTTACACCAATCAAGAGCGCTTTTCGTGCTGCAATAACAGAAAATGCTTTATTCTTTACAGTGACATTTGGCAGGATGTTCAAGTATTTATGACAAACTCGGGAGCTGGGGTGTTTCTTGGCAAAACCAGTTGCTTTATTAACACTTGAAAATCGCCTGTTGCACAACAGTAGCTTTTCACTGGGATTTCAATAAACTCATCCACATTGAGAGGTGATCTGCAAATCCCACACCTCCTTGTTCTCTCTGCTGACTTTTGGATTTGGGAAAAATGACTGCATGTCCAAATGGTGTAGCTTGTGCCCAAGTGTACAGCTGAACTGGTTCAGACCAAATCATAGAAATCATAGAACTGTTAAGGTTGGAAAAGACCTCCAAGATCATCAAGTCCAACCACCAACACAACACCACCGTGCCTACTAAACCATGCCCTGAAGCACCACATTTAAGTGTTTTTTTAATGCCTCCATGGATAGAGACTCCACCACTGCCCTGGGCAGCCTCTGCCAGGGCTTCACCACTCTTTCAGAAAAGAGATTTTTTCCTAATATCCAATCTAAACCTCCCCTGGCACAACCTGAATCTATCTTCTCTCATCCTATACAACTGACTTTATCAAAAAAGATGTTCCTTCTGGATCAAGAGACTCAAAGTCAAAATTATTTGTTTCATGTAGGACTGATGGAGTTAATTCAGGAGGAAGAGGAGCCAGAGCTGTTGATTCACAAATGCAAACAGACAAATCTAGGGTGATCACATGGAATTATCCACCTCACCTATTTATTAGTTATTGTTTCTCAAGGATGGATGATTTGCATGGAAGGAGTCCAGACATGCTGAATTTTTTCAGCTTTGTGTCTGTAGAGTCACAGAATCATAGAATGGGCTGGAAGGGACCTCAAAGACCATCCAGTTCCAACCCCCTGCCATGGACAAAGACACCTCTCACGGGATCAGGGGGCTCAAAGCCCCATCCAACCTGGCCTTCAACACCTCCAGAGAATGAGCAGCTACCTCTTCTCTGGGCAACTTGGGTCAGGGCCTCCCCACCTTCACAGGAAAGCATTTCTTATAAGATCTCATCTCAATCTCCTCTCTTATGGTCTATTCTTGATTATGTATTGATTAGCATGATAAAAATACAACCTTTATCAGTTTCCATAGATTTAGTATGTTTTGTGCCATGCTAGCTTTTTTCTAGGTTAGAGTAGCTTGTTATGTGCAGTAGGTTACACTCACTTTGCAATCAAAAGTACAACATTAATTTCACAAATGCAGCCACACTGAGGAACTTCAAAATGTAACAGTTTCACATTTTTCAGCAGCACTCCACAGCATCCAGCTTGTGCTGCTGAACCATCCTGAGCTCTGTGAAAGATGAGGTGGCACCGGCAGAGCACTAAGCAGTTGTCACCACATTGTGCACACAAACTTAGGAGTAATAGATGGGCAAGGACTATGACCAACAGAGGAAAATCCTGTCCTCTTGGGTATTGTTTCCATATGGTGGTATCAGTGAGCTCAGCCATAATTTACTGAACAAGCAACTGAACTGTGCTAAGAGATGGACCAACTTAGCAAGAAAAATTAGGAGGGCAGTGATGGCTCATTTTTGTGATAACATATGAGATACTCAAGCCTTGTTGTAGCTTTGTCTTCAAACCTCTGAAGAGGAGATTAGAATGATGGAGCTGAACTACCCCAGTTCCCATAGAGGGAATTCAGCTTTTCAACACAGCTTGTTTTATTGAGAAGTACGTGGGTGTTTCGTATTCTCAGGAAAATGACGAGCAGCTTTGCACCTTCACAGGAAGGAAATGTTTTGCCTCTCTGGGATCACAGTCCTCCAGCAAATTGCCATCGAGCTGTGAAGGTGAATACTTGTCTCCAGAGGCTGCAGACAGCACACAGTCTGCTCTTTGCCAGTTCTGGGTTCTGTGGTGTTTTACACTTATATAGTCAGTGAGGCTCAACATCTGGGACCAAAATGGCATTTTGCACCTGACAAACAGGAATTTACCTCCCACTTCTCTTTTTTTGCTGGTAAAATACATCTGTGCTACTGTTTCTTGACCCCCAAAAAATGAATATACCCACATAAAATAAATGCCTGCATATATAAACCACTTTTTTTTATCTCTGCTACATTCTAAAATGCTCGTTATTCAAGCTTTAAAAATAAGTTTAAAATGTGCATTTATTTCCTCTAAGTAGGCACATTTCCCATGATCTTTCTGTGTACTTGGGCATCTAAAGGCCGGATTCAAGCCAGCACAGGGCAGCAGAGAATTTCCTGGTCAACAAGAAGGTTTTTTGAACAGTTTCCTTGGTCTCAGTCCATTATAGGAGGCAGGGAGCAGGCAGCACTATAAAGTGTAACAGCAGTGGTGTGAGGATGGGCACCCGGACCCCAGTCAACCCATCTCCTTCTTTGATGGTCACTGTGTAAGCAGCACTTGCAGACATTGTTGCTCATCTCCCTTGCTGGTGGCCTTGGGAAGAGCAGCAAAGTTTTCTTAGGAGTGCCACCAAAGGTCTCTTGACAGTGTTTCAACAGTGAACTCTGGGATATGAGGCTATGAGCAACCTGAGGCTTTATGCGGCTTTGAGCACCCTGATCCAGTGGGAGGTGTCCCTGCCCATGCTAGGAGAGTTGGAACTGGATAAGCTTTAAGGTCTCTTCCAACCCAAAACTTTCTCTGCTTCTGTATGGGTCTGTCTCCAGTAAGACTGCTCACAGCAAAGACAGCTACAGCACAGGAGAGGTGTGTGTGGGAGTAGATTGATAGCTGATTTATTTGTCTTTTATTCTTCTTCAGAAAGTGGTGTGAGAAGGACCAGGTCAGTTTGTATTTGTACATTATTGTGTCTATGTATTGGTTTTATAAGTCAATTAAGATTTGTGACTGTTTTAAGCTGAGTTTAAAGTGGAGACACATTTGTTTGCAGTCACAAGTACATCAGTTATTATTCATTAGTTATCTAACCTTGTATATGTGTCGTTATCACATAGCCATTAATTGTGCTTTCCAAATAATCTTCAGTTAAGATTTAGGATGACAACTGCAACTCAGTCGTTGGATATACGTAAAAAAAAGAAGACAAGTCTGTTTAAACTATTGCAAATCCCCACAGTGTTCCATTATGAAAAGAAAAAATAATCTACCTACTTTGTGTTCTTAGGCACTGGTATCCTGTTTGCCCAGCCTAATTTCATTAGCGTGTCGGGCAGACAGTGAATTGCCAGCAGAATGTAAAATACAACTACAGCCAAACAAGCCTCTAATTCATGTTGATGGCAGCTTCCACCCCTGCAACGAGTGCAGCCCTCTGAACACTGCTGCTGACAGCCAACCATTACAAGAAGGGTAGGTGTAATGTGACTTCTGTATCTTCTCAAGTTCTATGAGATAAAGCCTTCATTCTCCCACTCCTCTCCCAGATGATCTACATGCAGAGAACCTTCCCTGAAATAAATATTTGCATGAAGGTAAAAGATGTTAATGAATTCCAAGTGAAATGTTATGGGGTTTTCTATACAGTAGCACCTCAGCTGTGTGTGTATCCCGAGGAGCACTCACTTCTGAAAAGGGATATATAAAAAGGAGTTTTTCTTCCCCTGTGTTTGGTATCTCTGTGATTTACGGCAGAAGATGTGAAATTCAAACCTAAAATAGATAAGCACGACGTATTCTCTTTGTTGCCTTTATTTCAGTGATTAGAGATGGAGACTGGCCCAAAAACAAACTGGATTCAGCTCTAGCATAGGACAGTTTTGCTTCCCTACAGCATCCCAGATGATCCTCTTGCTCCTGCCTTGCACTGTGGTGACTTTGAAGGAGCATCTCTGTTCTTCTCCTGTCTCTTAGAGATTCATCTGTCTGCCCAGCAGTCCCATGAGCACCTCAGACACATGGCACACACCTCTTAGACAGAACATCAGTGTGTTTAAAGCCCACCATACCTCAGCTGGGGACTTTGGGTCCCACTATAATGCAGAGTCCAGTGTTACTCTTGTAACTGGATCATATTCTGCTGCTGGAGTCCACGTCTGGAGCTCTGTCCTATGACAGAGACGGGGGAAGGACTTTGCTTCCCTCAGTGGGGCCACCAGATCCCCCACAGCTGTCTGTAGTTTCATGTTAAGCAGTACATAATCCTCCCTTCCCTGAGACACTGTTCTACCTGTGGAAAATCAATTGCCTCTTATGAGACTCTCCTGTGAGAGAAATTAAGTAATAAAATTGGATTAACATCCTGAGTAAACAGAAACTCAGTCACTTGAATGAACAATATAAGAAAGACCCTTCAAAAGTGATGAAAATTCAGTGCTGAAAGACTGCGTATTCAACCGACCAATTGCATCCTCAAATTCGCCTGATTATTTTGACTAATACTTTGTTTGCTCTCTACAGCTTCTTTAGAGTGACACTTAAATTCATCAAAATGATTTAAGACCTACTTCATCACCACATTATCCCTTCCCTTTGACCAGAGCTGGAGCCTTCACTGCTAATTCTTTTGTCTGCTGCAGGAGAGGAAGAGTCCTCTTGAAAGAAAAGTCCTTATCTTTCCTTTCAAGTGGTCCTGAGACTAATTGAGACTTCCCAAAGGCCCTCTATGTATAATAAATACACACTCTATCCGGCTCCACGATGCTCATGTGTTGTGAGTTGTTGAACGCTGTAATTAGCAGACTCAATAAACAGTGGTTTGAAGATGTTCAGCATCTTTATGGGATTGATCACTAAGACTGGGAACTGAAAGATGTCTTCTCCTGACTCACAAAATGCCTGTTTGCTTTAATTGTAGATAAATTCAGACATTTTCAACTGTGTTTCCAACAACAAGCACTTCAGCCTTTGAGAGGCTGTTACTTATGACATGAGGTATCCTTCCATGACCTAAGCTAGACTGCTTTTCTTCCCTATTCCTTTTCAATGCCCGATTTCTTTCTCTGTCAAGGTTAGAAGTTTTTGCTTTTTTCATCAAATTATAATCTGTATTGCTGGCAGGTAAGAAAATGCATATGATATGATCACTTTTGATTACTCTGAAATTTGGACCAACGTGTGAGAGGGTGGGAACTATTGCGACCTAAATCCAAGTGAAGTCTGTGCCACTTGGTTTTCAAGAACTAAGGAACAAATACTGGCACTTTTGAAGCAGGGTGGACACCAATTTTATTTGTCAGTTTTCATCACTACAAGAAGGACATGGAGTCACTGCAACGCATCTGTAGAAGGGCAATGAAGCTGGTGAAGGGGCTGGAGAACAAGTCTTAGTGGAGGAGCTGTGGGAGACCTTAGAGCAGCCTTCCAGTACTGAAAGGAGCTGGAGGAAAGCTGGGGAGGGGCTCTGGATCAGAGAGTGCAGGGATAGGATGAAGGGGAAGAGTTTTCAGCTGCAAGAGAGGAGATTGAGATGAGACCTTAGGAAGAAATGTTTTGGTGTGAGGGTGGGGAGGCCCTGGCGTGGGTTGCCCAGAGAAGTGTTGGCTGCCCCATCCCTGGAGGTGTTCAAGGCCAGGTTGGATGGGGCTTTGAGCCCCCTGATCCAGTGGGAGGTGTCCCTACCCATGGCAGGGGGTTGGAACTGGATGGGCTTTGATGTCCCTTCCAACCCAAGCCACTCTACGATTCTAGATTTCCCCTGCCCTCCCCCAGACCAGCAACCCTTCAGTGTGAAGGCACCGTATGCCACACAAGGCATCAACAAAGCTTCTCTTCCACCTATGCACCATGACAACTGTGAGACCAAGACTGTCTGCTACACAGCTCCAAACCTTAATAAGGGCATCGTGTCTGCATATGTGAAGTGTATTTTAAAACTATTGTTAGTAGGATGAGATTAGCAGTAATTTAATTTTAATGGGGATGTTTATGTTGAAACAGCTACAAGCACAAAGAGCCACAAATCATATCTGCCTCTAATTAATTCTCTTGATAAATCAGTTTCTCAGACTGCACCAAATTACCTTAATGAGGAAAAATCCTTGTTTATATCAACAACATTTAGCCAAATGTGGAATGTTTATAGCAATAATTCAACAGTGTCCTTCAAGGAGCACAAACAACAGTGATGAATGTTCAGGTTGTGCCGCTCTTTCTGTTCTTTGCCATCCTATCAAGTAAATAATATGTTTGGTTTAAAAATAAATGGAGATGTTTTGGGTAAGCAGTGGTTTGCTGAAGGGGAAATGGGCTAAATTATAGCACTAAATTATTTACTTAGGTAGGTGATGGTCCCACCTAGTTTGAAACAGACTGTGCACAGACCTCTAAATATCAGACAAGCAGCAAGGTTTGACTTCATATAAGGGACAATTTGGTTAATTTGTTATTGAAAAAAGAAGTAAACTTTACATAAAGCTTGATGGGTCAGAGAAATTCCTTCTCTGTCCTGACACTGCTTAGGTGACTCATTTCCCATTGGATACACCTGCTGGCACAGGCTCCTCATCCTTACACAGCATCCCAACACAGTGTGAGATGCTGTGTCCTCAGCAGAGGAAGGATATGGATCTGTTGGAGCGAGTCCAGAGGAGGCCATGGAGATGATCCGAGGGCTGGAGCACCTCCTGTACGAGGAGAGGCTGAGAGAGTTGGGGTTGCTCAGGCTGGAGAGACCTTAGAGCAACCTCCCAGTACTGAAAGGGGCTCCAGGAAAGCTGGGGAGGGGCTCTGGATCAGGGAGTGCAGGGATAGGATGAGAGGGAAGGGTTTTCAGCTGCAAGAGGGGAGATTGAGATGAGATCTTAGGCAGAAATGTTTTGGTGTGAGGGTGGGGAGGGCCTGGCCCAGGTTGCCCAGAGCAGTGGTGGCTGCCCCATCCCTGGAGGTGTTCAAGGCCAGCTTGGATGGGGCTTTGGCTTTTGTTCAATGAGCAATCAGGCACTGGATGTTTGTACACAAGTCATGTCTTTGCCTATATTTATGAATTCAATATTTTCTTTCTGCAGATCTTTTCTCAGAATGAACTTTCAGGACAATTCTTGCCCATCATGGGGTTTATCCCTACAGTTTCTTAAGAATGCCAATATAAAAAGGATGCAACTATGTATTATATGAATTGGTTTTAAACAATGGAATGGATGCAGGAATTAAGTGTGTTTTCAACTTTGAAAAAACACTGATCATCTTACTCAAAATGAAAATGGGAGTCTTTCAGCTCTCCTTTCTGTTGTTTATATTGTACAACAGGGTTGATTTTCCTTATCTTTGCACATATTTCTGCACAGATATGAAGAAAAATTATATTAATAATTACACTATATATAATTATAATTATCTATAATTAATAATTAGTTGTTCAGGAATATGGTTTAATAGTGGACAGGTACGGCTGGAATCAGTGATCTCAAAGGTATTTTCTGACCAAACAATTCTGATTGTATGATTCTAATCCTAGTGTGCTATAGGTATTTCATAGAAAATAGTCCATGCTTGTAATAAATATCAGAATCTTTTATGCTTTTGTTGAAATATTATGTGTTGTAGGGGAAGGAAATTTTAAGAGTAGCACTCACCACTGATGAGAATTATCTTTTGCTTTCATTCCTATTTTCTATCCTTTTCGTGTATCAAAGGAATTCAACTCACACCTGGGGGGGGAAAAGAAAAGATATTTTTAATTTAATAAATCAAAACGAGGAATATCTTTTCCCTTTCATTTCTATTTGCTATCCCTTTCACTTTCCAAAGGAACTCAAATCATTCCTGGGGGGAAAAAAATGGAGAGTTTTTTATTTAATAAATCAAACCGGGATATAAATAACACTTTGCAATTATGAGTGTTTAAATTCCAAATTTTTTAGGCTAATCACTTTCAGAGACAAACAAGAGATTGAATTTATATCGCCTGCAGTTGTTATTGGAAAGGTATGCCCCGAGATTGCTAAATGAAGTCAGTCCCAGTGCAATTATGATCACTCAAGCATGCTTTCAACGTATCGTGCCAAATTAGGTAGATTTGAGCAATTTGACTTCCTGTAACAAATCTCTAGGGCACTTTTGAGAAAGTACAGACTGTTTACAAACACTCTCGGGTTTCACGGGGAACTCTGTGCCAGAGCAGCCCGGGTAGTGCACAAGCACACACCTGTCAAACCGTGACAGCGCGGGCTTCTCCTGCCACATGTGCTGGAGAAAGACCTCACTCTCTAGGTTTTGTTATCCTTTATTTGCAATTTAAAAACTGAAAGGCCACCAAAGTTTTAATTGCCTTGGACTCAGTCTTTTGAAAACCAAAATGCTGCAATCTGCTAAATGTAAATATCGTTGGCTTTCTGTATTACATTTTTGCTTTGAATTATTTTTTTTTTGGCAGAGTTGAATTCTTTCCTCTCTCTAGCACAAAAAAAGCAAAGGTTGTGTATCCTGACTATACAGGACAGAGGTACAACTGTTGAGCTAATGCTTCTGAAAAACTGCTGTTGCCCTGTTCCTGATCCAATACAGATAACCAGTACTTCTGAAAGCACAAGTTCCAGCACATCACAGAATCACAGAATGGTTTGTGTTGGAAGGGACCTCAAAACCCATCCAGTTCCAAACCCCTGCCGTGGGCAGGGACACCTCCCACTGGATCAGGGGGTTCAAAGCCCCATCCAACCTGGCCTTGAACACCTCCAGGGATGGGGCAGCCACCACTGCTCTGGGCAACCTGAGCCAGGGCCTCCCCACCCTCACACCAAAATATTTCTTCCCAAGTTTTCATCTCAATCTCCCCTCTTGCAGTTGAAAACCCTTCCCTCTCATCCTATCCCTGCACTCCCTGATCCAGAGCCCCTCCCCAGCTCTCCTGGAGCCCCTTTCAGTACTGGGAGGTTGCTCTAAGGTCTCCCCACAGCCTTCTCTCCTCCAGGATGAAAAACCCCAACTCTCTCAGCCTGTCGTCACATGGGAGGTGCTCCAGCCCTTGGATCATCTTCATGGCCTCTGGACTCAGCTGACAGATGAGGTCTCAAACTCAGCACAGCCATTTTAGGACATATTTCCCAGTGAAAGCAGAAAAAACTTTCTAAAAAGATAAAACTGAATCTTGCAGAATGTACTAAAATTGCTCTAATATCATGGTTACCAGCTTCATAAAACACTGTTCTCCCTGAGAAAAGGATTGAGTTGCTGTAATGCTGTGAAAACACCACATTTTTGTCTTCTTCAATGACAATAATGTAATGACAATAACTGTAGTTAATGGTAATGACAACAGTTTCTGCTTCAGGGCCTTAGGTCCAATTCTGTGCCTGTCCCCAAGAAGCGCTGACTCTGGCAGCACATGTGTGGGCCTGAGGGCTCGAAGGCATAGGGTTACTCTCTAGGTAGGCAGGTGCTGAAGTGCTTGCCTGGCTCATGGCCAATGTGCTCAGCACCTTGGAGGACTGAGCTCTAAGGTGTTAAAGTACTTACTCTTTGCCTCAGCATTTCAATTGCAAAAGGTAAGTCTATTTACTATTCCTGTTGCCACTGTCCTGTTCATCACTGAGTTGTAGGAAAATCCATTAAGTGACAGTTTTGTATAAACAGAGTCAAAAGGCACCACTTTGAAAAGTGCTTCCTGTGGGAGGAGGGAGAATGGGAGTGGGCAGATGGATTAAAAGCAGCCAAAAAAAATCAAAAAGTTTTTAAACTCTTCCAAACTCACATGGCTCTGTGGTGGGAGAACAATCCTGTTAGACTTCAATGCTTTGCAATAGTTGCATTTCTGCAAGTGGCCATAAAAAATAAACATCAGTCTTGTGTGTAGTGTTATGGGCTGGGAGCAGCACTGCTGTTAGGGTGCTGTCTTCAGAAGCTCTCCTGCATTTCTCATGACGTACGTAGAGAACAGGAGAGACAAGATTTTCTAGAGATATTCCATCACAGGAACTCATGGTTCATCTGCTTATAATACCTCTCATATAATCGTAGAATGGTTTGGGTCGAAAGGGACCTTAAAGCCCACCCAGTTCCAAACCCCTGCCATGGGCAGGGACACCTCCCACTGGATCAGCCCCATCCAGCCTGGCCTTGAACACCTCCAGGGATGGAGCAGCCACCACTGCTCTGGGCAACCTGGGCCAGGGCCTCACCAAATGAGAAGCAAAATCTCACTGAAATGCTGAAGTAGCTGTTATTTCCTCAGCTGTATTCAACAGCTGGAAAAGCTTGGGCTGGTGGAGAAAATGGGGTCTTCTCATACCAGTGCATTTCTGTCTTGGCCATTCTTGGATCAATCTCTTCTCCTCTTTTGCAGCTTGTTCATGTCATTGGGGTTCGTGCACTCCAGTTTTCCTTCATCTGCATCCATCCTTCCCATGGGAGACGCAGTCTGCGATTCCACTGCTGCTGAGGGGTGTGATTTGGGCCAACTTTTCTTTCCTCTTTCAAAGCAGACAATCATCTCTTCCTGAAGAAATTGTAAACTAAGTAAAATATCTTTGGCCTCCGGTCTGGAGTGCTGGACTACAGATGTGCAGTGTGTCAAGGTGTCGTCATGGACCCAGGAGGCTGAGAATATGGAGCTAAAGAAATACCAAAGAAACACCCATACCCTGGAAAACTATTTGTGTCCCATTTTCTACTCTGATGTTGTCCTTATAGGATCAGAAAGAGGTATTTTTTTTATAAATCTTCTAGTTTAGGTTTATGATTTTGGGGGATTTGTTGGGGTTTTTTGGACTCTGAAGCTTAAACACAACCTCCCTTTCCTGTAACCACCTAAACAGTGTGCAGCATCTTTGCCTTGTAGGCAAGGACATCTGGGTTTTCATCAAGCTATTGCATTAAGTAAAAGTTTCTTCTGGCTAACGACTGTGTGGTCCTGAGCGAGCTGTGCTACATGCCTGGCACACCCAAGTTTATTGATCAATTAAAAGCTAATTATGCAATCAAAGGTTTTTCATTCTGAAAGATAGCTGAGGCTGGTTTAATGACTGACATTTTAGACCAAAACAAGCTGCTTGGAGCTGGCTTCAAAGTAGGGTTTGTCAAGTACCACCAACACAGCACATTTCCAACCAACTGCTCCAACAGATCCCTATCCTTCCTATGCTGAGGACCGAACGCAGGGCTCCAGGTGGGGTCTCACCAGGGCCCAGCAGAGAGACAGAATCCCCTCCCTCACCCTGCTGGTCCCAGAGGTCACGGTTGGCTTTCTGGGCTGCAAGCACCCATTGCCAGATCATTTCAACTTCTCATCCACCAGCACCCCAAGTTCTTTAGGTTTGCTCCCAATCCATTCTCCACCCAGCCTGGATTTGTGCTTGGGATTGCCCTGACCCAGGTGCAGGACTTTGTTGAACTCCATGAGGTCTGCACAGCCCCACCTCTCCTGGTCCCTCTGGATCCATCCCTTCCCTCCAGCGCGTTGACTGTGCCCCACAGCAAACTTGCTGGGGGTGCCCTCAATCCCACTGTCCACGTCTGCAACAAAGGCATTAAACAACATCCATCCCAAGTGTGTCACTGTGATACTGTTTACTACTGGTAGCTTGCAGCCTTGCCCCTCACATCTTGCTCCTCAGCCTCAGCTCCAATTTAGTATGCTGTGTATGGTAAATAAGCACTAACAGATAACATCTTGAGTTATTTCCAACTTTGAACATTTTTCCAAGAAATACAAAGGTCAAGTGGAGTGAAATTGTTTTTAAAAACAAACAGGCCGACGAAGAAAAGAATTAATTGCAGGTTTGAAATAACATCGTGACGTTGGGAAAATAGCAAACTGGATTTGTAGCTTGAAATCTTATTTCAAAAGATTTATGTTCATCATATTTCTGCTTGTAAACAGAGATTAGAGAATAAACTTAATAAATCTCCCACTAAAGCATAGAAAAGCACATGTGCATTGCTAATGCTTTAAAGGTTCCAGCTAAAGCACTAGGTTTTGCTAACAAGAAGACACATTTTTTGTGATGAAAGAGGAGGAGGAGAAAATACTTTCCTGTGAATTAATGAGCTAATTTTTGGATTACACTCACAGCTGTTACTACATGGGCTGGCTTTGGTCATTGTAATATGCTCTGATAGTCCCCCCAGTAACAAGTAAAGTGGCCTCACAAGCTAGAAACAGTTCAAAGCTTTTGACTGCAGTCACCCACTCCCCACGCTCTCCGTCTGCAAGAGCATCCACGTGACAGAAGCCTGCGAGAATTCCCGCCTCAGCAATGCTTTCAAGATGTCAGTAATCAGCTAACAGCAGACATTAAGAGCAACTATTACAGCCCTCGCTATCCAGGTTTGGGGGTTTCTGTGTTCCTTCAGGAACGATCAGACTTAATCTCAGTAATATAGAGCACAGGCTCTCCACAAGAGATCCAGGCTTGTCATGTGTCACACTATTTTCTCAAGACAAAAATAAATTTATATATTTTTTCCTTCAGTATCTACGTTTCGGCCGCTGAAGCATTTGAAATATAACAGCGCTGCGCCAGCGAACCTCTTTGTACCCTCTTTGCCTTTGCAGGCAAGGCTTTAGAATCATCTCCAAGAAAGGCCTGAAGTACTGACCCGTTGTTTCATTAACTTTGCAAGCAGTCAGAATTTGTCTTTCTGTTCCAGACTTCACTTCTAGGAGCCCTCAGGTCCCCTTCATGCCTTGTGCATTATACATTTTCCATTGACAGATGCCACATGTTAACAGCTTTAATAGAACTTATTACGTTTAATGGGACGGTGGTTGGGAAGTAGCGAGCAGAATGATGGATAGTTGCAATTCATCCATTAAGAAAGCTTACTTTAAAAGTCTTTGTCGGTTTTTTACCTGTTTTTAAAGCATCTCTAAAGTGATCAATTAGCCAAGAACTTTTAAACAAAATTTAAACCTGAGAGCTGACTTGCAGCCTAACAGAAAGCATGAAAGATAAATGACTTCTGTATCACCCCAGCATTTAAACTAATGTATGTGTGGAGGGTAATTGCATGGGTTTATAGACTCTCATTTACATAAAAAGGAAATCAGTGCTTGCTGTGTAATGAACTTATGTGAGAAACAGCCACAGTTTGCTGTACTGCACACTAATAAAAATCTGTTTGTTTAAAATGGTTTGTTCACGAGAAGCTTGTTTTCACAAACTGATAATATAAGCAAAGGAAAATATGAGGTCTTTTTTTCTTGCTCACTCCAAATGATATGTATGTAGCAGTGAACTTTATGGTAAAATACCCTGGGCTTTTACATTTCACAAATAAAAATAAAGTGGCTGTTAATCTACCTTGCAACCAAATTTATTTTCCCTGTGAAGTTTCAGGAAAAAGGACCTTATTACTGTATTTGAATATAAAGCAAATGCAACAGGTTTTCAAATTGAACTCTGTGTTTCAGATTTTCAAAATGATTTTTTTGTATAATTTGCTGGGGTTCTTTCTGGTTATTTGGTTCTATCCAGGTTATTTGAAGGTATTTTCAGATGTGTAAATGTGCAATAATTCATCTGCCTGTTGTCCAGCAAACTTGAACAGTCATGAGCTGCTCTCATTAGAGGCTGTAACCCAAGAGGCAAAGTAAAACAGGTTCTTGTTGCTGCCATAATGCCCAGCCCCATTGCCAGCAGAGGGCTTCTGTAAGAGAATTATTGCAGGGAGGGTCCATTATCCCTGATCCTCCTTCATCTGTTCTGGTTTTTAGACAAGTTGTTGATTTGGGCAAACGTGTATCCATGTTTCCAAGCTTCTCACATTCTGGAAGAGGAACACCTGGTCTCAGTGGGGGCAATATTATTGCAAACTTAGGCAATATATCATTTAGCCACTTTGAAGAAATCGTATTTTTAGGTAGCGCATCAAAAGTAGAAATGCATTTCACTCATCTAATTCAGCCTTCTCCTGAGATTTTGGAAACATTCAGAGCAAGGTTTTGGAAATGTCAGAATCAGAGAATGGGTTGGAAGTGACCATGAAGATCATCTGGTCCAATCTCCCTGCAGTGAGCAGGGACCTCTTCTGCTGAATCAGCATGCTCAGAGCCCCATCCAACCTGACCTCGAATGATTCCAGGGGTGGGGCATCCGGTATTTTTCTGGTCAACCTGTGCCAGGGCCTCCCCACCTTCAGCATAAAAAATTTCATCCTAATACCTAGCCTAAGCCTCTCCTTTCTTAGTTTAAAACCTTCACCCCTTGTCCTGTTGCTACAGGGCCTGCTAAAAAGTTTTTCCCATCCTCCTTATAAGCCCCCTTTAAGTATTAAAAGGCACAATAAGGTCTCCTCAAAGTCTCCTCTTCTCCAGGCTGAACAACCCCAGCTCTCTCAGCCTCTCTCATTCCAGTTACGAGGCTTCAGCACACTGACATCAAAAGCATTGGTTCATCAGAGTTTAAGATTAAATCCTCAGGTTTCTTCTTGAAAATAATTTTTCTCTCTTATTTATCTGAAAATGTGCAATTGTTACTCTGGGTAAGAATGATTCTATTGTTTAAATCACAGAATACGAGCAAGGCTTTATTTATATCCAGGCAGTTCCTTAAATGGGAAACAATGCACTGGTGTTTGTTCTAATGCATTATTAATTTCAGTCTGCTGTATTTCTGCTCTTCCAAAGTATGAAGCTATTGTCGAGAAACAGCAGAATTTTGTATACATTTACATATATACAGATTCCTAACGTTTGAAATTATATGATTTGTGCTCTTTGCAATATATTTACCCAGAAAGGCTTGGCTTGGCTGGAGCATCTGGTTCTCAGTGCGTTCTTAGTTTTAAACTCCGCTTTGGTTTTGACATAAGAAGACCAAAGTGACAGAAGGCCACATACTGAGCCTCTGACTCAGCTGGAATGGAGAACCAGGATCTCCCTGCCTGCACGCCTTCTCGCTCACGGTGCTGCAGAGCAGCTCGAGCGAAGAGGGTGCTGTGCAGGTCACCCTGTGGAGATCAACAGGACAACTCATGCTGGTAAAAGGTTTTGTTCATATGTCTAGTCTATTGTCCGTGGGCTGGAGTTGCCCATGTGGGCTGGAGTTGCCCATGTGGGCTGAGAAACTCTGAGTCCAGGTGATTAAATCAAATATAGTAATGGGGTTTTTTTATCCCAGTTTTAAAGGGGACACCAGCATGCTGGGACAGCTCTTCAGCTAAGTGCAACATCCCTTCACGTGAATGCAAACGTACAGATTTAAGCAAGTTTGGGCACTGAGCATTTGTTTTAACTACTTTTCAGTTAGAAATACGTATAGCAAAATCATACAACTTTCCCAAAGCAAGTCATAGTGCTTCTATGCCATATCTGAAAACAATTAAGCAAAAATAGTACTTATTAGAGTTGTAATTGTCTTAATCTTCCTATGCTAGAAAATTCCTAAACCTTGAGATAATATTGTGATGGATAGTTAATTATTTGATAACACAGGCATTCTGTATAACAACACTTCTCTCAACATGGAGCGTCCTTTAATCAAGTGCAAATCTGGAAACAGAAATCTTAGATGCATCAGTCTTGTGAGTACCAGGAAGTCATCAACACTGGTTTGCTCTGTGGAAAGCACATGGTCAATGTAAAGCATCTCTTGTTTCCCTCTAGAAACTACCTAGAGTTCTTACACCAGCATGCAGTTCTTACCCCATTGATTCCTTTCTCCTCTTCTTTCCTTCTGTGAATGGGAGGAGACTTCCACAGTGCCTGATTAAGGTAAGGTTTACATTTGCTCCTAGAATTGATAGCAGCTGAGATTGTCCTTTAGGAAATGCACATGTGGAGGTGACAGCTGTGTGCTATGTTTTGGTGCAGACTATGAAGTAAATTTGACATGACTCCAAAACAAAGCACCATCATTGCACCAATTATTATAGCTTCTTCTCCACTATTTTGTCTTCCCTAGAATTTGTTCTAATCTCCCAGCCACTGAGGATTTTTAGATAGATGCTGTTTCTTGGCTCTGGTACTGGGTGGGGGACCAAGGGCTGGATTATGGACTATGGACTGGTCTTTTCTAACCTTAATGATTCCATGATTCTACTGATGTTGCTCAATTCTTAGTTAACAGTTCTACTCTGCCTAACGGAGTTAAACCTTGCTAAACTGATGACCTGTTCTCCTACAGAAAAGGGGGTCCTTGCATACCACAGAGCTTGACCATCTGAGCCAAAAAATGTCTGCAGTGGGATGGAAGTCCATGTTTTGCAGTCATTAGCAGCTTTGTAAGCTGGTTGAAGTTGTTGTATATTTGCTTTTCCTCTTTTAAAACAACAGTATTTCAAAATAATGCACATTATTGTTGATGTAAATTCTCCCAAGATCGTATCAACACAAGCAATGCTGTCCTCTAGTGATACCTCACGGTGTGTGACATGCTTGACATTTATTGGGAATGGCTTCCCTGAATTTATAAACTAGACATCTCCAGGCTTCTCAGCAAGAGATGCAGGGACTGTGATGATAATTCTCAGGGAAGCCAAGATCTGGATGAGGAGTCTCAGGGAAGAAGAGGAAACAAAGACTTGAATGAATGCAGCATTGCTTCTGCAGGACTCAACTGTGACTACTGACAGACTCGCAGCTTCTCACTGGGAACCTGAGGTGCTCTAAGTGGTGTTCTCAGCAGCCACTGGAGCCAACAGTGATGCTGAGTATGTCCGTACTTTTGCTTTGTTCTTTCTTTACATTTTGGTATGAGTTTTTCAACTCCTTTCCCTTTTGGGCAGGCACATGTAGCCATTTTTTGAGAGAAGGATTGTCCTCGTGGTGCCCAGGAGCTGTGACAGGTAGGACCATGTTGAGACAGAGCAGTAGGAATCCTGGCTCATCCTTGACCTTGCCAGGGGAAGGTGACTTCTGATTCAAGCTGTATCTGAGACTGTGTCATCCAGAGGGACCTGGACAGGCTGGAGAGGTGGGGCAGTGATAACTTTATGAGGATCAACAAGGCAAAACACAAGGTTCTGCACCTGGGCTGGGGCAATCCCAATCACAATTAAGGCTGAGCATAGAATAGATTGGGAGCAGCCCTGAGGAGAAGGACTTGGGGTGCTGGGGGATGAGAAGCTCAGCGTGAGCCGGCAATGGGTGCTCACAGCCCAGAAACCAACGGTGTCCTGGGCTGCATCCAAAGCAGAGGGACCAGAGGGGAGGGAGGGGATTCTGCCTCTCTACTCTGCTCTGGTGAGACCCCACCTGGAGTCCTGTGTTCAGTTCTGGAGTCCTCAGCACAGGAAGGACCTGGATCTGTTGGAGCGAGTCCAGAGGAGGCCACGGAGATGGTCCAAGGGCTGGAGCACCTCCTGTACGAAGAAAGGCTGAGAGAGTTGGGGTTGTTCAGCCTGGAGAAGAGAAGGCTGTGGGGAGACTTTAGAGTAGGCTTCCAGGCCTAATGTTTGCAGCCTTTGGGATACACACAGCATTCCTACACGTCCTGAGCTTGGAGCATGTAGGACCTGCAGACGGGCAATTCCAAGTGGTGCAGTACCACACTTACATGGAAACTGTTCATTTGCTTTTCACAGAGTTGGAAACTCCTGCTGATGAATTAAGTTCTGGGGTTGCACAGTGCCTTTAGGACACATCACCACAGACACCTTCTCTAGTAACTGACAACTAAACCACAGTGTTTTATACTCGTTTGGAAACTGATATTCTGTAGCTTTCACAGCAGTGTCTAAAATAAATTATTCTCCTGCTAAGATCCCTCATAAATTTCTATAGCACATTTATATTCCAAATCTGCATTTAATTTAGGTTTAATAAGACATTTATGGTATAGCGTAGTCAATAAATACTAAATGATTATTAAAATCTGTGGAGGATTAACAACTTCATAACTCATACTGGAGATACCTACCCCAGCTATTGATTTCCCTGTAGATGTACCACTGCTGTTGAGCTGGGCTGAGATCCTTAAACCAACATCTTCCCTCCCAAAAGAGAGGCCCTGCACGGTGCACAAAGCTTCCCTTTC
The DNA here is from genome assembly GCA_033558185.1 of Dromococcyx pavoninus. Classification (NCBI taxonomy): domain Eukaryota; kingdom Metazoa; phylum Chordata; class Aves; order Cuculiformes; family Neomorphidae; genus Dromococcyx; species Dromococcyx pavoninus. The sequence continues at coordinate 224,452 of JAUMJL010000552.1, forward strand.
TGCCCTGGGCCAGAAGAGCCGATGTGACAGCCAATCTCCACGGAAGCAATGCGAGTTTCGCCACTCAGCTGCAGAGAGACAAGATTTCATCCCCCACCTTTCCTCAATTTTCAAGGCACATTGCAAGATTGTTTTAGTTTTAAAGGAAACAGCCCAGACTGGTGCCATAATACTGCTATGATTGTAACTGATAGTAGTTTAAGAAACACGTGCTGTGTTTGCTACTTCCATAAGGTCTGGAGGATGGGCACAGCAGGGCAGAAATACCAAGCATCGTGTAGACCTCTGGACAGCAGCAGGTCTCTGTGGTAAGAACTTGCTGGGAAGCTTCAGCCACCTCTCTGAAGACTGTATATGACATTAGTGTAACCAGCAGGGTGAGGGTGCCCTGGTGATAACTCACCTGGAGCCCTGCATTCAGTTCTGGAGTCCTCAGCACAGGAAGCAGACCAGGAAGATGATCTGGAGCACCTCCTGTATGAGGACAGGCTGAGAGAGTTGGGGTTGTTCAGCCTGGAGAAGAGAAGGCTGTGGGGAGACCTTAGAGCAGCCTCCCAGTACTGAAAGGGGCTCCAGGAAAGCTGGGGAGAGGCTCTGGATCAGGGAGTGCAGGGACAGGATGAGGGAGAAGGGTTTTCAGCTGCAAGAGGGGAGATTGAGATGAGATCTTAGGAAGAAATATTTTCCTGTGAGGGTGGCCCAGGTTGTCCAGGGAAACGGTGGCTGCCCCAACCCAGGAGGTGCTCAATGGGGCTTTGTTCCCCCTGATCTGGTGGGAGGTGTCCCTGCCCATGGATGATCTTTAAGGTCCCTTTCAATCCAAACCATTCTATAATTCTATGATTATATATATTTATTAACTAAGATCATATTGGAAATTCTTTAAATTATGTAGGAAGCACCTGTAGCTGTTTCAAATCAATGAGTCATTCTCACCTCTGTTTCTCCTCATGCTTGCTGAGCAACGGTTCCACCTGCTTTCTTCTGCAGGAGGTTGCTCGAGGGTCTGGGATGGCCCTCAGCACATTAGGACAAGTAAAATTATTACAGGTAAATTATATGTATCTGCCATGTCAGGCCTGGATACAGGGTCTTGCGTCCCTGCAAGCAAGCAGGACGAATATGGAGACGTGCTGGACTCCTCCAGGGACCAGGAGCACCTTGCTGACACTTTGGCCATGTTTCTCCTTGGAAACAGGAGGATTCACGTGGCCTGGCCCTTCAGCAGGGCATATTTAATAATATTTCTAGTCCTTAGCTGAAATGTTTATGATACAGGCAAGCTGAGCTGTTTCTCCCACCTGAGTGTCAGCGAGCCCAACTGTAGGGTCAGTGTCACGGCTGAGGCTGGAATATACATATTTGATGTTGAAACTTCATTATTTTAAGATTTGCATTGAAACATGAGAATACTTTCCTAAGTTGGAATGGGTTTCTTCAACCCACAGGTATTGTCTGATAGAAAAGGGAAGCAGACAGTACATTTTTGTCTGCGTATTTTGCACACTGTCACATCCGCTGCACTTCTGTTTTAACCAATCTGCAATACAATAGACAAAACATGGGAAGTATTAGACAAAATAACAGAGGGAAAACTTAAATTTCCTTGTCAAAATATCTGTTTATGCAAGCCTGACAAGATCTCCTGGCGTGTGGCATGAAAAATGGGGATTATTTCTCCGGGCACTGAAGAGAGGACACTGCTTCAGTCAATCAGATCTGTCTGGACAGGCCAGACTCTGCCCTGCAGCTCGATAACATCAGGCCATTTAATCCTGCAAAACACCCGCTAACAACTCAGCAACAAGAAGCTGTTAAGTCTAGAAGAAAGATCGATAGCATCATCTCACAGTGTTCACAGAATAACAATACTTTTTTTAAAGTCACCTGGGCATTGAGTAGGGTTTCCCTCCCCAAGCTGGAAGTGAAACCTTTGTTTAACAGCTGGGAAAAGTGCTTAAATCACTCATAAAACATTAACCGGGTTGGACAAGTTTATCTGGTAGTATTGTTGATCTCCTCAACGTTGGCATTTCTGCCATGAACAAAGAGCATTTGGTATGAGGGTGGATATATAAATTTTGAAAGCGTTAAAAGCAGTTCAATGTGTTGCTTTCAAGCTGTCTGTCCTGAGTTCTTAACCACACTCGTGTCAGTATTTACTGAGTTAACTAAAGCCTCTGCTTTGCTTGGGAGTGCAGGTTGTGATCTATGAGAAACTTACAAGGCTGTAGTTGGCCTAGGATTAATAACAGACCAGAGGGCTGGGCTGTGCTCAAATCTGTAGAACCACAGGATCACAGATTCATTTAGGTTGGAAAAGACTTTTAAGATCATGAAGTCCAACCCTTAACCTAACACTGCACAGAGCAGGGCTGAGGCCATGCGGGCAGCGCGGTGGGGACAGGGACCTGGGAGGGAAGGGCGTCACAGCCTTTGGGCACAATGAGCATCCCTATGGGATAGGCAACTAGACCCAGTGTCTTTGGCCCCCTCACCTTTTCCATAAAACTGTCCAAGTGTCTGCTGCTTTTTGTGATCCAGGGACATTGGCACCATCGAAGGAGCATGACGTGGGTGGCAAGCAGTGAGTTTTGCCTCCTAGCTCAGCAATGGGCTCCTGTGATGATCTTAACTGGGTGACTAGCTGAGCCATCCATAAAACTGCACTTTATTTTCATGGTTTTATGAGGATATGGTGGTGTAAAGGATCGTAGTTTGAAGCTAAAAATTAACCAGAAGCCAACAGCCAGGCAGTGCCACATCGGAGAAGGCTCAGCAGGAACCCCACAATGTTTGGTCCTTGCCCAACTGAATGCTTAATTTAAATGCTAAATAGAAAATTAAAGTAATCCTGTTGGCAGATACAGAACTACTGGTAACAAAGTGGGTATGGGAGAACAGAACATGGGGTGAAAGCCCTGGATGGATGGATGGATGATGACTCAGTGCTTATGAAGCAGAGCTGCCCTGAGAAAGCCATGTGAGCAGCACATCTTCTCTTCCCCTGCCTGCTCTGTAGCTGGGCTGACACTCAAAACATAACATTTTGTCTGCAGTGAATTACAGTTCAATTTTGCACCTATTAAGAACTTGTAAGCATGTTTTCATTTCAAACCACTGGAAATGCCCTGATCTTCTGCAATGAAAGACCAAGGTCCTTTCCCAGGGCAGTGAATCTGAGTGAGTCAATAGATTCATCACAATGGTTTGAGCAAAGAACTGATAGTAACAATTTTTTTTTGTTATCAAGTCTTTCTAGTCCATTAGGGTTTAATCAAGCATTCAACTTCCATTACTGTCTATGGTCTCTGAAATTTCATTCTTGGATTTTCTGTTCTTGAACCCCTGGACAGGGGAAGGAAGACTAAGAGGAGGAACCTTTTACCTTGTTGAGTTTTTTTGTCTCCTTTAAAGAGAGAATTACCATCGTGTAATATTCCCAAACGAGGAAGTCTGGGGGCTTGGGACAAGCCGGTTCAGCCAGTTAACAACAGATTGCTTTCATTGCTTCAGCATGTCAGTGATTACTCTAATGCTGAGCTCTGGTGGGGGCTGGATGATGATGGTGAGTGCCTGAAAACGGGCCCCCAATTCATTATTCTCCACAAGCACAAAGGTCAAGCGCCCGCACCCTGGTGATTGGGCACCTTACGCAAAGTGCATGTCCTGGGAGGAGCCCCTGACATCTTTGATTTTTCCCACACACAAACTGTTGGTACAATATGTAATCTGGGAATGAAAGGACCGTGGACAGGATGATTGAGGACAGCTGCTCCCCAGAGGCCTCCAACAGCAGAGCCTGAGCACTAAATACCCTCCGCTTTCCATGGCCTCAGGACAGGAGAGGTGTCAGGCTACAAAGAGGCACAGATGGAAGCGAATTGGATGAAGCAGTGCTGATTAACTGTAAGTATTTTTTCAGTAAGGTAATGGCACTTTTTTAAAAAAAAAGGGAGGCTGGAATAAACAAAGAAGGATATGCCCTCACCAGTTTCTTTCATCCATCATCCGAGGATGACTCAGGCTGTGTCTGAGATGGGTTACCCATGTCTGTGAGCTCATTCCCGATGAACTGTCACTTAGCTTCAAAGAAAATGAGTTTTGAAACAACTTCTTGCCATGCCTCTGCTACTTTAATGATGAGGGCAACAAGGCTGAGGGATGGTTTGGAGAATGTCTTATAAGGAGTGGCTGAGGAACATGGGACTGTTTAGTCTGGAGAAGAGGAGGATGAGGGGAGAACTCATCACTCTCTACAACTATCTAATGGGAGGTTATAGAGAGGTGGGTGCTGGTCTCTTCAACCAAGTAATAAGTGATTGGATGAGAGGTTTAGATTGGATATTAGGAAACACTTCTTCACTGAAAGAGTAGTGAAGCACTGGAAGTCAAGGGAAGTGGTGGAGTCTCCATCCCTGGAGGGGTTCTAAACATGTGTAGCCATGGCACTTTGGACATGGTTTAGTAGGCAGGGTGGTGTTGTGTTGATGGCTGGACTTGATGATCTTAGAGGTCTTTTCCAACATTAAAAATTCTGTGATTCTATGAGTCTATGATTAATAGAAGAAAACATGGTCCTTTGTACATATAGACCTTAAGCCCAATTCAGTTAGCAGTGATGATTCTGATAGGTTTTGGATCAAGTCTATGTAGAGCAAGGGCTTCTCTGTTTTCTTAACTAAAGTGCACAGGCATTTTTTCATGTCTTCCACAGGTAGAGGTTATTCCAGCAGGTGCTCATTTCTCTCCTGCCAGTTCTCATCTGGTGATAAAGGCCACAGGTGCATGACTGCTGCATAGAAAGAGTCTTTGTTCACCTCATAATTTAATTTCCTTTGTCAAATCTTACCTATAATAAAGATGGATGAAAAATAAACACAGTTTTTGCTTTATTCCCTTCTGATGCAAATGGATAACATTCAATTATTTATAATCGTTTACTTTCACACTATAACAACTGCTCTTAAATCTGAGGAGGCAGAAAGGTACGTTTGAAAGAACGACATGAAGAATCCATAATGTTACGATCAGAGATCTATGGAAGAATTTCCTGGTGCACAGAATAACTGAGCCTGTTTCTTTTGATTAATTTGTGTCATATAATTGACTTTGGCTCAGACCAATAGTTAGTTTTAATTAATCTGGGATGCATATTTTCTATTGTTATCTAGGTTATTTGTGTCTCCTCTCAACAGATTTGTGCTCATGATGTTCTGCAATGCTCTGGCTGTCAGCAAAACCTGATATTGGAGCATTGATGCTGTATCATCAAAATTCTATTGTTTATGTCAATAATCCCCACCCTTTAAATAACCAGTTAGATCAGGATCAGCCTACATCTGTTGGAATCATTCTCTCAGTTTGCAAAGGTGTCCGTACAGGGAGGTTTGGTGCTTTCATACTGGGAGTAACTGGGAGCAGTTAGGAGATGCTTGATCAGGGCCTGTGCTGCAGATCAGTTACGCGTTACCCAGTCGCTTCTGCTGTTATCAAAATCCTCCTTGTACTTCACCGTATATATAAAGGATGCATAGAGAAGGCTGAGTTAATCCAAAAGGTGTGGAATTTCCAACTCCTTTAACTTTATTGTAACCTGAGAAAACTCTTGTTTGGTGGTAAACTGCTCCTGCTAATGGCTGGAGTGGAGTTGACAACATTGCCTTTCCTACTGCTGCCAACCTCTGCCTGCTCACACAGAATCACAGAATGGTTTGGGTTGGAAGGGACAAATCAAAACCCATCCCATTCCAACCCCTGCCATGGGCAGGGACACCTCCCACTGGATCAGGGGGCTCAAAGCCCCATCCAACCTGGCCTTGGACACCTCCAGGGATGAAGCAGACACAGTTTTTCTGGGCAACCTGGGCCAGGGCCTCCCCCCCCCCAGCCAACAAAACATTTCTGCCTAAGATCTCATCTCAATCTCCCCTTTTTCAGATGAAAACTTTTCCTCCTCATCCTATCCCTGCACTCCCTGATCCAGAGCCCCTCCCCAGCTCTTCTGGAGCCCCTTTCAACACTGGGAGGCTGCTCTAAGGTCTCGCCACAGCCTTCTCTTCTCCAGGTTGAACAACCCCAACTCTCTCAGCCTGTCCTCATACAGGAGGTGCTTCAGCCCTCAGATCATCTCTGTGGCCTCCTCTGGACTCACTCCAACAGATCCAGCTCCCTCCTGTGCTGAGGACTCCAGAACTGAACACAGGGCTGCAGGTGAGGTCTCAACAGGGCTCCAGGTGAGGTCTCACCAGAGCTGATTAGAGGGGGAGAGTCACCTCCCTCACCCTGCAGTTCCCACTGCTTTGAAACCAGGCTCTCACTTTGCAGACCTGTTTCTTTGTAAACGCATGTTAAAAAGCAGCCAGAGCAGTGTTGCCAGTGAAGATATTTGAACTTCTACAAGAAATAGTTTGCCTTTAACCATTTTTTTCCTATGAATGCAGCATTTCTGTGCCTGGGACAGTGAAGTTCTACTTAGCAATCGGATAATTGTAGCTTGAGAAAACTTAGTTTAGTTAAAAAACTAATACCAACACACTGCTAACACGGAGATGCTGCCAGGCTAGGGAATACTGAAATACCAGAGAACTGTTCTCTCAGCTGGTTTTCCAACACTGCCAACTTGTGCTGATGATTTTGAGGATGAAGTACTTAGTTAATGGGAATTAGATTACAAGAACAACACTTATTGCTCTCCATCGAAAGGATGATAGTGGAGTGAAACTCCTGCCTCTATTTCCCAACACAACACACATGTATTTCACAGCTAGGGTGATGTTTCATTGTTCTCACTACACAGTAATATTACGGTATTCAATTTGCTTACCTAGAAAATAAGATGCTCCCTGTGGAATGTGGGTGTATAACGAGAGCAACTTTCAAGAGGAGAAGAGCGCTGTTCCCAGGAAGTCAAGTGCTGCACTTGTGAGCGTGCCGTAGTGGCTGATTTGATTCTCCATTTGTACATGAAGTTGAAGAGAGACTGGAGTTCTCACCCTGAAACTGTTCAGCCACCAGAGAAACCTGGTTTCCTCCACGTTCAGTTTTGTTAGGTGCCAGGAAGCAACATTCTGCTCCTGTGATGCTGAAAAAACAGGCACAGAAAATCTGATTTGGCATAACTATCATCAAAGTCCTGGGTATCTGGTTTTGCTACATTCCAGATGGAGGGGACTAAAAATGGAGAAGTTAGTTTGTTTAAAATACACATCATGGATACAGCATGGAGGGAACATGCCTGAACAGAACCTGGGAGGAAAAACAACTCATACACACATCTTCTGGTGAGGCTGGGTGATGGTTTCAGCCTCCAAGTCAGTAACTTTGATCCCATTCTGTAAATAAACATGACAAACTCACTGAGGCATCAAGATTACAGACCAAAGACCACTGCAGAAGTTGGAAAGGTAACTTTTAAAGTCATACAAATCATAGCATCATATCATAGAACCATGGAATAGTTTGTGTTGGAAAGGACCTCAAAGCCCATTCAGTTCCAATCCCCTTCCCACTGGATCAGGGTACTCAAAGCCCCATCCAGCCTGGCCTTCAATACCTCCAGGGATGGGGCAGCCACCACTGCTCTGGGAAACCTGGGCCTGGGCCTCCCCACTTTCACACCAAAATATTTTTCCCTAAGATCTCATCTCCAACTCCCCTCTTGCAGCTGAAAACCCTTCCCCCTCATACTGTCCCTGCGCTCCCTGTAATTCAACAGTTCAGTAACATGTTTAATGTTGCAATTTAGAAAACAGAATGTCCGTAATCAGACAGGTCAGGGGCTCTTTGGAACAAGGTACTGTAACAATGACAGTTATTTTTCTTGTGGATGATGTAAGACTAGGGGTTAAAGTGGTTGCCCCATCCCTGGTGGTGTTGAAGGCCAGGTTGAATGGGGCTTTGAGCCCCCTGATCCAGTGGGAGGTGTCCCTGCTTATGGCAGGGGGTGGAACTGGATGGGCTTTGAGGTCCCTTGCAACTCAAATGATTCTATTCTATTCTATTCTATTCTATTCTATTCTATTCTATTCTATTCTATTCTATTCTATTCTATTCTATTCCGTTCTATCCCTTTCTAAAGACACTTGGAAGACATTGCTTAGCAGTGGATTTCAATGAAATATCAGTTTATCTGTTTACGTGGAGTCCCCAGATTTTGGCTTCCCTTTACTGAAAGGGTACTGTAGCCAGGTCATGGAAATGTAATTGCCAAGTCTTGAAGAAGTCCATGATGTCAGTAAGCTTTCATATACCATCTTCAAGCCTTTTAAAGCTGAAAGGTTTTCTTGAACAAGTATTTTTATAGCATATTAGGAAGTTAAAAATCAGCACGAAGAACCCTTCTCACAACAATTAAATTTGGTTGCATCCTTACTTTGGATTGATTTTAGATAAAGCTGGATTTAAAATAGTCTCCATCACCTTTTTTGATAATTATACCTGCAAAAAGAATCTATTTGAATCCCAAAATCTACCATGGCTGTGAATATTTGCTAGTTTTTAGACTTTTACAGACTACAGTGGAAAAGTGTTGCCCCCCCAACATTAAGCACTGACCCTGCTCCTCCACACTGTGCTGCTGCACACCCCCTATGTGCAAGATGGACGCTGTAAAGGAATTCAGAAGTGTTTCCATATCTTATCATCTTGGATTATGTTCATGAGGAACAAGCAGGTTTGATTTAGTCCCTTCAGTAGCTTTATCTTCTACCTGAAAATGAACAGAAAGACTACAATCAGCCCAACCCCACCATGCCCGCTAAACCATGTCCCAAAGTCCACAGTTACACATTGTTTGAGACCCTCCAGGGATGGAGACTCCACCACTGCCCTGGACACACTCTTCCAATGCTTCACTTCTTTCAGTGAAGAAGTATTTCATAATATTCAATCTAAACCTCAAGGCCATTTCCTCTCATCCCATTGCTTGTTCCTTGGGAGAAGAGACCAGCACACACCTCACCACAACCTCCTTTCAGGTAGTTGTAGAGGGCAATGAGATGTCCCCTCAGCCTCCTCATCTCCAGACTCAACAGCCCCAGTTCCTTCAGCAACTCCAGAACCCCTGTTCTCCAGACCCTTCCCCAGCTCCATTCCCTTCTCTGGATGTGCTCCAGCCCCTCAAGGTCTTTCTTGTACCGAGGGACCCAAAACTGAACCCAGGATTCGAGGTGTGGCCTCACCAGCACCGAGTGCAGGGGGAAAATCCCTTCCCTGCTCCTGTTGGCCACAGCATGGCTGATCCAAGCCTGGGTGCCATTGGCCTTCTTGGCCCCCTGGGCCACTGTTGGCTCATGTTCAGCCACTGTCAAACAGCACCCCAGGTCCTTTTCCACCCACTCTTCCCCGGCACATGGTATGGTTGTATCTCATAGAATTGGTCTCCGCTCTTCGATCTAGTTTGTCAAGTTCCCTTTGCAGAACCTTCCTGCCCTCAAGCAGATCATGGAGAAAATGGAGATTAAAAAAAAAATAAACCATAGGGATCATCTCTGAAGTCATCACAACCCAAGCAGAAGCTTACAGGGTCCCAATTCTGCACATTGCAGCAATTAAATAAGAGTTGACAAAGTCTCCTGTGACTGAATCCTGACACATCGGTCATTGGACACTGTGTCTCAAAAAGGGCTTTTACTTTGCAGGTGGGTCCTACGCATTTCTGCACAGGTCACGGTGGAGATCACATTTCAGGTCAGCAGCCTAATGAGGAGTGACCCTGCCAGGTGAAGGAATGCCAGATGGTTTTTTTCCCCTACTTAACGCATTACGAATGCTAAACGAAACGGCATTTGGAGCTGTCTTGGATAGTTGAGAGTTTGTGGGGTAAATGGGACCAAATGTGTGACGTAGTTTGTGAACAAACACTACCAAAATGAGTTTTGTATCAAGCAATATTGTTTTTCTGATCTTTTAAAAGATTTTGACAGTTATTGTTTAGCATAGCTTGGCAGTGTATAAAAAAGATTTATTCTCTAAACAAGACCCCAGTTAATTGTTTACCAGCATCTCCTCTTCTGTTTAATATGAGTAGAGCCAACTTCCACATTTGGTCTGCCAAAGGAAGAAGGCATTGACATAAGCCTGATGGGCAGGTTGGCCTCCAAGATACTTCCAGGGCAATCAGTCACTCGCTTGCTGGCTGTTCCTTGCCCTGTAAATACGTTGTGATCAAAGGGCTACGAATCTGGCGCGCAGGTGCCGCGTGCTGCGGCTGCGGGAAGAGCTACCAAAAGCTGGAAAGTGAGAAGACACTTATCTAGAAAGATTCAGGGATGGGGTTTTGAGTTCAGCTGGAAAATACTATGCAAAAATATTGACAATGAAAAGACTTAAAAATGTAGATATTACTATGCTTCCTCTCTAACTTCATCAAAGCTCCTCCGGGGCTCGCTCTGCTTGTGAGTCTGCCAGGCCGCTTCACTCACACTCTCTTTTTGAGCAGGGGGTTGAGAGGTTGGCAAAGGGATAAACTCCAGATGTCAAGGAAAAAAAAACAACCAACCCAGAACTGATCCCAACAGAGAATGTTCTGAATCAATGGGCTCCACAGTCTGTAGATCCCAGCTCCCTTTAACAAAGGCATTGTCTGTGCCAGGAGCGATGCTGCCTCCTGACTGTATTTGCACTGCGAGCTTATTCGTATTCAGAGGAAGTGCCCTGGGTCGGTGAGTGCTCAGCTCAGTAACCCCGAGGTCAGGTTTAATTGCTCTAAAAGGTGGCACATGGCAATGAATGAGCTCTAATGATTTAGATAGTATCTATTTCACATCAAGAAGTTTCCACTCTGAACAGACCTAATCGAAAGTAATCTGAAAATTAGCGAAAATAAAAACCATGCCCGCAACGACCTAAATACCTATTTCCTTGAATTTTATGCCCTAAATAACCTAATTCCTGGGAAGTTTAATTTTTCCCTTCTGCTAAACATACAATTGCCTGGGAGAAATGGTTGGTCATAATCAAACTTTTTAAAGCCACAACTGTTAAAATATTATTGTTCTACTAAGAATTCAGGAGGGGCAAGCAGTCAGTTTAGAGGGGGAGAGTGAATATCCCCAGGCTTTCAGAGCGAATGGCAATGGGAATGCTACTCCTGCAGTACTGCTTTCACATTTTTACATATGTATTTGCTGGTGTATTTATGTATTATTTACATATTTATATATTTACGTATGTCTTTATGTCTCCGCATACGTGTATGTCTATGCACACATGATGTGTACACACATGTATGCGGTGTGTGCAGGTATTTGTAGATACAAGACATTCAGTATCCTTCGTTTCACCTCCTGCTTCCACAAATAAATCAGGATTTATAATTTCAGAGAACAGTGTGGTCCTTTCTGAGCCTCAGGTAAAGAGGAAGCCAATGTGCACGTGGTGGGCTGTGCTGGGCTCTGGACCATCTAACGTCCCCATCAGGAGAAATATCCTTCTGTCCACGCGGTTCTGTGCCATCAACACCTCACCACACGTGTCTTATGCTTGTGCTTTCCACTCCCTTCCCAGCCTCTGCACCCTCACACCTCTGGGCAAAACCTGGACTGCGTGGACTACGTGGTCAGGACAGGGCCACCACGTGTCCACAGCCAGATGGAAAATACTTACCGAAGAGATGCTGAATCACAGAATCATAGAATGCTTTGGGTAGGAAGGGACCTTAAGATTTCACAGATGTGTTCAGGTAACCCTGACACATCTGATGTCTCCAGCCCAGAGATGTGCCAGCAGGGTCAGGATGCATGTTTGCATGTTTGTGCCCAGTGTTTGGTTGCACACTGGATGCAACCTGATAGAAAACAGAGGTTTTGCCCTCTGCCCGTGCCCTGCTCAGACTCTGTACATTTGGGTAAATGTGGGATGCATCGATGTTCAACCAAGCCATGTGCTCTGATACTTCAGGACTTGATGGTGGAGTCTCCATCCCTGGAGGTGTTCAGAAAGTGTGTAGTAGACTTGGCACTTGAGGACGAGGTTTTAGTAGACGCCATAATACTGTGTTACTTGTTGGACTTGATGATCTTAAAGGTCTTTTTCAACTTTAATGATCCTATGACTTTATCACTTCCTGTGCCCTATAATTGTGTGGTGCCTATGTTTGTGCTGGGAAATCCCAGTCAGGAACATGTTAACCCTCTAGTCAGGCATACAATCCCACACCCATATCTGAAGAGGTTGTGGTGTTTGGTTTGCTAGCAATTACCATACTGAAGCACGACCTTGAGCCATCAAAGACTAAGTATGTTAATAGTTTTAGGGGCAGCGAGGCATCTGAAGTCAAGCATGTGTTTTAGTGCTTTACTAAATCAGGGCATAGCAGAAACAAATTTGAAAATAAAAAATATACAGAAAGTGTTGCAGTCGTGCCATTTTTACAGGATGCTCACATTATGCAGCTCTTCTACTTGATAATAATATCGAGCACCCTGTGCTGCAGTTCTCTGTGTGTGGATAAAGCTAAGCACGCCCTGCTGCACTGCAACTCTGGCAGAGTCCAAATCCAGCGTAGGGGAAGCAGAAGGGTTTTGAAAAAGCAGAAACCCAGTATTGTGCTGCCTTCAGGAACAGATAGAACTCTACCTAGTTTAAATTTTAATGTCAGTTTCAAAAGAGGATAATTGTAGCTATAAAGATCATAGAATTGTAGAATTGCAGAATTGTAGATTGAGTTGGAAGGGACCTCAAAACCCATCCAGTTCCAACCCCCTGCCATGGACAGGGTCATCTCCCACTGGATCAGGGGGCTCAAAGTCCCATCCAACCTGGCCTTGAACACCTCCAGGGATGGGGCAGCCACCACTGCTCTGGGCAACCTGGGCCAGGGCCTCCCCACCTTCATACCAAAATATTTCTTCCTAAGATCTCATTTCAATCTTCTCTCTTTCAGCTGAAAATCCTTCCCCCTCATCCTATCCCTGCACTCCCTGATCAAGAGCCCCTCCCCAGCTTTCCTGGAGCCCCTTTCAGGACTGGATGGTTATAACCATCTAACAATTATTACTGTAAATGGTGTTAGGGGTACAAATCACATCTTAGACCTTTCCAATGAGAATGTCAAGGCTTTTCATGTATAAATTAATAAGATTTAGAATTTCTCCTGTTTGTTTGGAAGGCCCAGCTGAGGGAAGGAAGGTGATGATGGCTTATATGCTAAGCTAAAACAAACTTGCAAGCCTCCATAAGGACACTGAAGATCAAGAAATGAAAAATGCATACAGCATTTTGGCTGGCTGCTAGGAGTAAGCAAAAGGGAAGTACATAAGGATGGACACTATGTGCATAACGGGAAACCAAGCCAATCCACTTATTTCAGCAGTAATTAATAATTTTCTTACACGCTGTAATGTTGAATTTTACACTAGTTGCTATTTCTTCTTACCTGTGTAATGTTCTGGTGCTGCTGCCTGTTTCACTATAGCATTCCAAATACACAGTCTTTCTGGAAGCCCCTTCCTTCTCCTGGTGAGGGTGGTGCAGCCAGGGAATGGGTCAAGGATCTGGCAGGGCCACAGCCCCTGAGGTCTAACCTGTTACAGCCTCCCACTGCTTCAGGGAAAAAAAAACGCAGGAAAAGTGATTACAAACCCAGCAGGGGGAAGACATTGCCTTTTCTTTACAAAAAGAAAGAATATAAGGGGGCAGAGAGGCAAATGTCCTTGTCTGTCTGGAATTCCACTCCTGTGCCTGAATGTACTCACCTGGAGCCCTGCATTCAGTTCTGGAGTCCTCAGCACAGGAAGGACGGGGAGCTGTTGGAGTGGGAAGATCATGAAGATGATCCAAGGGCTGAGGTGCCTCCTGTATGAGCACAGGCTGAGAGAGTTGGGGTTGTTCAGCCTGGAGAAGAGAAGGCTGTGGGGAGACCTTAGAGCAGCCTCCCAGGACTGAAAGGGGCTCCAGGAAAAATGTAGAGGGGCTCTGGATCAGGGAGTGCAGGGCCAGGATGAGAGGGAAAGTTTTTCAGCTGCAAGAGGGGAGGTTGAGATGAGATCTTAGGAAGAAATATTTTGGTGTGAGGGTGGGGAGGCCCTGGCCCAGGCTGCCCAGAGCAGTGGTGGCTGCCCCATCCCTGGAGGTGTTCAAGGCCAGGTTGGATGGGGCTTTGAGCCCCCTGATCCAGTGGGAGGTGTCCCTGCTCATGGCAGGGGGGGTGGAACTGGGGGGTGGAGGGCTTTGAGGACCCTTCCAACTCAACTCAATCTATGATTCTATCTGCCCTACAGCGTCCTTGGGTGCAGAGGATGCTGCTGGTGTGCTCAGGGCATTTCTGTGACACAGAGGAGTGGGAAAGGGGACCACTCAACTACCTTTCTACTTTAAAACACCACTTTCTTTCTTCCTCTGTTACCTTCAAGGCATCTTGTTGCAAAACATGGACATTTTAAACTATAATTTGCCTTTGCTGAGATATTGATCCTGATTGTGCCTGAGATTTGGGAGGTTCCCAAATACAATAAGTGTGTTTACATGCAGTAGTCAGAGAGGAAATTGCATGTGAAAGCACTCAGTGAGGAGATGGTATTTTGTTGCAATTACACATAAGCCTTGTGTTTACATGGGGTTTTTTAGGAGAATTCAAAGCATATCTCCTTTTTGTGATGCATCAACAAGCATATCAAATGATTGTTCAAAAAGCGTGTGCTCTTTACAAAAATAGAAACCAAATGGCTGAGTAATTTCCAACAGCAAAAAAAACCTGCTACAGCAATCCCATGGTCTATTTAAACCTCTGTTATAAAACCTTTTAAATAATAAAACTCTACACTCACAATTAAAAAACCCTACTGGTTCTGTTGGTTTCAAGTTTCTAACCATTATACATTGCAGGGCCATTACATGAGCTGTGCATTTCCTCCTCCAAAGATTGCGTAGAGTCTTCAAGGTTGGAAAAGATGTCTAAGATGACCCAGTCCAACCCCACCATGACCACTAAACCGTGTCCCAAAGTGCCATGTCTACACATCTTTTGAACACCTCCAGGGGTGGAGATTCCACCCCTGCCCTGCGCAGCCTCTGCCGGTGAAGAAGTATTTCCTTGTACCCAAACTGAACCTCCCCTGGTGCAACTTGAGGCCTTCAAGATCCACTCTTTCTCTTCCACAGTTGCTCCTCTGGCTGTGGTTATGGTCCCACAGGGCACTCCATGTCCCACAGGACACTTCCTGTTCCACGAGGCACATCTTGTCCCACATCCTTGGAGCTGCTTTGGAAGTGACAGAGTCTCCTTGCAGCACTTTCACTTGGGCTTTGCTGTGCTGAGGACACTCTGTCACCGGCAGAGTCCCCTGCCCTCCCCTGGGCTGCTGCTTTCTGGAGAGAGTCCCACGTGTCAGCAGTCCTGCAGAACCCAGGAAGCAGCTGCTGGAAACCCTTCCTCTGACCTGGTGGTACCATCTGCCACGGGAGAGTTCACCCAACCCAACCCAACCCAACCAGACAGGGAAGGGAAGGGAAGGGAAGGGAAGGGAAGGGAAGGGAAGGGAAGGGAAGGGAAGGGAAGGGAAGGGAAGGGAAGGGAAGGGAAGGGAAGGGAAGGGAAGGGAAGGGAAGGGAAGGGAAGGGAAGGGAAGGGAAGGGAAGGGAAGGGAAGGGAAGGGAAGGGAAGGGAAGGGAAGGGAAGGGAAGGGAAGGGAAGGGAAGGGAAGGTTGTAAACTTTCAGGCAAGCAGGAAAGGTCTCATTTAGGAACAGAGGTTGATGCCAAAGCCATTCAGAGTACTTTTTTCCTCTTTTCTTTATATTTCTTTTATTTCCACAGCCGTGGGGTCCTGCAGCTCTGCTGTCGTTTACCTTGCCTGTATCCCTCAGCTGTGTTGCCTGGACAGCCCAAAACCACAGCTTGTCTGAACAGTCCAAGGCAGAAGCTCTGAGCATGTCTGCTGTGAGCGATGTAATGAATTAATGCATTTAACTAAAATCTCCTTTGTCTTATTATCTGCATTTTTGGTGGCCACTAAAAATTCTCTTCCAATTGTCACACTTGAGCCTTGGCTCGTCACAGGTAACATTCAAAGGCCACATCTCACCTCAGGGTTCATGTTACAAAGGCCACTTAAAACAATTTTCTTTTTCCTTAGCAGAAAGCTCTGGTAATTTAGCCTCAAAACAAACAAGTTAAAACATTACAAACTAAACCCATGATCTTTGCACTCCCATTAGAACAGCTTCCAGAGAATGTCATGCATAAACGGGCAGATTGTCTAATTCTCTCATCCTGTAAACAGGAGACGAAGGTGTGGCACCTCTGCTTTAGCATCCCTCCAGTTCATCAGGGCAGAGTACAGGGCAGGGCAGGGCTGAGCAGGCTCCCCGCGACTAAACAGACGGCAGCGGGTGCAGTTCAATCACTTATGTGGGGTTGAGTGCCAGGGTAGAGCAGTGCATGCGCAAGCTGGGCTTTGAAAACCTCCCTGGAGAGCTGTTCCAGTGTTCCACCACCCTTCCGGGGAAGAACCTTGTCCTAATGTCCATCCTGACCCTCCCCTGGCACAGCTTCCTGCCATTCCCTCGGGTCCTGTCCTCGGTCACCAGAGAGAAGAGCTCAGCACCTGCTCCTCCTCCTCCCCGTGTGAGGAAGCTGCAGAGCACGATGAGGTCTCCCCTCAGTCTCCTCTTCTCCAGGCTGAACAGACCCAGTGACTTCAGCCTCTCCTCACACCCTTCCCCTCTAAACCCTTCCCCCACTCCGTGCCCTCCTCTGGACACTCTCCAGCAGCTTTAGACCCTTTTTACCCTGTGGCCCCAGAACTGCCCCCAGTGCTCAAGGTGGGGCCACCCCAGTGCGGAGCAGAGCGGGACAATCCCCTCCCTCTCCCGGCTGGCGATGCCCTGCTGGATGCCCCCCAGGACACGGTTCTTGCATTGAAAGTTGCTTCAAGCAAATGAAGAAGTCTCTCTCTTCTGAGTCTCGTGGTTTCCCCCGTGACGACGTCTCCTAAGGACTTGGCATTGATTTCTTTGAACAGTGACGATCCACAGTACTCAGATGTCAGTCTCCAAAGCTCTCTCTCTTTGATTTCACCTCTTTTCTTGGAAGTACCAATGCTGCACGCGAGCAAGCTGGGCAGGTACCATCCCACATACCCAGCGCTCGTTGTAGTAGAACAGAGGAAGCTTTTGTGGTTTAAGCCTTCTGGCACGTGTTTCGATGTTTAATGTTGTTTAACGAAAGCTGGTTTTCTGACGTGCATGTGTACACACACGATTTTAGCCGTATTTTTCCAATTACTTTCATGCAGCAAATCACTTTCAAATGGGTCTCGGAGTCTGAGCTGATGGTAGCTAAGAGCACATGGACATTTTGCACGCACTTGTGATACGTTAAAGTCTTTTAGTTATTAACAAAGCCACATTGTTGATAATTTTCTTTTGCAAGGGAAGATTTAGAGGCTTGGCTGTTTAGATAAAGAGGAACTCCCATGTAGTCCCAGACTCTAAACCATAATATTTCCTTTGCTCTGTATCGGGTGATTTCTCCTGGATGGCAGTGATTTTCCTCAAAATTAATGAAGCCTGATACATCACTGGTGAGGCCACACCTCAAATCCTGGGTTCAGTTTTGGGCCCCTCACTACAAGAAAGACCTTGAGGAGATGGAGCACATCCGGAGAAGGGAATGGAGCTGGGGAAGGGTCTGGAGCCCAAGGGTCCTGGGAGAGGCTGAGGGACCTGGGGCTGCTTAACCTGGAGAAGAGGAGGCTGAGGGGTGACCTCATCGCTCTCTGCAGCTCCTGGAAAGGAGGTTGTGGTGAAGTGTGTCGTGGTCCCTTTAACCAAGTTAAAAATGAGAGAATGAGAGAAAATGGCCTCGAGTTGCACCAGGCGAGGTTTAGGTTGGATATTAGAAAGAATTCCTTTATTGACACATTGGTGAAGCCCTGGAAGAGCCTGCCCAGAGCAGTGGTGGAGTCTCTATCCCTGGAGGAGTTCACAAAGACTGTGGCTGTGGCACTTTGGGACACAGTGGGCTTGGTCTGAAGGTTTCTTCCAACCTTAATGATTCTATATTTCTGTGATTCTCTGCCCCTGATAGATGGAGGCACAGCTGACAGTGCAAGGCAGGAGTGTACTTTCTGGAGGAGACAGAAGAGACACAGTGCCATCTACTACTTCGTTTGAAACCAATGACAAAGTGCAAGTCACTTGGGCAGGCTTGGACTGCCAGGTATTTTCTAGGATGGAGCAGTGCTCTTGCAACACTGAGCTCCAGAAGAAGTTTCTGATGGTGGTGTCTATCCATATCTAAGTGCCTACAGAAGGTGGCGAAGTAGCAACTCAGGGCAGCTGATGGAAGTAGCATTCACCTGTGGGTGAAGACATGTTCTATTCCAGATCCACTATTTTTCCTTTCCTCCCTTCCATCTTTCCTTTTCATAGAATCATTAAGGTTGGAAAAGACCTCTAAGATCATCTAGTCCAAAGTCCAATCGTCATCGTCATCCCAGTCCCACCGTGCCTGCTAAACCATGGCCCCAAGTGATATCTGTACATGCTTTATGAACTCCTCCAGGGACAGAGACTCCCCCACTGCCCTTGGCAGCCTCTGCCAATGCTTAAATGCTTTTTCAGTACAGAAATTTTTCCTAATGTCCAATCCAGACCTCCTCTGGTGCAACTTGAGGCCATTTACTCTCGTCCTATCTGCTTTCCCCAACTTTTTCCTAAGTTGTGGAGTCTTTCTCCAACTCAGTAGAATTTACCATCTATGTATTTGATTCTCATTTTTTAGCTGTCTCTGGACTCACAGTCATTCAATAGAGAGGTACTGTTAATAGTGGTGGGATGGAGATAACAAGCACGACTTCATCTGTGCTACCCCAACCGTCAGCCGAGGGGCACCTGAATGCCCATCGCCTGCTTTTCTTTAAACCCGAGATGAACAGAAACGCACACATGTTCAACATAGCTGTGCATCTCAAAGAGAAAAAATATTTTTCTGATTAGTTTCAGGTTTATAACTTTCAAATTCAATCAGAGAAAGCATTTCTGCTTCTTGAACACCAGACTTTTCTGATCGTGCTCTTCCTCCAGCCATGGCCATTTACAAGTTGCCAGGAGCATGTTGGTAAGTGAAGCTGCTGTGGAAGAAAGAGTTTAGAGAGCACTTGGCAGTCTGCTCTCCAGGGGAATCTCATGCCAACAGATTCCACTTTTAATTTTTGTTACCTAAAAGAGTTCCTCCCTGGCAGTCCTTAGAAATCTGTCAGCTTGCCCGGGACAGATACTGCCCTGTGCTGGTGGGGTGGTGGCTGCAGGGTGGAAAGACACTAAAAATCATAGAATCATGGAACCATGGAAGAGTTTGGGTCAGAGGGACCTTGAAACTCACCCAGTTCCAACCCCCTGCCATGGGCAGGGACACCTCCCACTGGATCAGGGGGCTCAAAGCACCATCCAAACTGGCCTTGAACTCCTCCAGGAATGGGGCAGTCACCACTGTTCTGGGCAACCTGGGCCAGGGCCTCCCCACCCTCACACCAAAACATTTCTTCCTAAGATCTCACCTAAATCTCCCCTCTTGCAACTGAAAAACTCTCCCCCCAATCCTGTCCCTGCACTCCCTGATCAAGAGCCCCTCCCCAGCTTTCCTCTGCAAAAGCCCAACACTCTGCTGGAGTCTCCTCAGTTTCTGCTCAAGGACTGTGCTGGGTGCACCTCAACAACTCTCTTCATGGAGAATATGCCTCAAGTGTGGTTTCTTCTACAGCAAAAGCAAGAACTCTTTTCTGCTGGGGTTTTCCCACTCTGGTGGCAGCTGAGCCACTCTTTTCACATCCTGGATGGCTGCAAACAGCCCTTCTGAGCAGGCATGAGCAGCCAGGGTTCCAGCACTGCCCACAGCAGCACTCACAGTCCTGCAAATCCATCTTTCCCAGCCTCCAATCCCCCAAACGCGCAGGCATCATGTGTTCCTTCCACATCCCCCAAACTTGGTGCCACGTGCCAGGCTCAGCCTCATAGCCCAGTTTTCCGTGCTGTTCGAGTGCCAGGAGCATCGTTCTGATGGTCAAAGCAAGCTGTTCAGCCCATGCCATGTTTGTCTGCAAGGAAATGGGATGTTTATGTTTATTCAAATTGATGCTGATGGATTACAATTTTGTTCCGTTTTGCAGCTGTTTGGACCATTTTATACCACAAAAGGAGCTTAAGATCCAAAGTACTGTAGGGCTGTGTTATGAGTAACAGCCATTTAATAGCAATAACAATGAAAAACAATTCAAAGCATGGCTTTTAGCTATTGTTATGTATAAGGTTAGTTTGGTTTTCATATATATAAATACACACACATATAAATATATATATTTTTAAAGATATGTGTATATATGTATACACAGACATAAATATACGTGTATATGTATATATAAAAAAGGAATACACCTAAGGGTTGATGTCTTTCCAGATAACAATCCCCCCCAACAATTCTAGAACTCTGATCCCTCTCATTCATTTGGAAAACAAAGATTAAGAATCTGTGCAATGTCTTGTGGCTCTGTCTGTAGATCTGAGCTCAGGACCTCCACCATGGAGCCATGAGCAGTGCTGTGGCCAAACTGCACACGGGGGCCACCGGCTCATGGCAGAACGGAGCACATTTTTCAAAGAGCAATGCCTCTTGAATACTGTGTCCTGCTCGTCTGGCTTCAGTTCACAGAATTAGCTGCTTGTCCATGGGATGCTGGCAGCAACAATGCTTTAAGAAGCAGCAAGCCTTTAACAAGCAGCAGCAGTGACACCTCTCTCCTTCAGAATCACCGTGTAGACAACAAATGGGTTTTGCCTCTGTTCACCTCTGGAAGCCCTGTGCAACCTGCGGAGGTGCTGCTGGGGCTCCTGCTCTCTGGGATCAGATCTGGCACCTAAGCCAGGCTCTGCCTTGGGAAAGGGACCTGGGCCAAGGTTTATCTCACCCCAACGCACAACCAGAGAAAGATGCATGTTTTTGAGGACTGGAGGCACGGAGTGGTCCATTTATTTACACCAATGCAAATCCACGCTGTGCACACTCAGCACAATTAATGTGGGTTCCCAGGACAGATGTGTGCATTGGAAGTGCTTCGCCTGGCCAGGCACCTACTGACCATTTAGGGCCAGAGTGGAGAAGGTTTTGAAAAAGGAATCTCCTTCAACTTCTGCATATAAAGAAACTGCTGATGGCAAGAAATAGCTACGATAGAGTCTGGTTCTCTGTCATTACTGGCTAGCACAATGAAGAAAATAATAGCTGAAAAAATAACTTCAAATGAGAAGAACCCTTTTATTTTGTACATTTATTCTAAAATCAGACTGTATAGACAACACTAAAACATGTGACTATTATATTTTAAATGACTGGTTAATTCCAAATTAAAAAACCCTGGGTTCTTATCCTGTCTGACAGGTGGCTTAATTCTGATCCCACCTCTTAATCTTCAATGTCATGGTTTCTTTCAAACTCAGTTATTTTGTTTTAAAGGAGAGTGGGTTATGTAGGACAAAGAATTCTGAAGCACACAGTGCACTGCTGGCCAATAAGGTATTTTTATAAAACAAAATTCAGCATAAATGGTTTGTTTGGTGGCACTGTAAGACAGATCCATTTCAGAGGTTTGCGAGGGTCTGGTTGGGTAGTTTCTATATATTTACAGTATTTAACATGCATGGAGCTGTACACAAGTTGTGAGCTATGAGAGGATCTGTTGGCAACATCTCAAAAGTACCTGTTGCTGCATTATCTGCAGCAGCAGCCCCGGTCACACGATGTTGCACTCCTGGTGGATGTGACTGCGAGTGCGGCTGGGATGGGCTGCTCTGCAGCACCATAACGAGGGAAGATGATTTCTGGGTGGGAATTTCCTGCAAAGCACCATGTTAACCACACAGAGTGAGGTGCTGGGGTTCAGGCTGAAGCTCTACTCCACACACAGTCTCTTACCTGACCATTTAATACTGTATTTCATAGGATCATGGAATGGTTTGAGTTGGAAGGGATCTCAAAGCCCATCCAAGCCCAACCCCCTGCCATGGGCAGGGACACCTCCCACAGGATTGGGGCTCAAAGCCCCATCCAACCTGGCCTTGAACACCTCCAGGGATGGGGCAGCCACCACTTTGCTGGGCAACCTGGACCAGGGCATCCCCACCCTCGCACCAAAACATTTCTTTAAGATCTCATCTCAATCTCCCTTCTTGCAGCTGAAAACCCTTCCCCCTCATCCTATTCCCTGCACTTTCTGATCCAGAGTCCCTTCTCAGCTTTCCTGGAGCCCCTTTCAGTACTGGAAGGCTGCTCTAACGTCTTCTCTTCTCCAGGCTGAACAACCCCATCCGTTCCTCCTTGCATAGACAGTACAGCTCAAACACCTGAACAGTCTCCAGGTTGCCTGAGGTTTACAGGCAGTGTAGCAATATGTGCAGCCCACGGAACGGGGTTAAATAGGGACCAACAATAAATTATTTTAATGAGATAGGTTCTGTGGGTTTCTTCCTGCTTGACATGCAGCTGTAGTGAACCCCCTCCCAGCCTCTTCTCCCCTCTATTGCCAGGAAGTGCTGCTGCAAAGGAGCAGGTGATATAGAGGCACAACCAACGCCCCGACCGCCTCGGGGGAGGCACAGCAGTAGGACAGAGGTGGTGGTGGTGTTTGGGGCCAGCGGGGCACCTCCAGCAGCAGCTCTGATGGTAGCAATTGCACTGTCATGCTCTGCCCTTACCAGGACCAAATCCCTGCCAAGAACAATTGGAAGCAGATGCTGTTGGGCTCATGTCAGTCCTCCAAGAGCCAAGGATATTTGTTTGCAGACACAGAAAGCCGCATGCCAGCAGTACATCAGCCTTTTCGTCTAGTGCAAGGCAAGCATGAATCAAAAAACCACTTGCTGCCCAAATTTTAGAGATTTATTTCTCCCTCTGCTCCTTATTTAGCAAACCAAGATTGTTAAAACTAAGGAAACTATTGCATGAGGCTCTTGTTGGGTAATGATTCTGTTGGTGTTGCTCTTCAATAAAAATGATAGACGAGGGAGGTCAGAAATGACCCAGGCAGGGCACTGCGGGTTCGCCCTCTGTTTTTGTGAGTTACAGGTTATCCAGGCTTGCCAAAGCAGAGGGTGTGGGGGAGAAGAACTGTGGTCTTCATCAGAAGTCATCTGGTTATGAATGTTCCTTAATATACTGCTGAGAGACTGGTGGAAGGTTTGAAGCAAGCGCTGTACAGATCTGAAGCATCAAGAGCGCTGCGCAAACAGAGCTTCTGACAGTAAAAGCAAAAGCTGCAGAAACAGAAGAGTCTGCTCTTTTTAACACTAGAATAATCAGGACTTTTGACTTCCTCATTCACTTTCACTACAGATGACAATATTCTGCTGCATAACAAGGAAGATGCTCAGAAGAAGGAGCCAAGGATGAATTATTTGGGTAACTGCCATCCTTCCTCCTGT
This sequence comes from Dromococcyx pavoninus, assembly GCA_033558185.1. Taxonomy (NCBI): domain Eukaryota; kingdom Metazoa; phylum Chordata; class Aves; order Cuculiformes; family Neomorphidae; genus Dromococcyx; species Dromococcyx pavoninus. The sequence continues at coordinate 247,866 of JAUMJL010000552.1, forward strand.
CTCAGTGGGCTCACAGCTCAGTACCTGTAGCCTCCCAGAAGGCACCCAACACTTGGTCAGATCTTGCAGTGTCCCAGTGTCCTCCATTCACAGGAATTTGACTGTATGCAACAGGATAATTGAGCTTTGATGACCTGAAGACCTATGACCTCCCTTGCATACCCGGTCTTACTCCATAATGAACCCCACCTCTCACCTTCTGGTCCTATTCTACCAATGACAACTCCATGAGTTTCCACTTGTTTGCTTCTCGCAGGCAATTTTTGTTTATTTTTTCCTTTTTTTTTGGTTAACTTCCTTGCAATCTTCCTTCTGTACATGGGGTAAAATTCCATGAGGGGAGATCTCATCATGCTCTGCAGCTTCCTCACATGGGGAGGAGGAGGAGGAGCAGGCGCTGAGCTCTTCCCTCTGGTGACCAAGGACAGGACCCGAGGGAATGGCAGGAAGCTGTGCCAGGAGAGGGTTAGGATGGACATAAGGAAAAGGTTCTTCCCCCAGAGGGTGTTGGAGCACTGGAACAGCTCCCCAGGGAAGAAGTCACAATGTGGTGAAATTCCAGAAGCCTTCAGCCCCACCTTCTCCTCTTCTCCAAGCTGAACAGGCCCAGCGATTTTAGTAGCTCCTCAGACACCTTCCCTTCTAAAGCTTTCACCAATGTTCTTGTAACTTCTTCTTAAGAAATAAGACTGTCACAAGGATGAATTATCTCAGTGTGAGTCACTATAGGTGGTGTTAGCATTGGAAAACTCTTGAGATTCTCTCCCTTCTGTGGGGAGAACTGAGCTGACCTCTGGAGAGCGAGAAGCTGATGGCTGGAGCTTCCTTGACCCAATACCCATTGGGGCTGATGGAAATTCTCAACACCGTGACTCTGGCAACATGGTGTCAATAGCTCTGAAAGATGAGATTTCAGAGATAACTTTTGGGAAGGCCTGTTTGTCTTGAGTGTGAAAGGTGGCTTGGACAGTGGAGCTTCTACTGTCTTTTCAATGGATTTAGACAGTGAGAAGGTAGTCCTCACCACCATGGGCACGTGAGCAATCATCAGAAAAGTTCACTATTGCAGCATCTCTGGGAGACTTATTTTATTACCTGTGTTCATATCAGGTCCTTTGAAAAGCCAGTTTGGGGCTCTGACAATCTGCAGGCACAGCAGCTGTACTTTCTCTCCTTTTCATCTACAGAGTGATGAGAAGAGGCACTTCTATCAAGAGGAGAGCACTAAGGGCAGAGCCAGGGCAGCTCTAGAACATGAAGGGTGCTTGGGCTGCACCAAAAGAACAATCTCGTGGCTTTTTCTCACTGGAAGTAGACTTGGACAGTTCACAGAAACTGGTCAGAAGGAGAACTCACCATGCTGAGCACATTTCTGCTGGTACGAGGGGTGAGCGTCATCACGGCATCTGCTCTGGTAACGCCACATGCAACGTGGGATCCTGCTGCCTGCAGGTCTGTGCTCCCTGAACAGCTGAGCTCTGCAGGAATCCAGCAAACCACACTGTTAGTGCTACCTGAGACACACTCAGCAGGGCTCTGGGAGGAATCAAAGTGCAAAGTGATAATCAGGAGCTCAACAGAAAGAGAACTGCAAGGGGGGACTAAGCCACAGCGTTTAGAGATGCATTGGACACAAGGACTGACTCATTTTTGTGGGACAAATCATCGAATAAACAGGCCTCATCTGATATTGTTTCCTGCTGCTGCACCCAGATGAAATACACTAAAAACAAAGAGCAGAGTTTCTTAATTGGAGCTAATTGCTTTGCCTGGATGTATTTAATTCCCTGTCCAATTTTAAGGATTGCACAAACAGACCTTAGCCTTAAGCTTTTCTTTAATTCCTTTCTGTTCCTCAAATCATATATTTCTGGCTTTATGCAGAAAACAGAGAATCATGATGTTCTCTGTGATTGTCTCCCACTGAGCGTAGCACAGAAGCTTATGACAATCTGTGCCTCTTAAGGTCACACACTACAGAACAGAGCTACTTTCTCTTTGGACAGCTGTGGCTGGTGCAAGTTTTCACCAGGGCTGGAAGCTGGTGGCCTAAGCAGTAACAAGACCCTTCCTGACACCGTCTTGGATCAAGCTGAATATTCCAGATGGAGATTTAGAAAAGCATGAATGAGCATCACAGATTAAATCTGCCTGGATGTCAGAGAGGCAAAAAGTAAATTTACAGAAGTTTTCAAATGGTTCTGTGACAGACAAACTACAATGAAAGTGTCTGGCAATGAAACGGTGCCTTGGGGTGTGGAGCTGGAGAAAAAGAACTCTTTTCTTTGTCTCAAGAACAAGAAAGTCACCTAATGTGATGAAGGTTTAATCCTCACAGAGAGCTGAAGCCGCAGCATCTTTATTCTCTTCTCACCAGCATCTGTCGAGAAGTTGTCATCGCTGCTTATGCCAAATGCCGGACAGGGAACGATTTGTGTAAAACCTGCTCGAGATAACAAGCTCGTTAATAGCTCATATTCACTGGAAGGGGCCAGGGTACACTTAGCTATGACAGTTTGCTTTCAGGGGGCTGCGAGCTGTTATCAGCTGTGACAGGGCAGAACGGGTGGAATGTAAGGAACAAAAGCTCCGCACAAAGGGAGCACTTTGGGTTGTCTGGCTTCCTCTGGCTTCCTAGAGGCCACACAGTGCCAAGGCCCACGGTGAGATTCTTTACTCTAATTAATATTTCATTCTCAGAACGAGTTTCAAGTTATCCCCACAGAGAAGTTAAAGGTTTGCACATTTTGAGGCAAGGTAACGAGGCTGGCAAGCTTGAATTAACAAAGTATGTTGAAAGGAGCTTTTAGAGTCTTTAACCTTGGGCAAGGGACATGTAAACCATACGGCATTAGTGCACTTTTTTATTGTATAACTTGTTCTATGTCCCATTTTACAGGCTGCTCCAATAAATTTATACATAAATGCTGCTAGGAAACATTTACCCCTTCTTCATTTCTACTTCCTCTGGGCTGGGGCATCTGATATTCCATATTCTGCAGAGGTGTTTGTTTTCCAAACCAACCCACCAAATATATTTTATGACAGCAATAAAATAAAGTGGCTATGTGGCTGGCACTGCTGAGTTCAGCAAAGAAAGGGAAAAAAATGACCAGCGGAGGAGAGTTTCTGCTGCCAGCAAGTGTGAGGAGTCAAGCTAAAGCAGGCTGGTGGCCATCCCGCCTCCATGGCAAAGAGCTGTGTGACCCACACCCTATACAGAAGGGGTGTGGTGGCCCCCACAATAACAGACTGACAGCAGTCATTAGCAGTGAGATTATAAACACCTGAGCAGGTAAGGCAGCCCTATCCTGGGCTGCATCCAGAGCAGTGGGATCAGCAGGGGGGCCAGGGAGGGGATTCTGCCTCTCTGCTCTGCTCTGGGAAGACCCCACCTGGAGCTGTGCATTCAGTTCTGGAGTCCTCAGCACAGGAAGGACAGGGATCTGTTGGAGCGAGTCCAGAGGAGACCACAAAGTTGATCCAAGGGCTGGAGCACCTCCTGTATGAGGACAGGCTGAGAGAGTTGGGGTTGTTCAGCCTGGAGAAGAGAAGGCTGTGGGGAGAGCTTAGAGCAGCCTCCCAGGACTGAAAGGGGCTCCAGGAAAGCTGGGGAGGGACCCTTGACCACAGAGTACAGGGACAGGATGAGGGGGAAGGGTTTTCAGCTGAAAGAGAGGAGATGGAGATGAGATCTTGGGGAGAAATGTTTTGCTGTGAGGGTGGGGAGGCCCTGGCCCAGGTTGCCCAGAGCAGTGGTGGCTGCCCCATCCCTGGAGGTGTTCAAGGCCAGGTTGGATGGGGCTTTTTGCTCCCTGTGCCATGGAGAGAAGTGTTTAGCAAATACAGTGAGCTGGGGGAAACGTTTGAAGAAGAGGCACCTAAAAACCAGCCTCAAAGTGTGTCTTCCCAGCAGACTGGAAACAGAAGGCAATCTAATTAATTACAGTCATTACACTTTTAAGGGCAGAAGAGAAGCAGACTTTCTCTTGTGATATAGAGAGAGCGACTTCAACCGCTTACACAAACGCCGCGAATCCTTCAGGGTGGGTGCAGCAAATCCCTGGCAGCTGTTAATGGAAAGCAGGGCGTTTGCAGGGCGCGATGGCTCCGCGCCACTGGTTTGAGTAACAAACAGGGTCTCTGCAGCACTGGCAGAGCCTGCCTTGATCAGAGACAAAAGATGAACGCGAGGTTTGTGGGATTAACGTGGTACTGTGCCAAATGTCCATTTTTGAATGATTCTTGCCAGTTTAAAGACAGAAACTGTATAAACCCAATTGTTGTTAGCAATCGTTCACCAGGAGCAGTCAACAGCCTCTCTGTGTACGTGAGGACAGAAATTACCTCCCCAGCAGTGGCATCCTTCATATATTAAGCAGCAGTTTTATGAACTTCCAGTTGTCAGTCACTGTAAAACTACAATAAAACCAGGGGAGGTTTAAATTGGATATTAAGAAAAATTTCTTTACTGACAGAGAGGTGAAGCCCTGGCAGAGGCTGCCCAGGGCAGTGGTGGAGTCTCCAGCCCTGGAGGGGTTCAAAGACCGTGTGGCTGTGGCACTTCAGGACATGGTTTAGCAGGCACGGTGAAGTTGGGCCGACAGTTGGAGCTGATGGTCTTAGAGGTCTTTTTCAACCTTAACGACTCCGTGATTCTATGATCCCACGTCTCGTCCCAGGCCAGCCCTGGGCTCCTGCAAAGCAGAGCTGGAGCAGCAACTGTTACTTTTGTCACTGGGTGAGAGCACCAGCTCTGTGCTGGTTTGTGAGTGCGCAGTCTCCTTGGGGCTGTAGCAGCTGCACTCTCTCACTGCTTGTTTCCGAGGGTGTTTTCTGCATGGATAGAATCAGAGCCTTGAGTGGCCTCCTCGGGCTGCTGGAACGAGCCACAGGGCATCCCCAACTGCCCTGCAGCAAACCTGGGCATAAAGGCTGCTCCACTCGCCAGGCTTTGGAAGGTGCCACGCAGTTCATGGCAACAGGTCCCGTTTCTGGGCTGAGGTCGTTTCTGGGCTGTGAACTCCCTCCGCTGGTGAGCCTCTGCTATAGCCACCAGCCACCTCCCTCCAGCCCACAGCGTCGCCAAGGGCAACCCCAGAACTCTCCAGCCTTTGGGGATGCTGAGTCCGCCGGGGGGGCGGGGGGCATCGGGACGTTGGAGTTTGGCTGCCTCACAAAGTGGGAGCACTGTGGGATGTGGGACAGGAACACAGGAAGAGCCAAACCCCAACAGTTGTGGGCACAACAGCTTCTTCCTCAGTGCTCCCTCAATACCCACCAGCCAACATCACACTTGGCAGTGTGACTTCAGGAGAACACGGAAACAAACCTGGCCCGTGCCACACCTTTCAGGTCACTTTGGGGCTTCATACTTAAGAGCCTCTACACACAACACATTGCTGCCCATCCCTGACGGAGCTTAAGGTCTAATCCCAAGCACAGCGTAGATTGGAAGGCAGTTGTTCGTCTGCTGAGCAGGCCCCACCCTCACAGGGGGTGGAACTGCATGATCTTTAAGGACCCTTTTGACTCAAACCATTCTGTGATTATACACGGGGTCTTGAAAGCCCCATAAGGGGTCAAACCAAGGTCAGAGCCTGCAGCCAGCAGACCTCGTACTCTGGACCCACTCTGCACGTGTCGGAGGTGGAGGCTGCCGAACGCCTGCCCAACAGCAAAAAGAACCATCTTCTCTTTTTGGATCTGGATGAGTTTCTGGCAAAGTGAGTGAGTCCATTCAAGATGCTTGGTGGGAAAACACAGGCAGGAGGGGGAAGAGGTGGGGATGCAGATGGGACACACCTATGCTGGCAGTGGTTTCCCAACTCTTGTAGGGGTCTCCTGCATATTGATGGGAAGCTCTGTCCATCCAAGCACCACCATTTGGACCTGTGGCAAACACTTGACTAAGTTCTCTAATGGAAAGCAGTAAGATAGGATCAAATTGATGCCTCTTTTGATACCTCCACTCAGGACTTGGAGACCTATTCCCCAAAGGAACATTCCCTGGGCTCTGTATATACCTGTCATGCCATCCTGGGCCAAAAGCTTACCCCTGGTTGCAACCACTCAGCGCACACACAGCCTTTGCGGTTGCCTCCTGCACATCAGTGAGACCCAAGAGACACATGGTGCAGGAATTCCAGAGGCAAAGCCTCCCTAAAAGGAAGGAATCTCCCAACAACACACTTGGCCTTCTCTCTGTCTTAAACAAAAGGCAACCTGTTTTGAAGAGATGTGACCAAGGAAAAGATCATAGAACCATGGAACGGTTTGTGTTCAAAGGGACAAATCAAAGCCCACCCTGTTCCAACCCCCCTGCCATGGGTAGGGACACCTCCCACTGGATCAGGGAGCAAAGAGCCACATCCAACCCGGCCTTGAACACCTCCAGGGATGGAGCAGCCACCATTTCTTTGGGCAACCTGGGCCAGGGCCTCCCCACCCTCACACCAAAACATTTCTTCCTACTGTCTAATCCAAATGTCTCCAGAGGAATTTTCCCTGGGTTCCTGTAGATAGTGGTTATGCTTCACACTTGTGAAGGGTCCGCAGAGCCCCCCATGCTGGACAGGCCAGAGCACCACGCTGGGCTGTCTGTGCTCCTCTCCCCATTGCAGGGCCCTGCCTGCTCCTTTCCCGGCCTTGAGGGACTCCCACGGTCACCTCTGCCTCCCCCAGCCCGCGCGCTGCCCCTCAGCCCCCACAGAAAGGCCAGGCCCAGGCAGTTGTGTACAAAACCTGAAATAGTTTACTTCGTTTTTTTGCTTTCTTTTTTTTTCCCTTTTTTTTTAAACTTTGCTCTAGGTTTACTTCGATTTCGTGAACTCGATACAAGAGCATTTTGATATGAATCGGTAAATAAAACACCGTCATAGATAGATAGCCACGATAAACTTTTGTTAGAAATGTACATGTCGCGAAAAAAATAATAATACTACGAATAATAATCAGAATAAAAAAAGCCGGCGCGACGTCCCTGGCCGGCGCCGCCTTCGCCCACGGCCGCGGGTGGCTCTGGTTCCCCGCGGGCGCCGCGCCCCGGTAATGTGTGTATATAAACAAAGAAGCCCATAAGAAATGTACAAATATAAAAAGCTACAAACATTAATAAATTACATCATCACAAAACACGGAAAACACTCCACAAGGTGCTAGTAAAATAACGCGTCTCCCTTCCTCGTACAAGAAGTTACGCAAAGAGCTGGTACCGGCGCCCAGAGAGACTTTCCCCGTATAAAAAACCGGCGGTGGTTATTCCAAAAGCTATGTACAAGCTACATTCTAGGAAAAGGATGCCCCGGGAAACGCGGCCGCTCCGGGCTCGCCTGAGAAGGGCGCCCGGCGCCTCGGCCCCCGGCCGCTCCGGGGCCGCTCCCGGGGCCGCTCCGGGGCCACTTCCGGGGCCGCTCCCGGAGCGCTCCGGGGCCACTTCCGGGGCCGCTCCCGGGACGCTCCGGGGCCGCTGCCGGGGCCGCTGCCGCCCCTCCCCGCCACTCGCCGGACAGCCGAGAGTAAAAAATATTTATAGCGGGGCTCTGTACACTGCGGGCGGGGCGGGGCGGGCGGCGCTAGAGCAGCAGCTTCCCGTTCCGATGGATCTTCAGGATCTTGCCGAGCCTCTGCTTGGCCGTGGCCATCCCCTTCTTCGTGCGCTTTCCTGCAAGCAGAGCGGGGTGAGGGTCTGCTCCCGCCCCGCTGCGCCCACCCTTCCCGGCATCGCCCCCCCCCACGCCCCGAGCCCCTCAGGCTGCCCCCAGACAGAAACGCCACGGACACGGCTCCCCCGAGCGCGGGGGCTGCCCCGGACCCCAGGGCAGCACCCGGCGGGGAGCAGAGCCTCTGCCGACCCAGCACCGTGGGCACGGCCCCCGGAGACCCCAGTGCCCATCCCAGTGCCCAGGGACACGGCCCACGGAGACCCCAGTGTCCGTCCCAGTGCCCAGGGACACAGCCCCCGGAGATCCCAGTTCCCATCCCGGTGCCCAGGGACACAGCCCTTTGATCTTCCAGTGTCCAGCCCCAGTGCCTTTTAGCTCCCAGTCCCAGGGACCAGGGCCACTGGATTGCTGGGCACCTCTCTGCCACGCCCCGAGGGCACGGGGATGCAGCAGGGGATGCAGAGCTTGCGTGCCACTGCGAGTCCTGGGCCAGGCGCTGCCTGCAGGACACCCGGTCCCCTGTCCCCGCACTGAGCCCAACCCATGCACCACGGCAGCTCCGTGGAATCACAGCTGTGTTTAAGGTTGGAAAAGACCTTTAAGATTATTGAGTCAAACTGCAAACCTTACACTGTCAACTCCACCGATAAACCCTGTCCCTGAGCACCACATCCACACAGCTTTTAAATCCCTTCAGGGATGGGGACTCCCCCACTTCCCCAGGCAGCCTGTTCCACTTTTCTTCTTGCGCTCTCTTCCCGCAGCACTGCAGAGACCACCTGCACCCAGCCCGCAGAAGGGCACTGAGAAGACACAGACATGGATTCAGGCCAGCCCCAAGGCACTACAACACATCCAATGTGGACGGCCTTCCCTGTGCCCATACTGATGAGATGACACCACCACCAGGAGCCCAGGTCCTCGCTCATGAGCTCTGAACCATGTGCTCCCGTGTTCTGCTCCTCAGGGACCAACCCACACGGCCTCTTCTCTTCCCATCAGGCTGCCACGGGTGCACTCATTTGCGGTACCTGCAGACCCAGCTCCTCTCCAGTTTTCCCATCCGCATTAAGTGTCCTTAAGGCTTTCCACAGGAAGTTTCCTCATTTCTCATCCTTTCACCTCTTCAAGACTGACAAACCTTCCCTGAGGAGATCCCAGAGCTCCCTAACTCTGCTTCATCCCACTGTGTCCTTCAACAGTCCCTTCAGTCCAGCGATGCCCAGTGTGGTGAACCCCTGGCTGAGAACTCTCCTGTGCTCCATGCAGAGACATCCTTGGTGCCCCCAGTGGTCCCAAGATCCTGCACAGGAGGCCCTGGAAGTGCTCTGCTTGCTTTCTTGGCAGATGGCTCCTTCCCTCCATTGAGGCCTGAGCCATCCCACGGGCACAGTGTGATCCACGTTCCTGGTCAGGCTCCCTTCACGATGGCCCGACTGGGCCGCCCAGCTCACCGGCCACACCGCTTCAGCTCCACTCAGCACTTATCTTCTACTGGCTTGGACCTGTTTCACTACTGCCACCATCTAATCCCAAAGACACAATTCCAGGCAGATATGTCCACTCCAGTTCCAGGGACAGTCACAGGCATACCAGCTCATGGCAGGACCCTGGCACCTACCACAGGCTACGCAGGTCCTCTCGTACAGCCCATTCCAGCTGCTTGGATGTGTTGCTGTTTGACAGGAGAGCGTGCACAACCTCTTGTTTGCTCCACTCAAATACAGGAGAATTCAGAAAACATCTCCGATGTTGCTTCACTGTTTACACCAGGACTCTCCCGGTGGGATCGCACGCTGCACGGTGCCTGTCCCACACATCTGCCAACATCATGCTTTCTGAGCAGACAACAGGAGGTCCCAGCCCAGACTCCAGGACAGCCTCAGCTTCGTACACTATTCCTGTGGTGAACAACAACTGACCTCTTCTCTCTTGGCTTTGGTTGTGTAGCTGTGTCACTCCCCAAGGTATGACATCCACAGAATCACAGAATCATGGAATGTTGGAAGGGACCTCAGAGCCCATTCAGTTCCAGCCCCCTGCCATGGTCAGGGACAACTCCCACTGGATCAGGGGGCTCAAAGCCCAATGCAACCTGGCCTTGAACACCTCCAGGGATGGAGCAGCCACCACTTCTCTGAGAAGCCTGGACCAGGGCCTCCCCACCCTCACAGGAAAATATTTCTTCCTAATGTCTAATCTAAATCTTCCCCCTTCCAGTTTAAAGCTGTTCCACCTCATCCTATCACACCAGGCCCTTGTAAAAAGCCCCTCCCAGCTTTTCCTTACTGAAAGTACTGGGAGGCTGCTCTAAGGTCACCCCACAGCCTTTTCTTCTCCAGCCTGAACAACCCCAACTCTCTCAGCCTGTCCTCGTACAGGAGGTGCTCTAGCCCTTGGATCATCTTCATGGCCTCCTCTGGACTCGCTCCAACAGATCCATGTCCTTCCTGTGCTGAGGACTCCAGAACTGGACACAGGGCTCCAGGTGGGGTCTCACCAAGGCAGAGCAGAGGGGCAGAATCCCCACCCTCCCGTCTGGTCCCACTGCTTTGGATGCAGACCTGGACGCCGCTGGCTTTCTGGGCTGCGAGCGCCCATTGCGGGCCCTTGTTGAGCTTCTCTGCTGCCTTGTGGCAACTCCCAAGAGAGTTCTGCAGGTTTGCACAGCTCTGCACTCCCTGAGTAGGATGTCCTCACACTCATATCAGCACAGGGATCGGTGTACAAACACCACCCAACCACAGCAGGGCCTGAACCAGCCCTGGGCAGAACAGCTTTCACAAATTCATCTTCCCCTGGACAAGGCTTCACCAGACAGGCTGGACTGGGACGTGACCACTGCAGGTGTTTCTCAGGAGCCTCGGGCATCCTCAGGAACATTTCCTAGCACGGAATGCCTCGTGCACTGCAACAGCCCAGAAGCAAACACATATTTGAGTCCCCAGTGCCAGGGCAGCCGAGGCCCTATCTCCGACCAGCCCTGACCTGCCAAAGCACTTCTCCACACCCGTGACAGACACAGCAGACGAAGGCCCTGCAAAAGGCACGGATTACACGACCAATTCACCCTTCCCCACTCCTACACCGTAACCCCAGGCGTTTCCTGGTACCTTTGGCGGAGGCACTGTTCGGCGAGGATGATGAGGGTCTCCTCTGTGTGAGGAAAACACCGGGTGCCATCGGCTGCGATCCCTTGTTAGGCTGGGCGCCCCCAAAGGTGCTGGCCCCTGCTGTGTACTCGTGATCTGTGAGGCTGCTGCCCTGGGACTCCAGCTTCGGCTCTGGCGAGCTGCCTTCCTGAGCCGCTTTGTCCGCGTTGTTGGGTGACAGCTTCTTTTTGGTATTTTTTTTCTTCTTGCCTTTTTGTTCCTCCTTTAAAATGACAAAGATGAAGCTCAGATTAATCCCCAGAAGACCTTTAGCTACGGCAAGGGCCAGCGGCGTCGCTTAGGGTCCTGATACAAGGAAAACCCACGAGGTTGGCCATGTATAATGTGCTCAGGGCTGTTCTGATAGCACCTCGCTCCCAGCTGGCTCTGCTGCACGCACACGCTTGCCCTTCTTGCATCTAAGCTTTGGGCAGAGCCTCCTTGTGTCTCAACTCTGCAGACACTGCGGCGAGCAGGAGCCAGCCAGGACCACAATGGCCCTGCCTTGGGAGACCAGCCTGGCTTTGCACAAACACATCTTTCGATGTTCCACAAAAGCTGCCATCTCCTATCTTCATGTCTCTTCACTTTCACAATAGCAGGGAGGATATTAAACACCCCACTGATTCACAGACTCTGCTTTCCGCTAGAACACACACTTGAGCTGTCCTGTTTCCCTTCCCTACCTTCAGTCCACTTCTCGATGACACTCTGCTACCATTCTCAGAGCTCTTCTCAACAGGACACATCAAAGAAGCCCAACACCTCCAAAACCTGCATCACTAGCACCTCGCCATGGTGACTCACCAACCTCGCTCCAGCACCTTCATGCCTTACAGCGTCACACTTAGAATCATACAACCATCGAATTTTTAAGGTTGGAAAAGACCTCTAAGCTCATCCAGTCCAACTGTCAGTCCAACCCCACCGTGCCTACGAAACCATGTCCTGAAGTGCCACATGTACACATTTTTTGAACCCCTCCAGGGATGGAGACGCCACCCCTGCCCTGGGCATCCTCTGCCGGTGCTTCACTACTCTGTCAGTAAAGAAATTTTTCCTTATATCCCATCCAAACTTCCTCTGGCGCAACTTAAGGCACATTTGTGTGTTAGTTCACAGTGTCTATTTGACCTCTTCACAGACCAAACACTTACCAACACCCAAAGTGCCCCAATGTCTTTGCTAAACTGACCCATAGTTACCCACGGTTCACCCGATCTTTGGAAGTAACTCCTTGTGCTTCCCAGCAGGCAGTTTCCATGAACACGGCAATCACACCACTCCGGCTCTCAGACACGCACATTGATAAGCGGTTTGTGCGTGCTTCGTTCAGGCAGCCTCCTCCAGTCTTAACCCAGTAGCTACACCCAGTCACTCATCCTTCTCTACCCTCACGGTGTATCACCTGCGCTGCGGCGTGCTCAGACACGCTGTGGACACTATTGAACTTCCATCCTATTTATGTCCCCTGGGACTTCTGAGCCTTGTGTCACTGGCATGAACAAACACCAAGGATGACTGGCACCACACTGCTCTTCAGGCAGGACTGCTGCTGGGGGAGAGGGCTTTCACCTCCTGACCAGCTACCGCTTCCCAAGCAACCTCACCTGCTGTGACAACTTGGCGGCAGCAGCGGCGAGTCCAGTTTCGATGGAGGCGACTCTTGTGCCCTCTCGCACGGGTCTGTCTTGTCGAGGCACCGAGGGGCCGACTCGTGCTGCAAGGCAAGCAGATGCAGGTGAGCTGGGCAGAACGTGCCAATCACACGCCGGGCAGCCGAGGCCCTGTCCTCCTGTGCAGGGATGGCCAGGGAAGCCGCAGCCTCCGCCCCCCCTTCCCCGGGATCTGTGCGAAGGCAGGAGGTGCTGACAGCCTCTGGTCACAGCAGCTTGAGGAGAAGCTGCCAATAAAGATCTTTTAAGGTCCCTTCCGAGCCACTCCATTCAATGTAACGCAGCTCAGCATCTTCACTGGCAGGCGCAGTTATCTGAAGCCAAAGCCACCGGAGATTTCCACCTGCGCTGCAGCTCATGAGCACCCCCCAGCACCATTCCACACGGAGAGCATCCACCGCGCCTGCGGCTGCGGGTGGACGTGCAGTGCCACAAGCTGATGCGACATGGGCTGCTTGTCACACACACAGAGCAAAGCCACGAAGAATCCCTTTAGTGGGCTACATCAAAAGGGTCTCGGGACACTCTGGTGAGATGCAACAAAACCACCCTTCCAGACCATCAGTCTAGAGGAGACAATTCCCACGCTCTCTCATTACATTTTACAGTTAGCATCTGAAAGCCACGGCTACACAGCTGTTTGGGGTTCCTCTGCTAGGGTGGCCATCGATTGTTTCACTACCAAAGGGTGAAGACAAACCCAGGAATGACATTTTCCTGCCAACTGATTGATGGAGGAAGGCTAATGCTGCTCGGCACGAGTCCAGCGCACGGTATCGCCTCCCACTGTGCTGGAAAGGACTAATACTGCACGTGATAAAAAAAATTGCTAGTTGTGGTCTTACAATTTCCATATTCCTTGAAAACTGGCTGGTTTTTTAGGGACCTGCATGACTTGGCTTGAGTCTGGGCCGCACAGACCATATGGACTTACCCGTTGGGCTGTAAGGGGCATCATCTGAACTTTTCCTTTTCTTTGATCGGGATTTGAATACTGGATTATCTTCATCTGATTCAAGGGAAGGGTAAACTACAGTAGGAAACAAAGGCAATTGTTTCAGTGTAGGAAACAGCTCTACCCTGCATAGAGGCCCGCTTGCTCCGTACAGGTGTGGTGACTAAAGGCATCTGGTGACATAATGAGCAATGTGGACACATAATGAGCCAATCCATCCCTCAACAGAGTAGAACCTTATTCATGCCTGGCATCTGCCTGTAAACTACAACCCTGCCCAAGGGGGTGCCCCTTCCCAAAGCACCTCCCAGCACGACCACAGCCTCCCAGTGCATGCCGTGCACTCCACACAGCTGGGCAGCTGCCTGCTGCAACCTCACAGCACCTCCACTTTGCCTTGGCATCCCTGGTAACAATGTGCAAACACACACTCCCCTTTTCCAATCATAACAAATGACTTCCAAGGGCCATGCTTGCCAAGGAGACTTCTATACATGTAGACTCTCCTGTAATGCAGCATAAGCCTCTACTAACTTCATGCCCTCTTCAGGACTTCAGACTTTCCATTCCCTATCAGTCTTCACATGGTTGCTCTTCTTCATGTCCTCACTTCTTATATTGAACAATGCTCCTGATGATTATTACAGCAGAACTGATACAACTGGTGCAAATTGGCTTTGTGCCCATTTCTGCTTCCAGTGCTTGCGTTCCCTACCACCCACTGCTGGATCCCTTTTATAGAATCATAGAATTGTTCGGTTGGAAAAGACCTTTGAGATAATCAGGTCCAACCGTACCTGTCCACTGCTAAACCAGATCTCTGAGAAATTCATCTACCCTTCTTTTAACACCACCTCCCTGGGCAGCCTTTCCAGTGCCTGTGAACCCTTTCGGTGAAGAAATTTTTCCTGATGTTTACTCTGAACCTCCCCTGGCACAACTTGAGGCCGTTTCCTCTCATCCCATCACCTGTCACTTGAGAGAAGAGACCAACACCCACTTCACCACAACCTCCTTTCAGGCAGTTGTAGACAGCTCTGAGGTCTCCCCTCAGTCTCCTCTTCTCCAAGCTAAACAGCCCCAGGGCACTCAGGTGCTCCTCGTAGGACTTCTTCTCCAACCCCTTCCCCAGCTCCATTCCCTTCTCTGGATGCTCTCCAGCCCCTCCTTCTTGTAGTGAGGGGCCCAGAACTGACCCCAGCACTCCAGGGGTGGCCTCACCAGTGCCCAGTGTAGGGACACAATCACTGCCCTGCTCCTGCTGTCCACGCTCTTTCTGATACAGGCCAAGATGCCATTGGCCCTCTTGGCCCCCTGGGCCACTGCTGGCTCATGTTCAGCCACTGTCAACAAACACCCCCAGGTCCTTCTCCTCCAGGCAGCTCTCCAGCCACTCTTCCCCAAGCCTGTAACGCTGTACAGGGTTGTTGTGCCCCAAGTGCAGAACTTGGCACTTGGCCTTCTTGAACCTCTAAGTACGACTCCAACTTCTCACTCATCTTAGGCAGATATTTTGTTGCTGTTGGGCAGACGGGAACATTTCTGTCGTTGTACCAGTACCTGACACACATTTTTGGGACGGTTTCCTGTTTCTTGGCTGACTGCTGCAGCTTCAGTGGGTTTCCACACTTCTTAAGATCTTCTGATTATGACATTCCTCAAGTACAGTCCACCTGGATGCCCATAGCAGCACCAGCTCCACAGTCAATCTACCTACCATACAGTGTTTATGAATTTTGCCATGCAGACCTCTTACTATCTGTGCTCCTCCTTATCAAAACCCCCAGCAGATTTCAGTGCGGCAGAAAGTGAGCAAGCGCATCATGAGAACACGGAACCGTGCACAACTCTGGACATGCAGACCCAGACACACGGCTTCGTTTGTACTCACCGTAATCTGAATCTTTAAAACAGGCATCTAAGTGGTCCTGATCTTCATCATAATCTTCGATGTCAATACTGTTCTTTGTGCTTTTCTTTAGTAACCGCTTGCCGGCGTTTTTGTTGCTGCCCCCGCCTGTTTTTTTGGAGTTCTGCGTGGAGATGGAGTTGTTTTTCATCTGGTTGGTGCTCCACGGCGTCTGGAGGCAGGACTCGGACGACTGGAGGTTGGCCATGGATAGCATGCCCTGGATGGCTTCTTGCGTGCTGGGTGAGGCCGGGGGCTGACTGCAGGGAAACAGCGGGAAATACAAGAGCTATCAGCACTTCCAGAAAACCAGAAACCCCTCAAAACCTTTGCTTGTTGTTTCAAATCATTCTACTGGGAGGTAAGTTTCAAATGGAAGGCGGCTTTTTTTATCATCCATGCAATAGGTAGTGGATTAGTGAAACTCTTTGCCAAAGAATGTCATGGATTGTAAAAATTTAAATGGGTTCAAGGGTCAATTGGACAGTCTTGTAAAAGAAGTTTTATTAAGCATTACTGAACAGGCAGAGAACAACTGATTCAAGAAATTGCCTGAAATGGAAAAATAAAACAATTAGAGGCAGAAAAATGATCTAGAAACTTGTACATTTGCTTGTGCCATTCTTCTTCCTGTAGTGTCCACTTATTCCCACTGCTAGGGAACAGGTACTGGGTGTGTTATTCTGGTCTGGCTTAATGTCATCCATCTATTATTCTGTTAATTCATTTCTTGCCTCGATTAGGTCAATATCCCATTCTTGCAACTAGATCAGTGAAATGCATAAATTCTGCATGATTCTTCCCAAGGAGGGGAAGAGGAGAGGCAGGTGCTGATCTCTTTCATGGGACCCAGCGACAGCACGTGGGTGAGTGGCTCAAAGCTGCATCAGATTTGATGGCTCTGATGTGAAAAAGGGGAAACATTTCGTTACTGAGGGGGTGGTCAAACACCAGGACCCTGAAGAGGAAGCTCTTTCCACTGGCCAGTGTCACTAGAAGAGGGGGCACGCCACGAGTGACACCAGTTATTTCCGTGCCACCCCATGTGAGGCTGCTGCCTGGAGGCTCTGGTCACCAGTGGGCGAGGACAGGGCTCCGGTAACTTTTCCAAGCCTGAAACAGCACCCCCAGAGCTATTCCAGAAGGAACACAGTACTTGTACCACCAGTTCTGAGGGCCTGTGAGTCAGCACTGGAGGGGGATGTTGTGGTGGGCTGCTGCTGTGTAGTGCCCAGCGAGCAGAGAAGGAACTGCAACGACCAGGAAGTTCATGATCCCAGGACACAGCTCTCACTGGGAACTATCACTGCTCCAGGATCAATATCTAAAGGGTGGGGGTCAGGAGGATGGGGCCCGACTCTGCTCAGTGGTGTCCAGCAACAGGACAAGGGGCAGTGGGCAAAAACTGGAGCATGGGAAGTTTCACCTGGACACAAGGAAAACCTCTGCCGTAAGAGAGATGGTGCCCTGGAATTGCTGCCCAGGGAGGGTATGGAGTCTCCTCTGGAGATATCCAAACGCACCTGGACCCATTCCTGTGCAGCTGCTGGAGGTGACCCTGCTTTATCAGGGCTGGACTGGATGAGCTCCAGGGGGCCCTTCTGTGATCTGCTTGAAGGGTAGGGTTGCACTGTGGTTTCTGCTGCAAATGTGGGACAGGGTTTAAGGGAGATGCTGGAGAAACACTGACTGGATGGATGAACTACAGGGTGGGTGGAAACCTGGATTGGATCGAGCTTGCTTTTTGGTGTTTTATTGCTAATAGTCAACAGGCACAGCACATCTCCTACCGAAAGAAACACATCCCTACAGAGCAGGCTGAGGTCAAATGATCAGCAAATTCCAACTGCTTCCCACCCCAGCAAGGTGGGAAAGCGCGCTCCGCACGACAAAAAAGAACATAAAAGAATGACAGTCTCATCAGAGAACCCCAGGTATTAATTCTGCAACAGGCAGAACACATCATCAAACATTCCCAGATCTTTGCAGTTTGGGTAAATAGTGAAACGCAAAAAAACCTCAATGTGGCAATGCTTTTTTTTTACAGTTAAGGAAATACAAGCCACTAACATACAGCACTTCCCAAATAAATTATAAGTACAACATCACTTTCTCTTATATAACCTTACATATCTCATTGATACAAGATCTTATAAGATATCTCATATGATATAAGATCTTACTTCATCTTATATAGAATATTTTTCTGCCACAGTACGAGAAAGCCATTGAACTGCTGGAGCGTGTCCAGAGGAAGGCATCAGGCTGGTGAAGGGGCTGGAGAGCAAGTGTTGTGAGGAGCAGCTGAGGGACCTGGAATTCTTTAGCCTGCAGAAGAGGAGAATGAGGGGAGACCTCATCACTGTCTACAACTGCCTGAAAGGAGGTTGTAGTGAGGTGGGTGCCAACAAGCAAGTGTTAGGACAAGAGGAAATGGCCACAAGTTGCGCCAGAGGAGATTTATATTGGATATTGGGGAACAATTTTTTACCAAAAGAGTGATGAGGCACAGAATCATGGAATGGTTTGGGTTGGAAGGGAAATCAAAGCCCATTCAGTTCCAACCCCACCATGGGCAAGGGCACCTCCCACTGGATCAGGGGACTCAAAGCCCCATCCAGCCTGGACTTGAACACCTCCAGGGATGGGGCAGTCACCACTGCTCTGGGCAACCTGGGCCAGGGCCTCCCCACCATCACACCAAAACATTTCTTCCTAATGTGTAATCTAAATCTTCCCCCTTCTGACTTAAAGATGTTTCCCCTCAACCGGTCACTCCAGGCCCTTGTAAAAAGCCCCTCCCCAACTTTCCTGGAACCCCTTTCAGTCCTGGGAGGCTGCTCTAAGCTCTCCCCACAGCCTTCTCTTCTCCAGGATGAACAACCCCAACTCTCCCAGCCTGTCCTTGTATAGGAGGTGCCCCAGCCCTTGGATCATCTCAGTGGTCTCCTCTGGACTCGCTCCAACAGGTCCAGGTCCTTCCTGTGCTCAGGACACCAGAACTGGACACAGGGCTCCAGGTGGGGTCTCACCAGAGCAGAGCAGAGGGGCAGAATCCCCTCCCTCTCCTCTGGTCCCACTGCTTTGGATGCAGCCCAGGACACTGCTGGGTTTTGGGCTGTCAGTGCCCATTGCCAGCTCATGTGAAGCTTCTCATCCCCCAGCACCCCAAATCCTTCTCCTTAGGGCTGCTCCCAATCACTGGCAGAGGCTGCCCAGGGCAGTGGTGGAATCTCCATCCCTGGAGGGGTTCAAAAAATGTGTGGCCATGGCATCTGGGGGCAGGGTTTAGCAGGTACGGAGGGGCTGGGTTGATGGTTGAGCTGAATAACCTTAGAGGTCTTTTCCAACCTCAACAATTCTATGGTTCTATTTTATGATTAATTTAATCAATTTTAAACCATTACAGGATTCTGGATAGAGTAACGTACGAGACATAATGAGAGTTTCTGTGCACTAATTGCATTTATAAATAATCCTGAAAATGAGTGAAGGCTGGTGCTAAAAGCAAGCAGCTCAGCGAACAGAACAGCATCGAAAAACTTATTTAGGAAAGAGACATTTGAATCCCTTCATTACCATGCCAGGTGTCTCAGCCTTCTCTCTGTCAAAAGAATATTTTGCACCATCTACAGGAAGTTAAGATATTTTCTTTCCATTTTTTTCCCTCAACCATTTTTGCAAACACTGTGCTCTCCAAACACTGCAAACAGACCATCAAGCACGGACCACAAAATGGACAAAGGAGAGAGGAAGTGCCTCAAGCAACACAAGCTCCGACAAATAAATTGTGGAATCTGATCAAAACCAGCGCTTCTGAGAGTCAAACCTCAACCTGACCGCATGGGTGAAGCGGCTCAAAGTGGCAGAGCTGCACGGGGCAAAGTGTTTCTCATTAGGGCTCGTGCTTGCCTGTACTCCCTTTAGAGTATTCCAGCTCTCTAAGCCCAAAAGGAAGAAGCAGGAGGCAGTTTTTGAGCTCTGAAGGCCATATCCCCTTGCTGTAGCTTCAGCAATGATTTTAAAAAGTAACACTTATGGAAGTAAACTACCTGTGAGTTACAACTATGCCTTAAAATGAGCTCAGGAGCAGGAGCAGAGCAGCCAGAGTGCTTCTGCCCACGCTCCCCTACAGCACCTGCATGGCAAGGGCCCCTCAAACACCCAGTGAGGTGGCACTTGGTGACAGCACAGACCCTGCCTCCACTCTGCAGACCCTGGAAACAGGAGAGGGGAGGGCTTCTGGGAGCCCACACCTCACTACAAACTCCTTTTAGGTACTTGTAGAGAGCAAGGAGGTGAAACCTTTGACTGTGTGTGCTGAGCTGTGTGTATTCACAGCTGTTTGCCTATTGCCACCCACTCTAGAACACGCTGACAGGGAAAGGATGCTCTCATCAGGTCTGAGCAGGTAACGCAGGTGCTGTAGAAGACCCGAAATGTAGCCTGAAGGGATGCTTTATGCTCTCCTTCCTCATGCAGATACCGCTAGCAATGGCAAGCAGTTCCGGGACACTGAGGCGCTGAGGAGAAACCCAACACAACAAAGAGCTGCAGAGAGCAATGTGTGTAGGGTGCAAAGCCATCCTTGCCATACAGACCAATCCCTTCTTCTTTAGGTTCCCATGGAGATGAGTTGCCCTTCCCTGCTCCTCAGCTTCCTCACATGGGGAGGAAAAGGAAGAGCAGGCGCAGAGCTCTTCTCTCTGGACACAAGGCAATGGCAGGAAGCTGTGCCAGGGGAGGGTTAGGTCAGACATTAGGACAAGGTTCTTCCCCCAGAGGGTGGTGGAGCACTGGAACAGCTCCCCAGGGAAGCAGTCACAGCCTGACAACAGGGCAGAAGCTTTTGGCCAATGCCCTCAGCCCCACGGTGTGAATGTTGGGGTTGTCCTGTGCAGGGACAGGAGTTGGACTCAACGATCCTTGTGGGTCCCTTCCAACCCACGACATTCCATGATTCTGTGATTCATCTCGATGTCGCCCCCAGTGCTGCAGGCTGCTCAGCCCTGGGGGAGATTTTATTTGAGATGAGATTTAACAGCAAATTTTCCCTTCTGTTACCATGCTCCTCTCCATTATCAATGTGCAAAGGTGCTGCCACTTTCAGATCTTGGGAGCAGCAGCAGAAAGGCTGTTGCTGGCGGTGACAATGCATATGGTGCATTAGCAGGGCCCATCTCTCAGTGGGATGGGGCAGCCACTACTTCTCTGGGCAACCTGGGCCAGCGCCTCCCCACCCTCACACCAAAACATTTCTTCCTAAGATCTCATCTCAATCTCCCCTCTTGCAGTTGAAAACCCTTCCCCCTCATCCTGTCCCTGCACTCCCTGATCAAGAGCCCCTCCCCAGCTTTCCTGGAGCCTCTTTCAGTCCTGGGAGGCTGCTCTAAGGTCTCCCCACAGCCTTCTCTTCTCCAGGATGAACAACCCCAACTCTCCCAGCCTGTCCTCACATGGGAGGTGCTCCAGCCCTTGGATCATCTCAGTGGCCTCCTCTGGTCTCACACACTAACAGATCCAGGTCCTTCCTGTGCTCAGGACTCCAGAACTGAACTCAGGGCTCCAGGTGGGGTCTCCCCAGAGCAGAGCAGAGGGGCAGAATCCCCTCCCTCCCCTGCTGGTCCCACTGCTTTGGATGCAGCCCAGGACATGGGTGGTTTCTGGACTAACCGCCTGCCAAAGTGTAAGTGTAAATTCAACATAAGCACCAGTTCTGTTATGCACTGAAACACAGAATGGAAAAGAAATTGACAGGAACAGCCGAACTGCCAACACAATTATTTCTTCTGAAGAGCAGAGATGGGGCCAAATCTCAAGAGACCATGAAAACCTAGAACCACCTGAGCTCATACAACAATAAATATTACATTTCCTGGGAGCTACAGACACATTGGTGCCTCTCCCCATCCCCTCCGCAATCACAGGAGTTGGCTGGCTGTTTTCATCAACCTCTCTATACTCAGAGGATGGCAGTCATGAAGAAAAATCAAGGAAGGTTGAACCAAAAGATGTTTCTGGTTCACCAACACTGGCTCCTTTAGATTTCTCTGTAGCTCTGTCACTGTACTGCAAACTTAAAACTTCAATTTTCTCTCTCAACATTAAAAAAACCCTTTTTTTTCAAATTCACTGATAAAACTTGCTTTCATGGTTTCCCTTGGTAACTTATTCCATATATTCCCCTTTGACCACGAGGCTTATCTTCTGGAATTCTCAGTTATGGCTTTTAACTTCCAATCTTTCCTAGGTTTCAATAATATTTTCCTCCCTGAGGGCATGTTTTCACCTCACTTTAACTTTCAAAACTGCAAGCTGCACACCCAGCACCAAGCAAGGGCACAGTACGGGTGACAAGGACAGCACCAGCCTCTCCATCCAGTGTGTTCCCAGCTCTCAGAACACGCCTACAGCTCCTTCTGCTTCCTCCACGCATTCCGTGGCTTTGTAAAACTGTGGCAGACTCAGAGAAGCAGGGAGGAAAAAGACACTGTTGGGGTATCCCAGCAGCACTGAAGGTGGTACAGAACCAGGGAATGGTTTGGGTTGGAAGGGACCTCAAAGCCCATCCAGTTCCAACCCCCTGCCATGGGCAGGGACACCTCCCACTGGATCAGGGGGCTCAAAGCCCCATCCAACCTGGCCTTGAACACCTCCAGGGATGGGGCAGCCACCACTTCAGTCAGGACTGCAGCAGCAAAGATCTACTCAATCAGCAGATGACCAGGGAGCTCAGGGCACAAGAGGCAGCAGCTCCCACCTGCAATGATGTTCTGCTCTGCATGTGGAAGCCATAAAACTCAGCTGACATCCACTAAAATCCCTTCCTGGCAACTTGTTCCCAAGTTTTTAGTTCAGCAAGGTATTTCCATATGTGAGGAGTCCCAGCTCTTTCAGCTTCTTCTGAGATGATGTGTATACTCCTGCAAGCTAATTCTCCATCAGTAGTTTAGGATGTGAGTAATAGAGGCAGTGAACCCATACACTTGTTTCGAGATGGGCCCAAACAAACCCTGTTCCAGACAGTTCTAAACTGCAGCACTTGAGTCTGGGAACCATATTTACCAAGTTTGCATTTCTTTTCATGGCTTATGGTTTGGATTACTACAAGATCTAGTGCTGTACCTCATTAACCACACTCCAAAACATCCAGTGTCAACTCAAGTGTTTACCTACAGTGGTCCCACATGGAACACGATCAAGCCCAGGCAACCACTTCCACTTTAGATGTAAAAGTATTCATGAAAAAGTTTGATTTTTCCCAAGACTTGAGTTTCAGTGGGGAGACAAATAATGACCAGGGGTGTGAGAGAGGGAAGACCATTTCCTATTTTCTTCTTTCTAACATTCAATATTTGGGAAACTGCATGGCACCTCATAGTGCCTTATCACCTCATAGTGCCTTATCACCTCATAGTGCCTTATGGAAGGAATTCTGGTCATTTAGATTACCTTATTAGAATTATTGAATCTTTAGGGTTGGAAAAGAACATCAGTCCAATCATCAACACAACTCCACCGTGCCTACTAAGCCATGTCTCAAAGTGCCACAGCTACACATTGCTTGAGCCCCTCAAGGGATGGAGACTCCACCCCTGCCCTGGGCAGCCTCTGCCAGGGCTTCACCACTCCAACAGTGAAGAAATGTTTCCCAATATCCAATTTAAACCTCCCCTGGCACAACTTGAGGCCATTTCCTCTCATCCTATGCCTTGTTACTTGGGAGAAGAAACCAACACCCACCTCACCACAACCTCCTTTCCAGGAGCTGCAGACAGTGATGAGGTCTCCCCTCAGTCTCCTCCAGACTAAACAGCCCCAGGGCCCTCAGCCAGTCCTCATAAGACTTGACTATTCCGTTATTACTACATTAAAAAGCACTATTCAAGCCCTCAAGCTGCATTCCTTGAGCTCTCTCTTCCATTTGAATGATTCATCTATTATAGCATTATTGCTAAAATGGATGTTCAGCAGGTACAGATGTGAAATGCCTCTATTTGTTTCAATTACACCCCCAAAACCTTTCCCACACACCTCTCCCTCCAGCACACAAGATAAAGGAAGAATTTGCTTACTGGAGAAAAAGCAGTTACTGAGCTGCTAAATTCATTCTCTCTCACTCACACAGAACCACAGAAGAGCAACTTGTGTTTATGGGTAAGAGCACAAACCAGCCCTCGGTGCATACCTGTTGGTGTTATATTCTAAACCCCCAACTTCCTTGCTTGCCTGCAAAAGGTCAAGAATTCCTGCTGAACTTCCACTCTCTTTCTTTACTTTGGAATTGCGCCCTGGCTTTGCCTCTGTGTCAATGTGAAGCAAATCTTCATCTGACGAGTCATCGCTCTGCCAAAAAAAAGAAGGAAATGGTTCAAGAAAGAAGCAAATGGCCCAGAGACTCACAAAGTTTGTTGACAAGAACACCACAATAATTTCTGCAGCCTGCTGCTCTTCCAAAGACACAGGGCCAGTACTCATAATTTGCTTGCATTAAAGACAAACAACAATAAAATCAAGTACACAGTAGAAATCTGTCCTTGCAACCTGTAGGTTCTTCTTGCCCCCCCAACCCTGGAGAGTCAGCTTTGGGATCTGATCCTGCGCACGGGATCAAGCTGGTGCTGTGCTGCCTTCTCAACTCCTGCTCCTCAGACCACGACCCCTGCAGCAAAACTGTGAACACATGGCCAAGTCTCCGTCAGCCGAGACAGGCGTCGGGCTCGGGTCTGTGTCTCACTGACAGAGCCTGTTCAGACACAGGGACAGACCCTGCTGCCAGCCCCACCGCACGAGCGCGGGGATGGACACACAAACAGCAGCGTGAGGGCACTGAGAGCAGCGACCCGCACCTCACCATCCTTCTGGGGCCAGTGTCTCCCTGCACCACACTCTAGAATACAACAGAACTACTTCCCCATTCCCACCCTGCTTTCAGGCCCCGGAAGTCCCAGCCCTTATTGCTTCCACTGCCAATTTGTGTTCTCTCCAGACCCGGCCTCCCTCCTTGGGCTCCTGCAGTGAGCTTGCCAACACAGTTCTCCCTGGTCTCTGTGCACCAGTCTCCAGACATCAGCTACTGACTGGAGGTCTGCACTTGCCCTTCAGTATCCCTGAACCAAACCAGGATGGAAGAGATTCCTTACTTCTTAGGGCCACACATTTCAGTAACTGCTGTGTTAATGTGCTATTTTGCTTTTTCTGACTGGTTCAGCCATTGCACCATGAATTTCTATCAACCACAACTGGGTAAAACATGCATAGAATGGTTTGGATTGGAAGAGACCTCAAAGCTCACTCAGTTCCAACCCCTTGTCATGGGCACCGACACCTCCCACTGGATCAGGGGGCTCAAAGCCCCATCCAACCTGGCCTTCAACACCTTCAGGGATGGGGCAGCCACAACTTCTCTGAGAAACCTGGGCCAGGGCCTCCCCACCCTCATCATGAAGAATTTCTTCCTACTGTCTAATCTAAATCTTCCCCCTTCCAGCTTAAAGTTGTTTCCCCTCATCCTGTCACTCCAGGTCCTTGTAGACAGTCCCTCCCCAGCTTTCCTGGAGCCCCTTTCAGTACTGGAAGCCTCCCCACAGCCTTCTCCTCTCCAGGCTGAGCAACCCCAACTCTCTCAGCCTGTCCTCATGGCAAAGCTGCTCCAGCCCTCAGATCATCTTTGTGGTTTCCTCTGGAGCCGTTCCAACAGTTCCATACCCTTCTTGTAATTTAATGCCATTTGATTTCCAACATTGACCTTCAATGCTAACACAGAGCAAACTTTGCCTCTGCTGTTCAGCTTTTCAAAGGCAAGGTACCCACAGGCACGCTGATCCCACCTCAATTCAGGGACACCTGCTGAGCCAAGAGCATTCCAGATGGAAGCCTGTAACAGGCAGAGGGAAACT
Source organism: Dromococcyx pavoninus (assembly GCA_033558185.1). Lineage (NCBI taxonomy): Eukaryota > Metazoa > Chordata > Aves > Cuculiformes > Neomorphidae > Dromococcyx > Dromococcyx pavoninus. The sequence goes on from JAUMJL010000552.1 coordinate 273,121, forward strand.
CTGCCAAGTGACAGCAAACAATATCCTTAACTGCTTCATAATAGGTATTACAGGCCTCTAGCAATGTGAAAAACCAACGACACAAGCTCAGCTGTGTGAGCACTGCTATGAGTTTCATTTGTCAAACATCAACAAGGACATTTAACAGCAGTGTTCAGGGCACGTGGAAACGGGAGGAAAGACGCACGTCAGGGGCACAGGCTGGGACAGAACCCTGTGCCTGTCAGCAATGTACAACAAAGCCTGGTACAGCAGAAACGCCTCCTGATCTTTCCCATTCCCTCTGCTGTCTCGCTCCTGTCCTGTAGGGCCACACAGGGTTCCCAGGCACCCTTCCCATCAGCCCCAACCACGTACAAAGAGGCCAAGCCACAGTCCCACATCACGCTCAGTCCTTGCACTGCCTGTCCGGGGCAGGCTGGGATGGTGGGATGAAGGAGAGGATGTGACAACAACCTGGGAGAAGGCTTTGCAACTGTTGCTACAGCAGCACCCACTACTGTCAGAGACGCACAGCGACCGGTACAATAACGACCATACCTTGTACGACACCGACTCCATCTTTGGCTTCTTAACAGGAGTGTGCTGCAGAGTCTCTTTTTTATCTGATAAAACTGAATTAAAGAAAAAACAAAGTCATGGTTCTTTGCCCTTCAAAAGACAGAGCCCCTAAGCTGTAACTTCTACAGCAATTCAACACCATTAATACTGGACTGGTAGCTAAGACATAGCTTTATTTATCGTAGAATCACGGAATGGTTCGGGTTGGAAGGGACCTCAAAGCCCATTCAGTTCCAACCCCCTGCCATGGGCAGGGACACCTCCCACTGGATCAGGGGGCTCAAAGCCCCATCCAACCTGGCCTTGAACACCTCCAGGGATGGGGCAGCCACCACTGCTCTGGGCAACCTGGGCCAGGGCCTCCCCACCCTCACAACAAAACATTTCTTCCTAAGAGCTCATCTCAATCTCCCCTCTTTCAGCTGAAAACCCTTCCCTCTCATCCTGTCCCTGCACTCCCTGATCCAGAGCCCCTCCCCAGTTTTCCTGTAGACATATATCATATATCACTTAGATTTTAGAGACCAATTTTGGGCATCCAATACGTAAGACTTCATTGTGCAGATACAGACAAAATGGGAAATATCCTTACAGGGCAGTTCTCTCTTTGTAGTGTTTTTCTTCCTTCTGATAGGAAACTCATCAATTTTTAGTTCACCATCATCTGACACATATTCATATTCGTCTCGTACAGGTTTTGCTTTATCTTCTTTAAAATTCTGCAGTGACCCAAAGACACTCGTATTCAGCTGGGTTTTGACTCCCTTTGAACTGAAAAGAAAGAATTACAAATCAGAACAATACTGTGATAGTGAAACACCTTGCAAATTGACAGAGAGGAAGGTAATGCGTGTCTTTATGTGCAATGAGTATCTTTATGTAGAAATCTCAGTCAACTTGAGTACTTTCATAGAATCACAGAATCACTAAGGTTGGAAAAGACCTCTAAGCTCATCCAGTCCAACCGTCAGCCCAACCCCACTGCACCTGCTAAACCCTGTCCCCAAGTGCCACTGCTACACGTTGTTGGAACATCTCCAGGGATGGAGACTCCACCACTGCCCTGGGAAGTGTTTTCTTAAAAACACAGTGTGAGTCGGATATGCACAGAAACCTCTTAAAGCAACTCGATAAGAACCGAAGTGCCAGAACATGAGACACTGCCTGAATACTGAAATCCCTGCTCTCAAGAAAACTGCCAGCCTCAAACAGAGGTTGTTGCCGTTATGGCCAACTATGTTGAGTTCCAGGCAAAATCAAGTTCTAGAGCAAAGAACTCTGTGTAAGTATTTTCTAAACAGACTAGAAAGGTAGATTTTCATCTTCTTGTATAAAAAAACATAAACAATGACAAGACTTTTTAATCTGCTTTTTTTATATTTGTATATTATATAAATATAATACATAGAATATATATTATTGTATGTATTACATCTTTTCCTTACCTAAGCAACTTCTTATTAGAGAAAGAGAATGTAAATTTGTTGTCCTTATTTCCTGATAAAGGAGTCTTTTCCAACTTATGCTCCTCTTCCATTTTGAGAAGTGAATCAGGTTTGCTGTTCTGAAAGGGAAAAGACCCAAAACCAAACAATGCAGTTAGTTGAATAAGTGGTTAATATTTCAGCTTTCTAGGTAACCTCAGAGAATCCACTGATCCATATTGTAGAGAACAATATGTTTCCCCACCCGTGGTAAGTAGTAAAGGACCACACTCTTCCCTAGACCACATGGGACTTGTGCTCATTCAAGAAGTCCTCCAGCACCAATTTAAGCAATGCCTGCCACAAACATGATGCCAAATCCAAATATTGCTCTCTTAAATGGGTACAGACTGAGGTTCCAATACTAAACACACATTTTGTGAAGCAGAGCACGTGCTAATTACCCCTCTTATTGGCATCGTGCACATGTGGCGAAGGAGAGGATCCAGCACAGTGCTGCAACCTCACAAATACAATTGCAGTTTATTCCCAGGCTCCGCTTTGCTTCTTTCACCCCTTTCAGAAGAGTCTGAATTATGAATTTAATAGTTTAATATCAAAGTCATTCAGTGCAAAGGAAACCTTTCATTATTTTTTAAGCATCGCCTTAATACTTCCCTAAGCTGTTCTGGCTGTGGAATTAATTGGTACCTATTGATCTAATCACATTAACTGTGACTTCTGTTAACACCAAGAAAATCAGATTCACGATTCTTAGTAGTTTCCCCATGCGAAAAAACATGTAATTTGTCTCGTTTTGAGCAATTTGCTTGCACCTTCGTCACTAGAAGTTCACAAAGCAGACAAAATCCAGACACCTATTTCAATGCCCCCTTGTTTTAAATGGTACCTGGAGAAAAAGTGTATTATTCTAGGAATGTATTTTACTCACCCTACATCATCTCTCCAGGAGGACAAGTTTTTCATTCATGTGGCATAATTTAGATTTCATTAACTCTCCTTTTATGCCACTATTAGTTATTGATCTCCCTGGAACTACATTAAAGTTGGAATCGCTAGAGCTCAGCACTGAAAATCCTCACTGTGGGCAGCGTCCCCACCGCCTTCACCAAGGACAAGGATGGACAATTCCGCATATGCTTTTGAAGAAACCTCCTCTCCGCCTGCCATTTCCTTTCTCCTTGACTATTTGATTATTTTCCACTCAAAATTCTTCCTTTAGGACCTGAAAATGGGCTCACAGCCCTGCTCAGGTAGAGCTATGAACATTTCTCCTCCCTTAAATTATCACTACGTGGCAGAGCCGGCAGCAGAATGTAACAGGAGACAGGTATTGAAGAGGTAATATAATTACCTTATATTTCCATTTGGCTTCTGTTTTGCTTTTATTTTGCTCTCGAACTTCAAATTTCTCCACCTCATTCTGCTTACCAGCAGTTTCTTTATTGGGAACACTTAAAACATTCTTGGCAGCCTGGGGAAAAAGTCAGCACAGAATCGTAATGAGGATGCAGTGCTGGCTTGTTACTGAAACACATTAATTATCTGGAATATAACAAGAGATATTTTTGGAAAATCCTCTTCTGATTCATTCTTTTTGAATCCAAATATGAGATTCAATCAAATCTTGCTGCTGCAGAGAAGGCAGAAGCCTAGCTGCATTTCTCCTCAATACACCAACGTACAAACACATGGATGTCCCTGCCCACAGCCCCTGGGTAGGTTTGCAAAACGGCACAGGAACCACTAGGAAATTCAGAAGGATTTTAGAAAAGATTTATAGATGCTTCTTAACAAACAGCATACAATATATTACTCTGTCAGTGCCTCAATGAAATCCTGGCCCCTACTGAAGTCAGCAGCAAAATTCACGTCGAATTAAAGGACTTCAAATTGAAACTTGTCCTACACGGGCAAAAATGGAAGCAAGCTGTTGTTTCATCCTTATTCACTCTTCTAGAGCAAAATATCATGCAAATAAGATGCTTTGGAAATGAGTTCCTTCATCTTTGATAGCCAATAGTCATAGAACCATAGAATGGTTTGGGTCAGAAGGTACCTTAAAGCCCATCCAGTTCCAAGCCCCTGCCATGAGTGGGGACAATAATGGAAATGCACACAAGAGCGATAACGACACTTGAAATAAGAACATAACAGTTTCAAGGGGCAAAAAAAATGGCAATAAGAATGTCTTTTAGTCTTCATCTCGTCTCAGTAGGGCAGGGAACTGGCAGTAGTTGCCAGGCCCAACTTGAATCAACAGGTTTCTTGGAGACTCCACATGAAATGAATAACCAAGCAAACATTCAAATCAGGTAAAATCAAATAGGTAAAAAAAAGGTAGCATTTACAAAACTTTAATCTTCAGTGGAGACAGAGTTTCACACTGTGTTGCTTAAATTACATCTTTCATGAGGCCTAAGGAGTGATTTTATCCCTATTACAGTGAGGGAACAAGGAAAAGTTAAAATCTGACCCACCTTCCCCTTCTTTGGCGTCTCGATCTTCGTCAAAGCCTCCTTCGTGTGTGCCTCCAGCAAGTCGAGATTCGGGATGGCTGGTGGTGGGCTCTCTTTTGCCTTCTTTCCTTTCTTTTTTCCCTCTCCCTTAACTTTGGGTGTTTTGGGAGGCTTGGGGGGTTTGGGTGGCTTGGGAGGTTTGGGAGGTTTGGATGGCTTGAGTTGTTTGGGGGTCTTCACAGTTTTGGGAGTCTTTTTTTTCGGGAGCTTTTCTACCGGTGGGGGTGGAGGCGTCACTTGGACGGGTGAAGGTGCCTCCTCCTTCTCCACAGGACAGATCTCCTCGGCATTCGTGTTGGCACTCGTGTCTGCTTTGCTGGCTTTCGAAGCATTCTGTAGTTTAGCACAAAACAAGAAGGCATTCAGACCCATTCAAGGCTCGTATCAGATATTCCCCCACACCCTCCCTTCTTAGTGAAACGAACCCCATCGCTCGCCCCTTCCCGGGGTAACCACACCCACGGCTCAGGCTGGCCAGGAGCAAAGACCCCACCCCACACAATGCCAGCGCCGCGCTCACCACCAATTCCCACCCTCAGGGTTGCTCCAACACAACTCTGGCCTCGAGAAACTCCAGTGGTTTCGTAAGGAACGCAACGCTCGCCAGGTTGTATCATCAGGTAGGGCTGTTAAAGGGGCTGCCCACACAAATAAATGTATAAAATGAATGGCCTTTTGTTTAAAATGCTAACCAGCTCCAGCACAAACCACTTCCATTTAATTTAGACGTGATAAATGTGGCAGAATCATGTTTCGTGCCCTCAGGAAAAATAAGCAGTAAAATAGCTGGCCAATTAAAATTAACACTGTCTGACTAATTAAAAATAAATTATTTTCTGCTTAACTTGCCACTCTGACAATCAGAAAACTTAACAACTATATCAAAGAGGATAAAAGGACAAGATACATTTCAGTGTCGAGGTATTTGGATATAGAAAAGGAGTGGAATGTAACATAATGCCTTCTTAAAACAACTCAACGAGCTACTGTCACCTTGCACCGTCACACATCTCGACTAAGTGGAAGATGAAACCTTCATGCAACCTCCTTTTTCAGAAGGTTTTGCGTTGGTTTTGTGCTTTGGAAGGCGTGTGTAATTATTATTGCATTTGCTATCGCAACTCTGCCTCGGAGCCAGCCAAGAGCAAGGCTTCCAACCGGGACAACGTACGGAATGAGAGCCCCAAGTTCAGACATCACAGACAAGACCGATGAACGTAAGGAAAAGGAGATCCTACATCGGGAGCGCTAGCACAGGGATGGCAACAGTGTTCCTTGAGTTCCATCATATTTTGGGGTAGCAAGCAGCCAAAAGGGAAGACAAAATAAGGATGGAGAGGGCACCTGGCCGGTCGAGCTAGGAGAAGGTGGAGGAGGAAGGATGTAGGACAGGAGACACGGTGTAAAGCCGAGGAGAAAGCAAACAGGAGCTCAGAATACGTGGCGAGTCAGCCACAGAGAAGAGTGCTGAGCAGCCCCCCCACTGCAAAACCTCACATGAATTCTTTTAATGAAGAGAATGGGAAAAAAAGATTCATATATTTCCAGCCATCCATTTATAGCCTGGGTTATTACAAGACCCACAACATAGCATGAAAAGAGCACAAACCTCACTTAATCTTATTTCTTTGGCAAGGTCCTTGATAAGTTGTGCTGGTTTGAAGTTTTCCGGTAGTTCATCTTCGTGCTCTGCTAAAGCCTAAAATGGAACAAAGACAGATTGCTGTTTCCATGCATGTTTTTTTAACAAAATGTAAAAATCCCCTCTTTAAGTGACAAGTCATTATCTTCTTATGTACCGAAATCAACAGTGACTGCCTTCAGTTGTCCAAATAAGGTAAAAATACACTTTTTTCCCTTCTGGATGCTATTGCAAATAGTTGTCCTGAGAGGTCAACAACGTCAATAGTCTTTTTGGGATATCAATGCATTTCCACACCTGTAACATCACTTTGCTCACACCCTTACATGAGATTTTGTAGGCAATTCCTTTTCTACATCTATGAGGAGAGATTCATAGGCTGGTGCCTTCAGTGGGTGAAACAGGCAGACCCCTCGTCAGCAGAGCGCTCTGGGAGCTCCCTGATGGCACCAGCATCATTCACATTCACCTGTCATGTTATAACACTCTAAGTCCAACTTTACCTAAATGCCAGCAGCCTGACTTTGTTTGATTCATTACTTCTCTGCACAGCAAGTGGAAAAAGAAAGGGGCCGACACGGAGAAGAGAGCTTCCACACCAGCCAGTCCTTCTACAGGAAACCAGGGAGCAATCTGAGTTCAGGCTTAAGCACTGAACGTGTTGTCCCTGACAACATTTACAGCTGGTACAGTCACCAAACTGACCTGACTGTGTACATAACATTGGGTACTCAGCCCTTCTTAAAATGTCTGAGAATCCCAAAGCTGCCAGTGCATGGAATCACAGAATCATTAAGGTTGGAAAAGACCTCTAAGATCACCATGTCCAACCACAGTTCATGTTCTATGACTGAATGGCCTGTCCCCTGCAGTTAATTCTCCAAAACACGTGAAAATAACACTTCTGAAATGACTGTAGCAGGAAACTGAGGCTGCAAATCCCTTTAAGACCTCTCTCCAACCTCTATGTATTTCCCGGCTCAATTAATGTTTTGATCTGAAGGAACAGGGCACCTTGTGCACACAAAAACACAGGCCTTGCTCTACACACACAACCTCTGCTTCACTGATCGGGCACACAAAGGCCAGACTGGATGGGGCTTTGAACCCCCTGATCCAGTGGAAGGTGTCCCTGCCCATGGCAGGGGGGTGGAACTGGATGGGGTTTAGGTCTCTTCCAACCCAAACCGTTCTGTGATTCCATGATTCCATGAATATGCTCAGTGTCAGGGAGAACATTCACTCAGTACCCTTTTGGTCATGGGCATAACTGACTCTTTAAAAGCTCTGATGCCACTTCTTTTTACGCTGGCTCCTCGTGGGGCACTGAGAAATCCTCTCTCTGTTCACCCAATCCCTTCTCCTTGGGATTTTCAAATTAACTGGTTTGCTATGGAGATATTATTTGTTCTCCTACCTGTTTTTTAGTCCATGATCTGAAAGCACCATTGAGAATTTTTGCTCCTTGAAGTAAGTGAGCAGGAGGCTGCTGCCCAGCTTTATGCAAACCTAAGGAGAGGAAAAAGACCAATGCCATTCAAACACTGCCAAGCGAACACTGCTTTATAGAAAGTCTTCAATTTGAAAAAGTTTAACTGTGAAAGCTAACTCTGAAAGTTGGTCACCACAAACAAATCCCTATTGTAACTTGACGATAATAAGGAGTATATTTACTGTGTCATAAATCCAACTCAGCCTTCCTACACTGTGTTCCTGTCAGTTATGTCTACACTGGCAATCCTTCCGGCTCCTTTCTCTGTCCCACACTCAAGCTAGCTTCCATGTCCACACACTCTAGGCTGTGGGAATAAAAAGGTACTGTCAGCAGCTCTTTTATTGGTTGAAAAAGCAAGTACCAAAAGATGGAAACAAATGTTAGACCGGGCAAAGCATTTCACTTCTGCACGAGCGTTAAGTGTCCAAACACTGCCCCTCACTCCAGTTTTTATTCAGTTGGTCACAAGGGGGCCCCTTCCAGGCAACACTCAGAAGGACTCCTCGTCTGCCTTCCTCATTAGACACATTTTTCTCTTTATAAAAGGATTTGGTGGGTGTCTCTAGACATGTCCCACAATAAGAAAAATAGAAGCAAAGAGCAAAGTGAGGACGAATCTGCAAAGAACATTACATGCACGGACGTTTGGATCAGCTCTGAGCAAATCTGATTGGAAAGATTTTGAATTTTGCCTGAAATTCTCAGCACTGCCACTCTTCTCTGATATTCCTGTGGCCCCACATATGTGTAACCTGCCCAGGAACTTCCACTGGGGTGAGCAGAATGAGGGGAGAAGGCGGTGCTACTCTACGCCTCGGGCTGACAGCGCGTCCAGACTTGACAGGCAACTAAAAACTAAACCAAACGTTACAACATTCCGCGCCTCTGAGGCAACATAAATACATTTTATAATTAAACTTTCCCTTAGGCACAGGTAAGAAGGGCAGTTACGATCCCTCTTTGAGCAGGATGGTGGGATGGCAAGGGGAGAGTTGAACCAGACCAGCCTGTTCTGCTGGTACGTTAAAAGCGATTTCCCACAACTGATTCTGGGCTCCCGTCCACCTTCTGCGTGACCTCTCAGCACAAACTGAGTAACTATTTCCCCCTCACCAAGCAATTCAGGCAGGCAATGAAATGCAGCTTTACCTTTGAACTTCTCTAGTAGATGCTTTCCCATATACCAACAGGCAGTTTCATAGTTTGGAAACTGGGTCAGACTGACGATTTTCAATCGTCTTTCTACTTCATATGCCCTGCAATACAAACCCACGTGAACTTAGAGCAAACCAGGTCACAGGTACATCACACAGCGACACGCACTGCTCAGAAACATCCCTGATTCACCCTGCAGTGCTTCGTTTCTTTGTGCTGCTGCCGTGGGTTCTGGCATCAGACCAAACCAAAATATGAAAATAGCACTAGCAAGAAACAGCAGGATACAGATGTCAGAGAGTTTGATTGCATTATTTGTCCAGCATCAGTGAAGAATCACTTGTGTTGTCTTACCCTGGGCAGGTCAGGGTTTACCCAGACGGGGAATGAAATGGTCTGGGGTAAAACTCCTGAGTTTTTAACAGTTCTTCCTTCAGGACTTGGCCACATGCAGCTCCCACACCCTCCCATGTCCTATGCAGTGGGTGTGAAGACAGCTTGGAATAACTCAGCACGGGAGGACATGGCCCAATGGGACAAAGGTGAGTACACTAAACCAACGTTAACTGCAAATGTGGACTAATTAATAGGAGAGAGGATGGCCAATTTACTAAAAACTGAGCCTCTACCTCACTTTAGATTTCAAAGACACATTACCTCATCTGCATTTCAACACTTAGACTGTGTAGAAAATGTCCTGCAAAGGCCAGGCAGTCTACAGGTGTCAGAGTTGCATAAATCCAACCTGAAAGAGAAGAGTCCCGGGGATAAAAATCAGAATGACAACAACAAAGACCTCCCTCACAACGTGATGGTCACACTCAGCAATTGCTTCCTAAGTACCAACACAGCTCTTCAGCCCAAGTCAGCTCCAGAACCGCATCCGCTTTGGACAAAGCAGCACCTTTTTGTTTTGCAGGATAAAAGCCCAGCCCAGGACAGTGCAACACACCTCTGGCTCCCAGTCCCAGGAGCACCTCCCGTGGCACAGACAGCGAAAGGGGACACACTGCTCACTCTGACACCGCTTTCTTGTTACTGTGAAAAGCAGAAGCAGCAACATAATGGCAGCTGCTGTCACATCACCATAAAAATGTGTGACAGCTCCTGACGCTGTCTTTATTCCAGTGTCAGGAACAGGTGTCTTCCAAACTTTTATTTTCATACAAAAACCCATTCAAATTAGCGAATCTCTATAAATCACTTGGTGTTTATTCCACCATCTGCTCTACAGATGGTCATGAGAGAAATACCTGCTTTTCACTTTTTACAGTCAAAATAAAATTCAAGTGTCTAAATGTTCCACACAAGAATATGTCCACACAGAACCACGGCACTACTGGATGCTGCCTCCAAAACACGAGCACCGGAGTTGTGACTTACTCATGCTGCCCAGAAGCCTCAACTTGGATTATGGATGGAGCGGGCAGTGCACCATTTAAAGGCACAGGGAGGGAGAGTAAATCCCTATCCCAAAGAGACTACAGTTTGGACAGGAAGTGTGGGGAACAGCAATGCAAATGAGACAATAATAGTAGAGAAATGTAAGAGACAGAGGTAGGACTAGAAATGCATTCAATCAAAACTCCGTACTATCTTCTGATCAACCTTATACCCTTATGAAGATCCTCCCAGGAATTAAGAAAAACACAATTCACCATCCCAAATCTGCAATGAAAGCCTGAGTCTACCAAGTCACCCATAAAACTTCTCACTACAAGAAGGACATTTGGGGGATGGAGCTTGTGCAGAGAAGGGCAATGGAGCTGCGGAGGGGTTGGAGAACAAGTCTTATGAGGAGCAGCTGAGGGAACTGGGGTTGTTTAGTCTGAAGAAAAGGAAGCTGAGGAGAGACCCCGTCACTGTCCACAACTGCCTGAAAGGAGGTTGTGGTGAGGTGGGCGTTGGGCTCTTCTCCCAAGTGATAAGTGATAGGAGGAGAGGAAATGGCCTCAAGTTGCGCCAGGGGAGGTTCAGATTAGATATTGGAAAAAACTTCTTCACTGAAAGGGTTCTCAGGCACTGGAACAGCTGCCCAGGGCAGTGGCTGAGTCACCATCCCTGGAAACTTTTAGAAGATGGGTAGATGAGTTGCTCAGGGATGGTTTAGCAGTGGACAGGTACAGATGGACTCAATGATCTTAAAGGTCTTTTTCAACAAAACGTATGATTCTTTAAAAAAAATCTGTGACACCCAGGTCTTCAGCCTTGTGTGGAACCACGAGTGCTCACTGCCCCACAGCTCCTTAGTGTCACGGGGAATCAGTGACCGTGAAAACGATTCTGTGGGCAGTCATGGTCAATCAACATGAGTTCTCTGTTAGGTGGCAAGAGAGAACTCATGGGTTACTGCAGCCCAGCCAGAGCAAGAGTGGAACACTCTACCTTCTACTCCATACTTTGTCAGAGAAAGCTGTCACATCACATCCCTTGAGCATTTTGGACCGGCTCTTTCAGCAGCTCTAAACCTCAGGAAACCTCACCTGCAGCAGTCTGCTCACCTGAAGGAATGAAGAGCGTCTGTCCTTGTTTAACCGTGCATTTGTAACATTTATCTACTTGGTCTGCAAAAAACATCTCGCTGTGGTTTGCTGCCGATTGCCAGCGTTCGTAAAGAGAAATATTTGCAGAGGCTGGTTTGATGAGATAAAATATCTTTTCTCCCTAAATTAGAAAACATAAAATTAGCAACAAGCAGCCAAACCAAGCACTGCTGCACCAGCACGGACTCACGGAAACACATATGTGCACATAAATATTTATCTAAAGAAATACACGGCATTATTATTTTAACAGTATTGAAATAAAATTTACTTGGCAGCTTTGTAAAGAATGGCTGCAATAATTACATCATCAGCTGACCACAGCTGCTGCGATCTGCAGGACTGATGTTGCAAAAGGTTTGCAGTGCCAGATTCTACCACCCTGCAAAAGCAGGCTGTAACACCTTCCAGGTCTTAGGCAATGCATGTGAAGAAGGCATTAAACAAATATTAAAATCCAAATACAGTGAAGACACACATTCCAGGTGGCTTCACTGGTGCTGCTGAGAGTGCACCCACCCACAGCAGTTAAGGCTCTGAATTTTCTATGGACACAACAGGTCTGTGGGGGGAACAAATAAACAGAGACCTGAATTTTTGAGAAGATTTTAGGCTGGTCTTTGCGTGTAAAACCGAGTTTGCTACTCAGGTACAGCATAAAAACCTGCCCCTCACCTTCAGCACATGGTACCATGCGGAAGCTCCTCCCGAGTCTATGTGGAAATCCGTGTAGCTGTCCTTCACACAGATCAGGCAGTACTTGGTGACTTTTGGCTTAGCCAGGAGAGCATTGTCAGGCCAATAGTTTTCCACCCAGGACAACTTCTTAACTATATCCGGAGGCTCTACAAAACTGGACATCCTTTCAGACAGAAGGGAAAACAAACACACAGCTTTTTAGGAACGAGCACAAGGACCTCGACACGACAAGAAGTGGCTGTGGGACACTGGCATGGCAACCCGAGGCAGCTCCACACACACCCAGGGAACTGCTCTGCAGGCTATGAGAATTGCTTAGAGACAGAGAATTAAGGCTTTTCAAGTACAATGACTCAGCAAGGATCCCTTCCCTTCTTTCAGCAGCAGCATTTATGACCAAGCAGACACTGTCCCTGCCTCTGGCCAGGCGGGCCCCACACCTGCATTAACCATGTGGGTTATCAGCAGCAGCGCTGTTACCACAGCTGCTTCTCCAGCCCCTTCAGAAGATAAGGTGAACCATGCACTCTCTTACAGAAATGGCCTGGCAAACCTTAAAAATTCACAAGTTAAGCTTAGTACTAAAAATCCTAATAACAATGGCATTAATACCTAAGGACTAAATAAGTCTTGATTTGATGCCGAAAATTGCAGTGATCTGTTGATTCAGACTGACAAAATTACATTAACAGATCAGAAGAAGGAATTGATAATGCGAATATATTTAAAATATAACATATAAAATATTAATGTATATAATTATACAAATTAATATAATTATTTACATTGAGCATATCTGTTGGAGCGAGTCCAGAGAAGGCCACAGAGGTGATCCAAAGGCTGAAGCACCTCCCATACAAGGACAGGCTGAGAGAGTTGGGGTTGTTCAGGCTGGAGAAGAGAAGGCTGTAGGGAGACCTTAGAGCAGTCTCCCAGTACTGAAAGGGGCTCCAGGAAAGCTGGGGAGGGGCTCTGGGTCAGGGAGTGCAGGGATAGGATGAGGAGAAATGGTTTTCAGCTGCAAGAGGGGAGATCGAGATGAGATCTTAGGAAGAAATGTTTTGCTGTGAGGGTGGGGAGGCCCTGGCCCAGGTTGCCCAGAGCAGTGGTGGCTGCCCCATCCCTGGAGGTGTTCAAGGCCAGGTTGGATGGGGCTTTGAGTCCCCTGATCGAGTGGGAGGTGTCCCTGCCCATGGCAGGGGGCTGGAACTGTATAGGCTTTGAGGTCCTTTCCAACCCAAACCATTCTGTGATTCTGTGATACTATGATTCTATATTGCATATATTTATTTGTATAATTTATATACTATACACTATAAACCACAGCAAAGACAACATAGTGTCATGATAAACAGGTGTTACAAGTGTTTCATCCCAGCATGTGCTACCTTTTATATTTAAATAGTCCAAAATTTGGGCTAATGCTTGCAGAAGGTGGAGATTCACTGTTGAACGCTCTCAGATACGGTGTCAGTGAGAGTGTCTGCGCTCCAGACTGAGATAAAATGCCCCCAACGTGTCTCTTACGCTCACTGTCAGGCACTGATAACAATGGCTCCATTTAAAATGGCAGGGAAGGATGGAGCAGCCCATTCAGTTAAAGCCTCACTGTCTGTGCTAAGACATAAAATATTTGCTAGTTAATGTCTAAATTAGAAGGCTATGACTGACAGCTCCAAAAGCCCTTCCAAACAAAAGACCTCCCGTCGTTCTAGGACAATGACATAAAGTTAAAAAAACCTCAGCTGAAGATACTGATAATCTTGGAAGCCCATGATTACGAGAGATGCTTTCTGCAGGAATGGCTGTGCCGCTACCGTAACACGAACAGCAGGGCTGAAGGTAACGGCTTGAAAATAAATGGGCTTGGAATGAGGGGTGAGGTTCAACAAGACCAAATGCCAAGTCCTGCGCTTGGGCCACAACAACCCCAGGCAGTGTTACAGGCTTGGAGAAGAGTGGCTGGAGAGCTGCCTGGAGGAGAAGGACCTGGGGGTGTTGGTTGACAGCAGCTGAACATGAGCCAGCAGTGGCTCAGGGGGCCAAGAGGCATCTTGGGCTGTATCAAAAACAGCGTGGGCAGCAGGACCAGGGAGGTGATTGTACCCTTGTACTCAGCACTGGTGAGGCCACACCTTGAGTACTCCGTGCAGTTCTGGGCCCCTCAGCATAAGAAGGACATTGAGGTAATGGAGCGCATCCAGAGAAGGGCAACGAGGCTGGTGAAGGGGCTGGAAAACAAGTCCTACGAAGAGTGCCTGAGGGAACTGGGGTCATTTAGTTTGGAAAAGAGGAGACTGAGGGGAGACCTCATCGCTGTCTATGGCTGCCTGAAAGGCAGCTGTGGGAGAGCGAGTGTTGATCTCTTCTCTCAAGTGACAGGACAAGGGGAAATGGCCATAAGTTCTGCCAGGGAACGTTCAGACTTGATATTAGGAAGAATTTCTTTATCGACAGGGTGGTCAGGCACCGGAACTGCCCAGGGAGGTGGTTGAGGCACCATCCCTGGAGGTGTTTAAAAAAAGGATAGATGAGTTTTTAAGGGACATGGTTTAGCGGACGATGGGTGTGATTGGACTCGATGATCTCAAAGGTCTTTTCCAACCAGAAGACTCTATGATTCTATGAGTCTATGATTCATCAGCCTTCTCTTCAAGGGCTACTTGAAGTCTTCTTGCTCAAATGAATGCTCACCAAAACAACCATTCTTTATTTGCATCTTGACATTCATCACCTTCTGGTTAGTGTTGGTATATAAAGGAATCTTTTGCTGTCCAACACTCCCTTTCCAGAAGTACCAGCCACCCAGAAGGACGACTGGAACTGTAAGAATGAGCTGCACAGTCCCACGAATCACAGAATCATGGAATCGTTTGGGTTGGAAGGGACATCAAAGCCCATTCAGCTCCAATCCCCTGCCATGGGCAGGGACACCTCCCACTGGATCAGGGGACTCAAAGCCCCATCCAACCTGGCCTTGAACACCCCCAGGGATGGGGCAGCCACCACTGCTCTGGGCAACCTGGGCCAGGGCCTCCCCACCCTCACAGCAAAACA
Source organism: Dromococcyx pavoninus (assembly GCA_033558185.1). Taxonomy (NCBI): domain Eukaryota; kingdom Metazoa; phylum Chordata; class Aves; order Cuculiformes; family Neomorphidae; genus Dromococcyx; species Dromococcyx pavoninus. The sequence continues at coordinate 288,237 of JAUMJL010000552.1, forward strand.
TTTCTTCCCAAGATATCATCTCAATCTCCCCTCTTGCAGCTGAAAACCGTTCCCCCACGTCCTTTCACTGCACCTTAGAGAAGTATCTGTCTACTTCTGGAATAAAAGCACAGCACAGGTGATGAATACACCTGTCTAAAGCTCAGAGCAGTAACCTGAACCCTTAGGCATTGACCACCAGTTAAGTATCTGATACAGAAAACATCTCATATAAGACACAAGGAGAAGAGCAGGCTTCCTGGCATTGAGGACTGGCAACATTCACACAGCAGCACTGTCACCTCTGGCTTCCTGCACCACTAAAGCACCCCAGGCTCCAGTTGAGAACTCATCTCCACCATCAAACTCCAACATTACCATCGAGGAATCAGCATCACTCCAGTCCTGAACAACTGATCATGAGCTGACTCGTGGAACGGAAACCATAACACATGGTATAGGTTACAAAACTATCGTAATTTCAAACTCACTTTCATCTCAGGACACCCAGTGAGAGGTCACACTGTTCCCAGAGCCACCTCAGCTATTTATCTGCCACTTTAACAGGATGATTTCTGTAAACAATAGATGATGCACTCAAACCAGTGCTGTACCAGTTCAACCAAGGCAAGTGCGGAGTCCTGCACCTGGAAACGAACAATCCCCGCACCAGTGCAGCTGATGGGCTGACAGACTGGAAAGCAGCTCCATGGAGAAGGATCTGGAAGTGCTGGTGGACACTAAGCTGACCATGAGCCAGCAATGTGACCCTGTGGGCAAGAAGGCCAAGGATGCCCTGAGGTGCATGGAGAAAAGCATAGCCAGCAGGGTGAGATAGGTTCTCCTCCACCTGTGCTTTGCCCTGGTGAAGCCCCATCTGGAGTCCTGTGTCCACTTCTGGGCTTCCCAGCTCACAAAAGGCAAGGAATCACTGGAGACAGTCCAGCAGAGGCCACGAAGATGATGAGGGGCCTGAAGCATCTCTCTAAAAAGCAAAAGCTGAAAGACCTGAGTGTATTTAGTCTGGAGAAGAGAAGGCTGAGAGGGGATCTCATCAATATTGATCAATATCCGATGGGTGGGGTCAGGAGGATGGGGCCAGACACCGTTCAGCGGTGCCCAGTGACAGGACAAGGGGCATCGGGCACAAACTGAAGCACAGGAAGTTCCACCTGGACATGAGGAAAAAGTTCCTCTAAGAGTGACGGAGCCCTGCAACTGCTGCCCAGGGAAGTGTGGAGCCTCCTTCTCCAGGGATATCCAAACCTTGAACCTGTTCTTGTGCAACTGCTGGAGGTGGCCCTGCTTTAGCAGGGCTGGACTGGATGAGCTCCAGAGGGCCTGGCCAATCCCCACCATTCTGGGATTCTGGGATGCACACTGCTGCACAATGCATTTTCAAAAAAGAACACTCCAAGGAGACCACCGTTTCAAATTCACCTTAAGCTGGAAGAAGTGTTATCATCGCCTTCTCTCCATCAGGATTCCCATCTCACCAAAAAAATTAACACAGAATATTAAAAACTAAGACCCTTTATGCCAACATTCTCCCACAAGCCCATACCCAGTTTTATCTCACTTCTGTGGTAACCTCTGTCCTCCTTTCTTTGGCCTTACAACTACTGGCCAAGCCGTACCTTAGCACCTAAGGTCATACTGGGCACATAACATGTTATCACCCACTGCCAGGAGAGGGCAGAGAACTTGATAATACTGAGATCTGATCTTAGGAAGAAATGTTTTGCTATAAAGGTGGGGAGGCCCTGGCCCAGGTTGCCCAGAGAAGTGGTGGCTGCCCCATCCCTGGAGGTGTTTAAGGCCAGGTTGGATGGGGCTTGGAGCACCCCAATTCTGTGATTCCAGTTTGCTCCTGAGGCATCAAGTTCTGTCCCAGTTGCAAATCATCAGTATCCAGTCACAATGAACTCACTGCACCTATGCTACTAGAGTTAAAATAAAACTGAAAGGTGCCAAAATCATAGAATCACGGAATGGTTTGGATTGGAGGGGAACTCAAAGCCCACCCAGTTCCACTCCCCGCCATGGGCAGGGACACCTCCCACTGGATTGGGGGCTCAGAGCCCCATCCAGCCTTACTGTTCCACTCAGACAGGTGGGTGCTGCTGGCACAGCGGTGCCGACGACGCGCAGCCGTGGATTAGCGCAGCGTGGCCGTGCAGCCGGCTCTGGGCAGTTCTCCTCGTGGAGCAAACAGCACTTTCACCTCTGTGCTCTGCCTGAACTGACAGCACCCGGGCTGTGCAGTGGAGAGCCAGGGCTGCCAGGAGCTGCTGTACCGGGGTGAAAGCCCCAGCAACCAGCGGAGAAGGCGGAAGCTTTCGAACGCCCCCAGCCAAACCCCACCACGCGCCCCGGACACCCCGCGGCACAGCAGGCTGGGCTCCTACCTCGTGTCCGAGAACTCCAGGTTGGTCACGTTGAGGACCCTTTTTCTGTTTGTACTGTAGTAGTAATCCACAAATTCCTTGAGCTTCATCTTGCAGTCCTTCTGTTTGGTGACATCAGTGACATCAACGCTCCTCTCTGGTCCTAAAAATTCATTCAATGAAAAAGAGAGGATGAAGGGCAGCCTGAGTCGCCCCTCGGGGTGAGCTAACAGCTCGAGAAACACCTCCATTTTGGGATTTTCTCATCTTCTCAGCCTTTGTATTTCCCTGGTTGCTCATGGCTGTACACATAGATCTATATAGGATGTGTATATACATAAAATGTATGTGCATAAATCAGTGCTTTTGTATTCATGCCCTTGACATAATTATTCCTCTATTTTTTCAATCGTTAAAGCATAAACATTTTTATATTATCTATGAATTTCATTATGGATTTTATTTGTGTAGTGAAAATTATATGCAAATACCTGTACGTCAATGGAATGAGCCCTCCTCACATGCTGTAGAAGTCTCTGATAGCAAACAGTGTATCCCTGTACAGGATATCTTGTCAAACTGAATTCCCAACATTCTAAGGCCTCTTATGCTCTATTTTAAATTTTTTGCTTACAAAATCTGTGAGCGAGGAAGATTTAGGCATGAAAATTCCCATTTTTAGTGTGATATATCAGGTGCACCACAAAAAACAAATTGACTTTTTGTTATTTTACCCAAAATTTCACCTATCACAAATCCATCCCCCCATATCAGAGCACAGAGAATGAGTTGCTCATACTTATAGAGCTCCTCAGACAGCCTGGACACAAATCCTCAGTGTTAATGCTAATGTTATTTGTAAGCTGGTGGAATTTAACACCAGGCACAAGTAGGAAGTCAGAGGTTTATGGAGTGCCCATTGCTAAGCACACTCTCTTACCCTTTCTGCAAGAAAAGCACCTCTCCAGTCCTTCTTCTCTTAAGTTTTAATTGGCATTATTTTCCCCCTCCCAATGTTCCACTCGTAGCTTTTTTTCACATTACGAGAGGGAAAATAAATGGATGTGTTTTTTCATGACACACCAAAGCGATAACGATGTGTTTGGCAGTCGTGGTTGTGGTGGTTTGTCCTCTGCTACTCAGTTAAGATTGTTTCTAAAACACACTCTTAGGTCCAATGCAATAACTACAAAGAGAAACCCCAGCCTGGGAAATCCCATCCAAGCAAAGTGGCCCCAGGGTGGTCAGACCAGCACTCCCAAATCCAGTGACACTTCCAGATAAACAACATTTGCTGTTCCCTCCAGCCTTCCCCTGACTGTTTTCTTGGAAGGGTGGATTCTTCCAATTGGAGACTCAGAAAGACAGAAGAGGCCTAAGGAGTATCCAGGTCATACATGAAAAGCTACTAAGTGTAGCAGATAGGCAAGGAAAATATGTTTCCTGTAGAAACAACAGGACAGAGAGAATAACAAAATCACAGCTCTCGAATTATCCTTTATTCATAGCTCCGCAAAGCCCATCCAGTCCCACTCCCCTGCCATGGGCAGGGACACCTCCCACTGGATCAGGGGGCTCAAAGCCCCATGCAACCTGGCCTTCAACACCTCCAGGGATGGGGCAGCCACCACTGCTCTGGGCAACCTGGGCCAGGGCCTCCCCACCCTCACACCAAAACATTTCTCCCCAAGATCACATCTCCATCTCCTCTCTTTCAGTTGAAAACCCTTCCCCCTCATCCTGTCCCTGCACTACCTGACCCAGAGCCCCTCCCCAGCTTTCCTGGAGCCCCTTTCAGTCCTGGGAGGCTGCTCTAAGCTCTCCCCACAGCCTTCTCTTCTCCAGGATGAACAACCCCAACTCTCTCAGCCTGTCCTCACATGGGAGGTGCTCCAGCCCTCGGATCATCTCCATGGCCTCCTCTGGACTCACTCCAAAAGATCCAGGTCCTTCCTGTGCTCACGACTCCAGAACTGAACACAGGGCTCCAGGTGGGGTCTCACCAGAGCGGAGCAGAAGGGCAGAATCCCCTCCCTCCCCTCTGGTCCCACTGCTTTGGATGCAGCCCAGGACACTGTTGGCTTTCCAGGCTCCAAGCGCACAATGCCCAGCTCATGTGGAGCTTCTCCTCCCCCAGCACCCCAAGCCCTTCTCCTCAGGGCTGCTCCCAATCCACTCTCTGCCCAGCCTGTTTGTGCTTGGGATTGCCCTGACTCTGGTGCAGGACCTTGCCCTTGGCCTTGCTGACCCTCAGGGTTGTTCAGCCTGGAGAAGAGAAGCTCCGGGGAGAACTTATCGTGGCTTTTCAGTACTTTAAGGGAAGGGCTATAAGAATGATGGGGGCCTGTTGCATTAGGACAAGGGTTAATGGATAAACTAGAAGAGGGGACATTCAGACAAGACAGAAGGAAGAGAGTGGTGAGGCATTGGCAGTGGTTGCCCGGGGAGGTAGTAGAGGCCCCATCCCTGGAAACATTCAAGACCAGCTTGGATGAGGCTCTGAGCAACCTGATCTGGTTAAAGATGCCCCTGTTCACTGCACCCCAGTTGGCTGGATGGGCTTTACTGGTCCCTTCCAACCCAAACTAGTCCATGATTCTGTGATTTTATGACTTCAGAGCACTTCCACGGCTGATGGACAAGCTATGCCTTCCAAGGTGGGGTGATGTGATGACTTGTGAGAAGATGCAGGACAACACCCTGCTCAGATTAGCGATGGGAGGATGCTAAAATTAATCCAAATGACCAGCAGCAATGAAAACAGCTCTCACTGACAGCAGTGTTAACCAATGTCCTGCCTTTGCAGAGTGGAGTCTCACTCTAGTGATCCCTTCAATACAAAGTGAGTTGGCAGTGATCAGGCAAGAGCTGATCAGGTAAGACCTGGAGAAACAATGAACTCCAGTGCTATGGAGAAACAACTCCTTTTGGTTCAGACTCGCTGCAAGATACACAAGTCGGTACAAGAAACGAGAGTGATGTAATTGCTAACTGCAAGCTACCACTACGTAACTAATATAGAAGTCAGAACAGTTCAAGACATAATGTTTTACAATGCATTTTACACTTCCAAATACAGATTATACATATTTACATATTGAAAAAGCAGCTGAGCTCCAAACCATACAATGCCACCTGTTTGCGAGATACCCACCGACGTAGTTTTCAACGTCGCTAACATAGAAGGTGGGTGCGGGTACGGACAAACCCAGGCCGTCCTTCTTGGGGACAAGGATGGGCTCTGCAAAGCCATTTTCTTCCAAATACTCTGGTGTGAGCTGGCTGCCCGGCACTTTCACGACTATGTCTTCAGCACTGAAAAAGGAAACACAGATTCAGAGCTGAGATGCTTCCACGCTGAGTTTGGCATCATCTGCATTTCACTACTGAAAGGCAAAAGTTATGAATAAGCAATTATATGTAAATCAGGTCCATCAAACAAAAGCCAAAAAGTCAATTACTGCAAAGCAGGCAGGGCACACTAAAACTGTCCAGGATCAATTCACTCGAGTGAAGGAAGCAGAGGAAGGACATGGGAAATTGAGGGAGATCTTAGGAAGAAATGTTTTGCTGTGAGGGTGGGGAGGCCCTGGCCCAGGTTGCCCAGAGAAGTGGTGGCTGCCCCATCCCTGAAGGTGTCCAAGGCCAGGTTGGATGGGGCTTTGAGCCCCCTGATCCGGTGGGAGGTGCCCCTATTCATGGCAGGGGTTTGGAACTGGATGGGCTTTGAGGTCCCTTCTAAGCCAAACTATTCCATGGTTCTATGAGCCTCATGCACTCGCTACTGGAAACTCCTAAAACAACAGCTTACACTGATTGTTTTCCTCAGCTGTAGGGATCTGTTGAGTTACCAGTGATCAACACTAAAGAAATCAATGTTAAATAATCCACTTTCAAGAAGTCAAGATTAAAAATGGCACATAATCTCAAATACTTTGCAAATCATTTTTAAGTAGACAAATTAATTGCTTGGGAAATGTTCTGTAAATCATTTTGAAGTCACTGGGAGGGCATCAAAGGGACTCTGTCAGATGACCAATTATCTGCAAAAACAATGCTCAAGGGAAATTCAAGTCTGATTTTTGGCCCTGCAGGAAGGACCTGGGGGTTCTGGTCAATGGCAAGTTGACCATGAGCTAGCAGTGCCCTGGCAGCCAAAGGGCAACCGTGTCCTGGGGGGCATCCAGCAGGGCATCGCCAGCCGGGAGAGGGAGGGGACTGTCCCGCTCTGCTCTGCACTGGGGTGGCCCCACCTTGAGCACTGGGGGCAGTTCTGGGGCCACAGGGTAAAAGGGTCTAAAGCTGCTGGAGAGTGTCCAGAGGAGGGCACGGAGTGGGAGAAGGGTTTAGAGGGGAAGGGTGTGAGGAGAGGCTGAAGTCACTGGGTCTGTTCAGCCTGGAGAAGAGGAGACTGAGGGGAGACCTCATCGTGCTCTGCAGCTTCCTCACACGGGGAGGAGGAGGAGCAGGTGCTGAGCTCTTCTCTTTGGTGACCAAGGACAGGGAATGGCAGGAAGATGTGCCAAGGGAGGGTTAGAATGGACATTAGGACAAGGTTCTTCCCTCAGAGGGTGGTGGAGCACTGGAACAGCTCCCCAGGGAAGCACACACAGCCTGACAATATTGCAGAAGCCTTTGGCCAATGCCCTCAGCCCCATGGTGTGAATGCTGGGGGTGTCCTGTGCAGGGACAGGAGTTGGATTCAACGATCCTTGTGGGTCCCTTCCAAATCAGGACATTCTATGTTTGTATGAGCTTTTCAAGCCTAAAAAGTTTGAATTCAGAGTGAGAAGTGACTGTATGAGAAGCATCAGCAGCCCCAAAAGCTCCCTTTCGCCATGGGCAGCTTCTCAGCTGGGCTCCACAAACCATCCAGAAGGGTAGAGAGCAAAAGTTAAAGTGTTGTAGACAGAAACCCCTACCTCCCCAAACCGGTAAGGCCAATACATGACTGCCCTCTCCTGCAGCACTTCTGAACTACAGCCACATCTTCATCTGGCACTAAAATCCATCCGGAAAGGGGATGAGGCTGTGAGTGCCACCATGGCTGGTACGCAGGGGTCTCAGCGCCTTCAGCAGAGCCCCCGACACCCTTTAGGCACAAAGGCCCCCCTCTGTTGCTGTGGGCCGTACCCAACCGTGTGGGAGAACCCCTGGCCCTGCTCAGGCTGTACAGGTGGGGAATCATGGAATCATTAAGGTTGGAAAAGACTTCTAAGCTCATCCAGTCCAACCATCACCCCAACCCCACCGTGTCTGCTAAACCATGTCCTGAAGTGCAACGGTCACACGTTGTTTGAACCCCTCCAGGGATGGAGACTCCACCCCTGCCCAGGGCTTCACCACTCTTCCAGAAAAGAAATGTTGGGGTTGTCCTGTGTTGGGCTCAATCCTTGTGAGTCCCTTCCAACTCAGCACATTCCATGATTCTATGGTTGTACCATTGTTACTCTCCTGCCATTGAGGCCTTAAACACTCAGGAGCAGAATGATGTGAATTATATTTTGCTCCTTTTTGCTCTCTTTGCTGTTCTTTTCACTCCAAGCCTCACCAACGGACTAATCCTGGGTTATAATTTAATGTCATGTGCTGGTGCATCAGCAATGAGGTTTCTGTTCTGAGCTGAGACCCCCTTTTTTCGCTCATCGCATTGGGACTGCTGAGTGTTGGGTTTTGTTTTGTGCACGTCTGCAGGTTTCATTAATTTTCTTCAGAAGACAAAATTTCTCAACAAGACTCATGGCACAAACGTAGACGCCAGAGGCTTGAACCTTGCAGGCACAGGCCCTTCTCTCTCAGAAACTTGAATTTGGCTGCAGGATCTTCACATGTGTGCATTTATGTGAGAAACAAAGAGAAAAATTAAGAGTCTTTCTTTTTAAAATATTTTTCAGTATCTTTACCAATGATCTGGATGAGGGGATCGAGCGCTCCCTCAGTCAGTTTGCAGATGACACCAAGTTGGGTGGGAGTGTCGATCTACTCAAGGGCAGAAAGGCTGCAGAGGGACCTGGACAGGATGGATGGAGGGACAAAGCCAATTGTATGAGGTTCAACAAGGCCAAGTGCTGGATCCTGCACTTGGGTCAGAACAACCCCAGGCAGTGCTCCAGGCTTGGGGAAGAGCAGCTGGAAAGATGCCTGGTGGAAAAGGCCCTGGGGTGCCGGTCAACAGTGGCTGAACGTGAGCCAGCAGTGGCCCAGGGGGCCAAGAGGGCCAACAGCATCAGGGTTGGATCAGCCATGGGGTGGCAGCAGGAGCAGGGAAGGGATTGACCCCCTGCACTCATTGCTGGTGAGGCCAAACCTCGAATCTTGGATTCAGTTTTGGGTCCCTCACTCCAAGAAAGACTTTGAGGGGCTGGAGCGCGTCCAGAGAAGGGAACGGAGCTGGGGAAGGATCTGGAGAACAGGGGGTGTGGGAGAGGCTGAGGGACCTGGGGCTGTTTAGCCTTGAGGAGGCTGAGGGGAGACCTCATGGCTTAGCATTGGACAGGTACAGCTGGACTGGATCTCAAAGGTCTTTTCCAGCCAAATGGTTCTATGATTCTATTTGCGTTCAACTCAAAAATACTGAGTGGAGTTGCAGAGGCCATTCAAGGATATTGAAATCATTCCACTTAGGTCTTGAATCTCTTCTAAAAAACTAGCTTTGCAACCTGTCAAATTGTGCTGTATACAAAAAAGAAGAGGGGGGAAAAAAGACTTCAGACAAAATTCTAGGAGGCCCAAAGAGAAGAGTCCTGCAATTAAAATATGAGATCCTGAGAAACACATCTGGACACGCTGCAAACACTTTTCAGCCTTTTCCTTAATCAACCCAAGACCAGTATCTGAAATTAAATCTGAAATTAAATTCCCCATAAAAATGAAGAAGTTTTGAGTTTACCAAGTTTGCTTCAGCAGACTCCAAGGATTCTTCTAAAATAATTTGACATTTATAGAACCACAGACTCATGGAATGATTTGGGCTGGTAGGGACCTCAAAGCCCATCCAGTTCCAACCCCTCCCCTCCCTGGCCACGGGAAAACAACACCTTCCATTGGATCAAGTTGTTCAAATCCACAAGTCCTAATAATTATGGTTTTATTTGGCCAATGCCTATACTAAAGAACCAGAAGCAATTCACCACTCTTACAAATGGCTGTGAAGCAGCCTAATAAAGTATGGAACATGTCACCTAACAATTAGCACTATTCATTACCCCAAACAAGAGAGTCTTTGTCACTGCAGCAACTGAGGATGTCATTGTCCTTCTTTTCAAGATGGAGACTTCAGTGAAACCACCAGTGTTTCTGAGAACTGGTCAGTTTCTTATGCAGTCAAATGTTGTAGGGGCCAAACATATTCTTGTTCCTGTCTTCGCAAAGCCTAACTTCTAGGGAAATCCAGAGGAACTGGGCTCAGTAACGGGAAGATTTTAATGTAGCTGCACAATACAAAAAAAAGGACAAGCTTGGTCCCTCTGCAATCTGTTGGAGCGAGTCCAAAGGAGGCCACAGAGATGATACAAGGGCTGGAGCTCCTCCCATGTGAGGAGTTGGGGTTGTTCAGCCTGAAGAAGGATCTGGGGAGACCTTAGAGCAGCCTCCCAGTACTGAAAGGGGCTCCAGGAGAGCTGGGGAGGGGCTCTTGATCAGGGAGTGCAGGGAGAGGATGAGGGGGAAGGGTTTTCAGATGAAAGAGGGGAGATGGGAGATGACATCCTAGGGAGAAATGTTTTGGTGTGAGTGTGGGAAGGCCCTGGCCCAGCTTGCCCAGGGAAGTGGTGGCTGCCCCATCCCTGAAGGCGTTCAAGGCCAGGTTGGATGGGGCTTTGAGTCCCCTGATCCAGTGGGAGGTGTCCCTGCCCATGGCAGGGGGTTGGAACTGGGTGGGCTTTGAGGTCCCTTCCAACCCTTACCATTGCATGGTCCTATAACTCTACGATAGCACAGCACTCATTTACATTCCATGGCTCCATCCCACACCAAGCTTTCAGCAGGGATCATCCTCCCCTTCACAGGAAACTGCCTAAATGTGCTTTACCTCGACAGCTCCGTTCACGCAATGCTGAGCAACCCACCTTGGGAAAGTACGACTTCGAAGCTCCTTTATAAAGACTTGGCTCCCGTTCTGTACAGGTTTGACCTCTGTCGCCTGCCCAGTATCGTGCTTATGCCAATTTCTTTTCTTTTTCACTGGAAGAGAATGAATTGGACAGCACCGCATGTTAAGTGGAGGATAATTATTCAGACATTGGAACGAAGGACAAATCTTCCTTTCATTTCTTCCATGAGCAGAGAAGTGGGAACCCCCGCTATGCTGCACCGCAAATTTTAATATTGCTCTCAATTCACCATTAGACAATTATCCTGTAGCCTGAAGATCTATTACACACTGAACAGTGTTCGTTTTGTAACATAAGGGCAACCAGACGGATAATTACTGAGCTGCAGAGCTACCGCAGGCTTTATGCAAACACAGGCTCTGGACGTTCTGTACTCGCGAGACTACACACTTCATCCTTATCATAAAATCTCTTGGAAAGCCACTTTTCTGCCTTCTCAGTGCAGTGTGGATCTTTGTGAATGGATTTGCCACAAATCACCTTGGTCTAAAGGTCTGTCCAGCAGTGGCAGAGTTGACGGGCTTTGAATTCCGCCCTGCACACAGCAGGCACGCAAAAGGGAAAAGAAAGTGAAGGGAAAAAAGATGCAAGGGCACCAAAAATGCAATTTTTAGAACTCCTCTTGTTACTGGGTTTGGAAAGTTGAGCCTGAAGGTGACAACAGCAGCCTGAGGGCCCCTCGGCCACGCTGCCCACAGATGAGACACACAAGCAAGCTCATGAGGGGAAGAGGGTCAGCTGAAATGAGCGCAAGTGCCACGTTGATGTTGGGTCGTGCCTCACTGACACCCAGAAAAACTGGCCCAGCACTGCCTCTCAGTCAACACTACCTCCCCCAGCTGCTCTCACTTTCACAGTTCGGCTGAACAAACTCAAATTGGTTTTGTCCCAAGTGCATACTCCTACCATTTCAAGTCTCCATTACCAGAATTTTCATAAGTCACAATTTTCTTTTATTTTTCATCCGTGTTTTAACTCATGAAACGCAGCGTTTTACCCCAAAATTAAGAGCTCAAGCTTTCCTTACTGTTCCACACTGTTAGGGAAGGGACCAGACTCCTCAGTGACCACATGTGGACTCTCTCCTCACTCTTTGCACACACACAGAGCCACATATTCTTTCATAAAGTAAAGAATCAAGAGGCCACAGCTACAAGACACGAGGTTTAGAAAAACCTAACTTTGTTTTCCCAACCACAACCCTGGAATAACTCAAGTAATGACATCTCCCAACGAATCCACCCCAGGTTTTGCACAAAGCATGTTAGGTTTATTAGTTCCATGCAGCTCTCCAGCCTAGCTGGATATATTCATTAAAGCTGCTAGTTCTTTATCTTAATGACTCTCAGGCTTAGTGTATTAATTCAGTGCTCCTGGTAACAAAAGAAACAAGCCCTACATGAATGCCAAACCTTCCTCCTCTCCTTCCCTTTCCAACGGCTGCCTGCTCCCCCCCTCAGGAAATCCAAACCAACATTGGGACTCTTTGCCTCAGTCCCAGTGATACAGGTGCCACTTGCCACAGTGAAAATTAAAGAGCTTATCATATTAGCGTGATCTTTTATTGCACTTCAGAGAGCATGGAGTGCTGAGAAATAAAAGCAGCAACTCAGCGTTGAATTAACAAATTCACTGCAACTCTTCAAGAAGCTCCAGGGAGCTATTTCCCTCAGCACTGAGCACCAGCAGGCATCCTCCTCTCACATCCTCCTCTCCCAAGCACCTCTCACAATCACCTCTCCCATCCACCCCTCAGGCAGAGCCACCAGTGGTACCTCTGACACCAAAACGCTCCCCAAGAGGTGCGCTCTCCCGGCCAGCTGCTGTAGTCCATTACACTACATCAAACAACCCACGTCTGGCCCATTTTCAGCCATTCTCTTTATGCTTTATCTCTACCACGAGCACCGCAGCAAGGATTAAAGCCCCATTAATATGTGCAACAAACACTTGCTTTGCCCAGAAATGCTGCTTTGTCTTAAATGATCACAGACTCCTTCTGCAGAACTTTCTGATCCAAATTTGACCATTGGAAAGTAAAACCAGCTCCTGCAGAAAACCCTCCAGAGGAAAATGAGACTGGCTTTTTATGCAAACTATACCTCAAAATCAATAATTCTGGCCTTCAAAGGTATACATACAGCAGTTCAAACGTATTTATGAAGCAGGGATACCTAGAAGCACCCTGTTAGTTCCCTATTGATTTATAATAAAGTCTGGAGAAGAGAAGGCTCTGGGGAGACCTTAGAGCAGCCTCCCAGTACTGAAAAGGGCTCCAGGAAAGCTGGGGAGGGGCTCTGGATCAGAGAGTGCAGGGACAGGATGAGGGGGAACGGTTTAAGCTGCAAGAAGGGAGATCTTCTGGAGAAATGTTTTGCTGTGAGGGTGGGGAGGCCCTGGCCCAGGCTGCCCAGAGCAGGGGGGGGGCTGCCCCATCCCTGGAGGTGTTCAAGGCCAGGCTGGATGGGGCTTTGAGCCCCTTGACCCAGTGGGAGGTGTCCCTGGCCATGGCAGGGGGTTGGAACTGGATTGGATCTTGAAGGTTCCTTCCAGCCCAAATCACTCCATGATTCTGTGATTCTGTGATTCTATGAAAGCTTGTAACAGTTTCAGCCTGACTTCGGTTTGTTCGTGTTTATGTAACTTCAGTGACTCTAAAGAATCCCTCCTGCTTTTCACTGCTGCAAACGAGGCAGCGACCAAACCGAACACTTCAGATCACGTTATGAAAATGAGCCAAGTCTGCCTAAACAAAGCACTCGCATTTTATTTAAACGATGTCAGAAATTGTGCGTGAATGGGTGTAATTTCTCCAGAGAGGAGTCCCTACAAATGGCGTTAAACCAAAATGGCTTCAAATATCCGAAGACGGGAAGCAATCTTCTGAAATTGTAGCCACTGAGCCACACTGGTGAAGTGGAAAAATGTAAGGGAAGGAAAATGATTTTTAAATTTGACATCTGGAAAACATAGATTGCGGAATGCGTGTTCCAGAAATACATGTATATTTTTAAATCCAGACAAGTTGCGTAACACACAATTGGTGTCTGTGTTTTCTCTTTGCTAATCTTGTGATAATTAAATCCTCCCGGTGAACTACTGGCTCTGGAACAACACTTACTGGGTTATTTCGGAGCTGATGCTGCTAGATGACAAGTTTAAACATATATTGTAACGGTTAATAAACAAATGGACGTGTTCTCCTCGCAGAAGTCCCAGCAGAGCCCGAGTGCCATGTCACAAGACACCCTGAATACAAATGCCTGGCAGGATGAATGCATTAAGCCAAGCTGCTCTGCCTTCATTTAATCGGTCCTTTAACTTCCCTGGCCTGTTGCGCTCCGCAAGGAGGGGCTACAGGATAATGGTCTCATTTTTCAACAGGATCCACAGCTCGGAGTTCATGGTGGAGCAGCCTGAGAACCTGCCGCCGCCCCCTTCTCAAAGCCCAAGGTAAGGTTATTAACAACCAGTGGTCAAACCCTCCTGAAGCGTGTACACTCAACTGTCCTGATGACTGCTCATGCATATCATTAAACTTTCTGAAACGCATTTGAAGAGAGCAAACAAAGTCCCAGTGCTGCGCTGCAGACAGAGGTAACGCTCTGTGTCCCCACCACACCGAGAGCCTCCTCCATCGACAAGATGTGAACTCTCAGCAGCGCTCCAGCAGCACTCTCTGCCGTGCTGCACGATGCAGGCTGAGGGACAGACTGCCAAGCCCGAGTTCTATTCAGAAGAAAAGAATTGGATACCAAAATCCTTCCTCAAGCATCAGAAGACTGTTGTAGATTCAACTCTCTTCAACTTAACTGGCACGTTAAACTTTGTAATGAAAGTGCTGTTTCTGGAATTCTAAGATTACGCCCCACAGGTTTTATGGAATTGATATTTCATTCCTGATTATAGACTTGCTTCTGTCTGATATTGTTCCCCTTGCAGTGAGAAGTAGATGCCTTTCATCATTCATAATTTAAAGCAATGTGACAGAAATCAAAGCATCAGAGATCTCTTGGTGTTATGCAAAACTAGAAATCCTCTGCTGCTGCTTCCAGACTGGGCCACAGCCTGGGAACATCTGCAGTCACACTCCCGTCTCGAATACAACTCATCTAATACCCAACTGTTCACCTGAAGATGCTCTGGGATTGTTTGACCAATTTCCAGCGTGTTGGTCTGAAATCCTCCAACAAGACCTTAGAAAGGCTGAATCTCCTAAATCATTTTGTGGGGACAGGTTGATCTGATTAAGTCTTGCGGCACAAGCACCCTGAGAGGCTTTGTGCCAGCTTGCCCAGTTTGTGGGTGCCCTCCAAGTAGGGCACCCACAGCCCACCTGGGGAGACTCCAGCCCATCTGGGAGACAGGCACAGCTGCAGGTCAGTCAGTTTCCAGTTCACTTGAATAAGTCGAAGTGGAAAAGTGATCCCAATTCTTGCTCTCAAAGTGAATATTTCAGACTCCTTTCTTTTCCCTCTTGAAATGTTTTTAAGGCTGTGCAGGAATAATTGCTTCGTTTGAAAATTACTGAATTTTAACACAAGAGGAGTCTGTTTCCATGTTCCAAATGAACACCAGGATTCCTTCGGCTCCTATGAGATGAGCACAGTGCTCTTCCTCTGTGTGCGGCTGTAAGGCTGCAAAGCAGTGAGAACTCCCACATCACTGCAGCTTATTTACAATAAATGGCTTTCAAGTAAAGCATTTCATCTTCTACAGGGATTGGTTTCTTTCCTTTTGTCTCCCTCCGTTGTATAATAGAATTCGTGAATTAATCTGACCAAAACAAACCCATCCTACAGTTCTTTCCCAGACACAATTCCCATTGTGATATCAACTGATCAACTGTCACTTTTACTCAGAACTTTCTCCTGTGAAAGAGCTGCAAGAACTGGCACCCTCAGCGCACCCTACAACTCTGCCTGCCCCTGAAATCCCTACGGGTTTACATCCAGGCCAAGCTCAATGTGTTGTCCCTTACTCTTCTCATCCAAACACACAAACCACCACGTAGTCTCCAAAACTCACACTATTAGAACTCGTTATCCCTGTAGGATTTTTCTAGCCCACAGTACCAAGTGCCTTCCCAGTTCCTAATTCCATGTGAGGAAGAACCATTCTCACCACCAGAACTGGGGATGGAAGCTGCCCAGGTAATGTGCCTCACATCAGCTCCTCCACGCTGCCAGAGGCCAGGCAGGGACCTGTGTCCAAACAATCCTTTCCTTCCCCTTTTTTCACCTCATGGTTTGAATTCTAATTTTTACAACATGAGATATTTAGATGTGTATTTGTTAAACAAAAAATAAAAGCTTCTTTTGACTGCAGGTACAGAAAGGGGCGTGTGCCTGAGGACCAGCCAGGAGAGCATACTTACAAGTCGACTTGCCGTGGGTTTTCTCACAATTTGGACAATGATAGATGTCGATATCTGGTGCCTCTTCTTCTTCAACACCCACACAGCTGGAATAGATGAAGGCAAGCACTACATTAGCTTGAGTCCATCTCCAAACACAGAATTAACAATGAAAAAACCCAAACCCCAATATGCTGTGCATTTTCTCTGCAGCCCTGCTGGCTGCTAACAGTGATACCAAAGCAAAGCCTGGGTGCTTTTTACACTGGTACAGACTGGATTTTTTGCAGCCTACATTCCCAATGTGATGCTAAAAGACATGTCATTCAGAAGCCCACACCAGCTCGTTGTGGATCTCCATTAAAATTTAGCAGAGTCTCAAAGGACTTTTTTTCCTCAGGGAGACCATTTTTATACCTAGGTAGAGCTCTCCAAGCACACATAAACCTAATTAACAAAACACATCTTTCCCAAGCCTTTACAGACAGCTGCTTGGTACCAGAGCCATCTTAGCAAGCTCTACCGTGTGTAAGACTTCTGTAGGTTCCCTCTCTATTACAATACATGTAGATAAGGAGGAGAAGAAGACACAGAGCTCACAGCACTTCTGGCTGCCAAGAAGATGGGTTGTAACACGGCAGCTGCTTGGAACACCCACCAGGATGACTGGGGGTGGCACAACACACGTAACAACAGAGCGCGGCCCAAGGGCGCACTGCGTGAACACAATCCAACAGCAGAGCACGGCGCTGGGCAAAACCAAAACCCAACTGCCTAGGAATGAAGCACCCCAGATAAGAATTTGTTGCACAGTCAAAGCGCCAAGCAGCCAGCCAAATGATCCAACTCTGGAATGGCACCTTTCCTTCCAACAGAGAGAAAGTCAACAGGACTCTGCTCCTGCTGGCTCCAGCTGCACAGCACATTTCCAGCACAGGAAAGAAGTGTTTCACCTGGGTGCTGCGAGATGAACACAACAAATTACAAACAAACTAAATAATGAGAGAAATTCATGCAGGTTGGATACACAGGTAGAAACTGAACGTGATCACCTAGATGCAGGAAAGCCCTAAATTCCTGGTTGCCGGCAGACAGGAAGATGCATGGAGAAAGGACAGACAAAGCATGACCATGCGTGCCCACCTCCTCTACGCTTTTTGAAGCCTTGCAAGTCAGTGTCTCTGTGAAACAAGTACTTGGCTCCTTGGAGCTCCAAGCTCTTCTGATGACCTTTGTAGAATCGTGGAATGGGTTGAGTTGGAAGGGACTTCAAAGCCCATCCAGTTCCAACCCCTCTGCCATGGCAGGGAAACCTTCCACTGGAACAGGGTGCTCAATGCCCCATCCGACCTGGCCCGGAATATCTCTAGGGATGGGGCAGGTGGGCTTGAAACCACTTCAGAATTCAAGGCACACAGCGATCTGCAACTGCAGGTTCGGCTGCTGGTTTTTTTATTATCAGTTACTTGAAGAAAGACAAA
The DNA here is from genome assembly GCA_033558185.1 of Dromococcyx pavoninus. Lineage (NCBI taxonomy): Eukaryota > Metazoa > Chordata > Aves > Cuculiformes > Neomorphidae > Dromococcyx > Dromococcyx pavoninus. The sequence goes on from JAUMJL010000552.1 coordinate 305,551, forward strand.
ATTATTTGGTCTGCCTGGGCAGACAGCATGGAAAACCGGTAAGTCTGTAGACAGGAAAAATCACCACAACAACCCAGTCCCCAGTCAAGCACCTACAGGCAGCAAAATACCGGATTAAGTAGAAAATTTAAACAAACCTTGGCAGATTAGAGCAAGCATAAAAGAACGGAGAGGATTCCTCTACCCATAAAGCTGTGTCAGCTGCTTATGCCACTGGATTCAGCTTGTTAAGCTTAGTAAAGGTATGGATTAGGCTCTATGCTAGGGCTTGAAAAGTCTATATTTAGCTAAAGTAAGGAGATGAGACCCTTGGCCGCTGCAAGGATTGCCATGGGGGGAGGTACAAGAAGCGACTGCACTGGGCGAAGGCTTCGGCGTGATGGGAGCTATTGTTCTGAGAGCAAGAAAAAACATCCAACTAGAACAAAATGGAAAAGTAAAAATAACTGACCTCAAACACAAACGGTCTTCTGAAAGATGCAGTCAACTTTTCCAACTACAGCACAGTTTTTGAATGAGGTTTGGCTGTTTACACAGGGAGAAGCTGCTGTCCTCGCCATGTCTGAAACTGCGAGCACAAACTTTCCCAGTGCTCATAGAACCATGGAATGGTTTGAGTTGGAAGGGACCTCAAAGCCCATTCAGTTCCACACCCCTGCCATGGGCAGGGACACCTCCCACTGGATCAGGGGGCTCAAAGCCACATCCAACCTGGCCTCAAACACCTCCAGGCATGGGGCAGCCAGAGCTTCTCTGGGAAACCTGTGCCAGGGCCTCCCCACCCTCACAGCAAAACATTTCTTCCTAAGATCTTACCTCCATCTCTCCTCTTGCAACTGAAAACCTTCCCCCTGCACTCCCTGATCAAGAGTCCCTCCCCAGCTTTCCTGGAGCACCTCATACAAGAGGTACTCCAGCTCTTGGATCATCTCTGCAGCCTCCTCCAGACTCTCTCCAACAGCTCCAGGTCCTTCATGTGCCAAGGACTCCAGAACTAAACACAGGGCTCCAGGTGAGGTCTCACCCGAGCAGAGCAGAGGGGCAGAATCCCCTCCCTCGCCCTGCTGGTCCCATTGCTTTGGGTGCAGCCCAGGACACCACTGGCAATCACTCTACTGAAATGTCTTGGTGATCTTTAACCTAAATACGAACCAGTTTCAGTATGTGTCCCTTTCCTTGTTGCAAAGAGCTGAGTATTTCCACCAGCAGAACTCTTTGTGGGTTTCCATGTCAATATACACATTAAAAATTGAATTTCTATAGTTAAAGACAGAAGGACAGAGACAACCCTGCAGGGATGCTCCTGCCAGAAGGAGAATGAGGATTTCTTGCAGAGTGTATTGTATTTAAGTTGGAAACTGTTGGCAGCTGGAGGTCCATTAGCTCCACAGTGATGACCAGATCTCCAGATCGTTTGCACCTGCGAGAGAGACCCAGGAGCCTGCCAGCCCTGGCAGGCGTCAGTGCCCCTCCTGAAGCAGTTCCCTGCCTCACTTACTAATGTAATTTTTCACAGAGTGGTTAACTAACAATAGAATAGAATCAAAGCCTTTCTCCAGCTGAAGAAAACCAAGTCATCTCCAGCAGCTGAGCAGCACTGTTCTTCCCCTCAACCCCCAAATTTGAGCACAAATGGTTCTTTGTCTTTGGCGTCTAATTTTTCTTCATGATAAGGCTCCTCTTTGGTCCCTCCGGTTTCTTTTTTCAGTCGGTTTGCCCAAGAGAAACACAAACATGAAAAAGACTCGAGCCAAGTGTTTGACCCCCTACCACGATCAAACGGGCTGGGAGGCAGAAAGGCTCAGGAGCCCCCCCACAGCCAGGGCCACCGGCAGGAGCAGCGCCGGGTGCGCTGCCACCCGCAAGAGGCACTGGAAAGAGCTCTCAGCAGCAACTCCGCGAGACTGTTCAGATCCACCCAGAAGGAACAGGTCCAGCAGAGGGGGTGCAAGGAGGTTGGTAAAGGCAGAGCTTGCAAAAGGACAGGGAGGAGATGAGGGGCAAGTGGCAGGAACAGAGCAGGAGGCAGCCTTTGGAGCGACAGCAGGAGCAGATTTCATAGAATCGTGGAATTACTGAATGGTTTCAGTTAGAATTGACCTTAAAATCAAGGCTCTTGAATTCCCCTTTTTTTCATAGTTCCTCAAAGCCCACCCAGTTCCAACCACCTGCCATGGGCAGGGACACCTCCCACCAGATCAGGGGGCAAAAAGCCCATGCAATCCGGCCTTGAACACCTCCAGGGATGGAACAGCCACTACTGCTCTGGGCAACCTGGGCCAGGGCCTCCCCACCCTCACAGCAAAATATTTCTTCCTAAGATCTGATCTCAATCTCCGCTGTTACAGCTGAAAACCCTTCCCCCTCATCCTGTCCCTGCACTCCCTGATCAAGAGCCCCTCCCCAGCTTTCCTGGAGCCCCTTTCAGTACTGAGAGGCTGCTCTAAGGTCTCCCCACAGCCTTCTCTTCTCCAGGCTGAACAACCCCAACTCTCTCAGCCTCATACAGGAGGTGCTCCAGCCCTTGGATCATCTCTATTGCCTCCTCTGAATTCGCTCCAACAGCTCCAGGTCCTTCCTGTGCTGAGGACTCCAGAACTGAACAATAGGAAGTGTGAGTCTTTATTGCTGGGAAGTCCTAATTTTCCTACAGTACCTATAGTTGTTCTTGGATGGTGGAGGCTTCTGCAACTGGATGGGTATCTTCCTTATAAATGACATCTTGTTGCTACAGAAGAGCATTACTGTGCACTGCATGACCAGTGGCACATGAAGAAGTTGCACCAGTTGTTAAGGGATAGGGATGAGCTCCGGTTCATTACTAATTATGACCTTTATTTTCTATTAAAATGCAGTGAATACCTCTTCTGCACTGTGATAGCTGCCCCAGCTGGGACTGTGATGATTTATCCTGATGTGGTGGGGTGGCGTTGAACATCCCTGCTGCTTGTCACTCTGCCAGGCCCTGGGCAAGTTAGACAATGGGCCTGTCAGCACAGCCCTCGGCTCTCCTGCCTTGTAGGACATTGGCATTAACTCCAACTTCTGAGGGAAGAGAAAGAGGAATGGGAAATCCATCATCTCTTTCTGAGACTGAATGCAGTGCTGGTACCTCAGGTTTGTGGCTGGGAATGAAAGTTATTTGGATCGGGACTTATTCAGAGAGAGAAGGAGCAGCAGTGGTTGTGTGAAATAAGAGTTGAAGTGGTGGCTGCCCCATCCTTGGACGTGTTCAAGGTCAGGTTGGATTGAGCTTTGAGTACTGGGAGGCTGCTCAAAGCTCTCCCCACAGCCTTCTCTTCTCCAGGCTGAACAACCTCAACTCTCTCAGCCTGTCCTCGTACAGGAGGTGCTCCAGCCCTTGGATCATCTCTGTGGTCTCCTCTGGACTCACTCCAATAGATCCCTGTCCTTCCTGTGCTCAGAACTCCAGAACTGAACACAGGGCTCTAGGTGGGGTCTCCCCAGAACAGAGCATAAGGGCAGAATCCCCTCCCTCTCCCTGCTGGCCCCACTACTTTGGATGCAGCCCAGGACACCGTTGGCTTTCTGGGTGGTGAGTGCATGTTGCCAGCTTCTCATCCCCCAGCAAACCCAAGCCCTTCTCCTCAGGGCTGCTCCAAATCCACTCTCTGCCCAGCCTGTTTGCGCTTGGGATTGCCCTAACCCAGGTGCAGGACCTTGCCCTTGGCCTTCTTGACCCTCATGAGGTTTGCTTGGGCCCACCTCTCCAGCTTGTCCATATCCCTGTGGTTCTCCTCCATGTTTATCATAGAGCCTTATCTGCATAAATCTCAAACCCCAAGGATGTGAAGTGATCGGCACCTCGGGCTGGGGCTTGCTGCTCTTGCTGCAAGTGGCAACCCACAACGAGCTCCTTGGAGAGCCAAAACTCCCAGGCGGAGTTTTAAAAAGATGGCCAGAAGGTTCTGCAGAAAATGCACCCCAAGTTGAAAGGAAAGCCAAAAGAAAAGTAAGTCAGTGTAGAAGGAAAATGCAGACATTGAGAACTTCAATTACATTCAGAGAATTACAGATTTATGTCATCAACAATACCCAGATTGTTTAAGCCTGAGTCATAAAACAAGTTTAAAAAAAACAGAAATAAACCATGTTTAGCAACGAGGACTATTATTATAGGATATATTTCCCTAAGGTAGAATAGTTTTGTCTCTATTATCGTGAATGCTATTAATGATAAGCTGTCCTCAGCTGCTATTTCTGGGAGCAGGTTAGTTGTGGAGAAAGAGATCTTGCTTTTTGAAGGTGTTACATCTGATCCATTCACTGAAAACCCCATCGATTCTGTAATCTCAACACATCAGAGAGTTCAGATCACTCTGCAGAGAGTGGCTGCTTCTACACAGCTTCACTGCTGTTCCTCATAGGCATAAATGCTGAAACACTCCATCGCCACAGGTGACAGGATGAGAGGAAATGGCCTCAAGTTGTGCCAGGGGATGTTTAGATTGGATATTGGGAAACATTTCTTTACTCACAGAGCAGTGAAGCCCTGGTAGAGGCTGCCCAGGGCAGGGCTGGAGTCTCCATCCCTGGAGGTGTTCAAAAAACCTGTGGCCGTGACACTTGGGGACAGGGTTTAGCAGGTGCAGTGGGGTTGGGCTGACGGTTGGACTGGATGAGCTTAGAGGTCTTTTCCAGCCTTAATGATTTCATGAATTTGTGATTCTGTAAAACCCACTTTCAGCCTACACCCACATTTAAAATACCATAGAGAAGATTCTTATAAGTTGATGGCAAGAAGAGGAGTCCTCAAAGTACCACTACTATACGACTACTTCACCTCAGAAAGAGGTGTGTTAGAAGAAAACTTGTATTTTTGACTCTAGAAGAGGCAGTAAAGAAAAAGATGAGGAAAAGAAAAGGGAAACATTTTTTTTGTCTTGAAGCAAGGAGCTGAATGAAGCTTCTGAGCCATATGTTTGTTACTACATAATGCTACCAATGATATATAATACTTAATATTACTACTTGTGATACCCCCACCAGGAGTCCTGTGTCCAGTTCTGGAATCCCCAACATAAGAAGGATATGGAACTGTTGGAAGAGGTCCAGAGGAAGCCACGGAGAAGATTCGAGGGCTGGAGCACCTCCTGTATGAGGACAGGCTGAGAGAGTTGGGGTTGTTCAGCCTGGAGAAGAGAAGGCTGTGGGGAGACCTTAGAGCAGCCTCCCAGGACTGAAAGGGGCTCCAGGAAAGCTGGGGAGGGACTTCTTACAAGGGCCTGGAGTGACAGAACAAGGAGCAACAGCTTTAAATTGGAAGCAGGAAGACTTGGATTAGGCATTAGGAAGAAATTCTTCACAATGAGGGTGGGGAGGCCCTGGTCCAGGTTGCCCAGAGCAGTGGTGGCTGCCCCATCCATGGAGGTGTCAAAGGCCAGTCTGGATGGGGCTTCGAACACCCAGATCCAGTGGGAGGTGACCCTGGGGGTTGGAACTGAGTGGGTTTTGAGGTCCCTTCCAACCTAAACCACTCCATGATTCTGTGATAACTGAATTAAGTATATAAGCATTTTATGCTTCCTAAACCACCAGTCCCAGTACTGTGCAGGGATAGTGCTGTCCATCCCCCCACACGCGGATCTCCACCCCTTGGCCTCACTCCCGACCTCTTTTAGCATTTCCAGAGTCAAGTTCCTTACCAAGCAGCACAAGTTTGGCTACATTTTTCTCTCCTTCAATTATGCAGTTGTTATTTCAACTATGAGTCAGATTCCAGATGCTGTTCTAGTCCTTCTGGGCTGCTCTTGGGGCACAAAGGAACAAAAAATCACCCTAATTGCTCAGCTGAGAATTACCCCAGCACAGGGGAATGCCTGGATGCCACAGAACCAGTCTGAATTCCCTGCTTTTGTATCATAAAATCACAGAATAAATCACAGAATGGTTTGGGTTAGAAAGGACCTCAAAACCCATCCAGTTCCAACCCCCTGCCATGGGCAGGGACACCTCCCACCGGATCAGGGGGCTCAAAACCCCATCCAACCCGGCCTTGAACACCTCCAGGGATGGGGCAGCCACCACTGCTCTGGGCAACCTGGGCCAGGGCCTCCCCACCCTCACAGGAAAAGTATCAGGTAAAAAAAGTGCTCAACAACCCATCACACACCAGAGTGATTTAATTTTCTTTTCTTAAAACCATACAGTTTTCCCAGTTGGAGCAATGCAGAGAAACACGATCTTCTCTTATTTAACAAATAGGAAGAGGACCATAGCCCCAGTGAGCTGCTACAGAAACAACTATTTATCTAATATCATGTTTAGCTAATGTAATTAATTAAACTGCCTTCCCAGTCTTTGCTGGTCTGTAGAGTCTTATATATTTTCCTGACATTCTCTGTAGAGCAAATTTAAGCCCACTGACATCAGACTTATTTTTCTTAGATCAAATGTCTGTTAAAAACAGACAACAACTTCAAGGAGTTCCTGGGACATGCGAAACTGGAAGACTCTTTTCTGACACCTGGAGAAATTCAAAAAGATACAAAAAGGTTTAGGTCTTGGTCAGTCAATCTTATAAGCAAGCAGGAGGAACTCAAAATTGATTTAATTTAGAAGAGCTGTCAATGATCACAACCATCCCGGCACAGTCGTTAAGGCACAAATACAGCTCAACAGAGATGTCGGTGCCTGAATCCAACAGTGTCAATACTCCCTTCACCTCCATCTGGAGGTGTTCAAGGCCAGGTTGGATGGGGCTTTGATCCCCCTGATCCAGTGGGAGGTGTCCCTGCCCGTCGCAGGGGGTGGAACTGGATGGGCTCTGAGGTCCTTTCCAACCCAAACCGTTCCATGGTTCTATGATTCCATGACTACTCAACCTGGATGCTCCCAGCAGTGATAACTTAACCCAGTGACCACTGAAGAATTAAATTACCTGTCCAAATAACTTTGTAATTACCAACCATCTGTCTCATTTACTTGACAACAACTTGATGGATGTCAACAACCTGCCGGTATTACAACTCAGCATGGGAATACTCTTTTTCTCCCTTACCAAAGTACTTGAATTCAAAGTCCTTAACATCACTGCATTGGTTCTACTGCAAAGCGTTTCACTGGTGCACCCAGGTCTGGTTCTTTACTGCAGCAGCTGTCTGGGATTTGAACACAAGTCAACACGCAGTCCACACCTTCCTTCTGGCCTTGCTATTTCTCTGTTGCGTGCCAAATTCCTCCTTGTTGCAAGAGCCAGCCAACATCCCTGTTTCTTACACAGTTCTCAAGGAAGCCTCCAGGAAGGACTGCGAGTGTATTTTACAAACACCAACTCGCATAAGAATTCCGATTTCCTGGTTCTGTCCATATGCCCCACTGCTCCTTGGAACCGCAAATCTGACACACCATTTCCAGTGCCAGTGAAACCCCTGCAAAAAGCAGATTCTAGATTTATGCTTAGACTATCCCCAGAAAAGGCATTTTTAACTTGTAAACACAAGACTTGCACAACCTGGATCTAAGCCATAACACCTAGGAGTTCTATTTGTGCAACGATGATACAGACTTCACAACCTGCAGAGCACCTGTGTGCTACAGTCACCAGGTGAAGCTACCAGGGGGTCTTCCTGACCTCCTCTGTGGACACTGGATTTAAAGACAAGAGCTCCAGCTACTGCGTCTCTGCGGAGGCTGGAATCAAACGGCTCTCTCAGGTCACGCAGCTTCTTCACATGCTGGAACAACACAGACCCATTCGCAAATGGGCTGCCTGGCCTCGTGTCACAGAATCACTGAACCATGGAATGGCCTGAGTTGGAAGAAATCTTAAAGTTCATCCAGTTCCAACCCCTAACACCTCCCACTGGATGAGGGGGCTCCCCAATCAACCTGGCCTTGAACACCTCCAGGGATGAAGCAGCCACTACTTCTCTGGACAACCTGGGCCAGGGCCTCCCCACCTTCACACCAAAACATTTCTCCCTAAGATCTCATCTCAATCTCCCCTCTTGCAGCTGAAAACCCTTCCCCCTCATCCTACCCCTGCACTCCCCAGCTTTCCTGGAGCCCCTTTCAGTACTGGGAGGCTGCTCTAAAGTCTCCCCACAGCGTTCTCTTCTCCAAGCTGAGCAACCCCAACTCTCTCAGCCTGTCCTCGTACAGGAGGTGCTCCAGCCCTTGGATCATCTCTGTGATCTCCTCTGGACTCGCTCCAACAGTTTCCTGTCCTTCCTGTGCCAAGGACTCCAGAATTGGACTCAGGGCTCCAGGTGGGGTCTCCCCAGAGCAGAGCAGAGGGACAGAATCCCCTCTCTTCCCCTGCTGGTTCCACTGCTTTGGGTGCAGCCCAGGACACGGCTGGTTATAACTGTTGAGTACAACAGTTGGATACATAAGGTTGGATATAACCTCCTCCACTGGACTCATCGCAGCAGGAAAGTGCTGCATCCAGAGGCAAGCTCTGCCCTGGCATGAGGCTCTTGGGGAAGTGGAGCTGCCAGATGGCTGCCACTGCAGCGGGAAGCTCGGGTGGAGGCAGGGGCAAACCGCAGCCTGCTCATCTCCGGCAAAGCCCCACCTGGCCCTGGTGCAGCTGCGCCACTTGCGGTTCCCAAGCCGTGCTCAGCCCTCTGCTTTGGCAGCGCTGCCCGGTGAGCTGTAACGAGCTCAGCCAGCCTCGTGCACTCTCAGATCTGCAGCTCTGTTCCCTCCAGCAGCAAGGACAGCTGTGAGCGGTGGGCAAACAACCTTCTGAAAGCAAGTACTGTTCATTTAAAACAAACCTCCCTCCAAACTAACTGTATGCCTACCCTTCTGCTAACTGTTCCTGCCCAGGGTAGTCTCCAAGATGCTTTCTCCCTGTGTGACTTGAAACCCACCACCATTCCACTCTTAAAAAGGTGTTTCAATGGCTTTAAAGTTCTTTTGATCTCTAAGTCCTCAGCTGCCAAAATATGGCCTGAGAGAAGAGAAGGATCCTTTGAGCAAATAGCTTGCCTCTTACTTCTGAAGGGTGCATTGGGGTGTGCCAGGGTGTCCCAGGTTACTCTTTCACAGCCTCTCTGAAGCTGAATTAGCATCACAGACTCATGGAATGGTTTGGGTTGGAAGGGATCTCAAAGCCCATCCAGTTCCAACCCCCTGTCATGGGCAGGGACACCTCCCACTGGATCAGGGGGATCAAAGCCCCATCCAACCTGGCCTTGAACACCTCCAGGTTTCTAGATTTCCAAAGGCTAACCCATTTCTTTCCTCACAGAACCCAAGAACCCATCCATTTCATCTGGAAAATAGCATTTTTTTTAGAATGGATGTTCACTAAAATGCAGGCAGAAATATAAACACTGTGGACGCCCTTTCAGAGAAACAATCTTTATAGCAAGCAGCATGAAAGCAATTGACAGAATGTAAAGCTCAGTCTCTCTGTGCTCCTTTCAACATGGTACAGGTCACTAATTATTGCTTTAATTTTCAAAGTATTTCCTTAAAAAAGGCATGAGATTCCCCAAGGAAAGGGTGGTGGTCTTTCTTTCACTGTGCATACAACAAATCACTTCACTCCACAGCCTGTGCTGACACAGTTTGTACTCAGGTGACTTCTTCAATGCAGCTGGCTTTGACATTAGGGCCACAGAGATGATCCGAGGGCTGGAGGGCTGGAGCACCTCCCATACAAGGACAGGCTGAGAGAGTTGGGGTTTTTCTGCCTGGAGAAGAGAAGGCTGTGGGGAGACCTTAGAGCAGCCTCCCAGTACTGAAAGGAGCTCCAGGAAAGCTGGGGAGGGGCTCTTCATCAGGAAGTGCATGGATAGGATGAGGGGAATGGTTTTCAGCTGCAAGAGGGGAGATTGAGATGAGATTTTAGGGAGAAATGTTTTGGTGTGAGGGTGGGGAGGCCCTGGCCCAGGTTGCCCAGAGCAGTGGTGGCTGCCCCATCCCTGGAGGTGTTCAAGGCCAGGCTGGATGGGTCTTTGAGCCCCCTGATCTAGTGGGAGGGGTCCCAGCCCACGGCAGGGGGTTGAACCTGATGGGCTTTGAGGTCCCTTCCAACTCAAAACATTCCCTGGTTCTGTGATTCTACAATTAGGTGGCAAGGGATGTAGTCACAGTCTTGGCCATCACACTCTCCCACTGAATGTCTCAGCAGTGTCTTAGTTTTGGACTCCATGAGCAGCTGAGAGACAGAGAGACACAATTCTGCTTCTCTGAAGCAACAAGAAATAGGTCAGGAGCCAAACAGAGATGTAATCTCGCTCTCACACTTGCTTTAAGCAAAAGATGTGAATTTACAAAATGAAAACCATACCCAAGAGGCAGGAAGTCACTGTAGAAGACAAAACATTAACACAAATAAACTGTGAAACACCCTCACTGCACATTTCCTGATCTAGCAACGCACAGGGCGATTCACATGGAGAATCTGAGATGTGCACCTCCTGCCGCGCTCAATCTCCTGGAGGCTGCACCAGCGTGGTGGCACCACAGTCACAGTACATTTCCAAACACTAAAAAGGCCTTCAGTTAAAATGCCTCCTGTAATATAAATTCACGCAAAAATGTTAATCATCTGAGCCAATTCCTACTCTTAAGAGTCCATCATCTAGTAGGGAGATGAATTTGGATTCACTTCCGTCTTACTAAAATAAACCTAAATATGAATAGCGAAATAAAAAAGGGGAAAATCACCTGTGTTGTGACAAATTAAGAGCATTTTGGTAATCCCAAGGCTGCTTTTCAAGGATACACACATCCATTCCAGGACTTCTCATGACTGCATGTTTTACTCTGTGTCAAATACTCTTTTCCTTCGTTTTGGAAACGTGGCTGAGGAACCTGGGCCTGTTTAGTCTGGAGAAGAGGAGGCTGAGGGGAGACCTCATCCCTCTCTGCAGCTCTCAGAAAGGAGGTTTTGGCGAGATGGGTGCTGGACTCTTCTCCCAAGTCTCAAGCTGCACTAGGGAAAGTTTAGATTGGATATTAGGAAACATTTCTTTACTGACAGAGTGGTGAAGCACTGGCAGAGGCTGCCCAGGGCAGGGGTGGAGTCTCCATGCCTGAAGAGGTTCAAAAGACAGGTAGATGTGGCACTTCAGGACATGGTTTAGCAGGCACGGTGGGGCTGGGCTGATGGTTGGACTGGATGAGCTGAGAGGTCTTTTCCAACCTCGACAATTCCATGATTCTATGTAGGAACTCAAGCACTCACACTCACTCCAACGCGTCCTGAGCTGCACGCTGACAACACCTGGCAGCAAGCAGTGCATCAGCCTCTCACTTGCAGGCTGTAAGGCTGTAAATATTCCCAACACACAGTGCTCATCGCTTCACATTAATGCTAGCTGTGGCCCAGGGGCAGAGACTGACACAGCAAACAGGGCAGATGGAGGAGATTGAGAATAAGGTATCAGATACATTAGTGACTGATAAACTCAGTCCCAAGAGAAGCAGTCCTTCAGCATGTACTCATCACTGATTTCAAAGAGAAGTTGAAACACAGCTCTGTAAGAAAATTTTGCCAAACCTGGGCCTTCAATTACAGTATTTTTCCACTGATTAGCACTTCTACAAGACATAACTCTCCAAGTGGCATGACTTACATCTTTGTTTAAAGTTCATCTGTGCTCCCCTGCCCCCTAGATAAGTGTACAGAGCGATTTGGATAGGGATGATGAAAGTTCTCCTCACTGTGCGCAGTAAGAAGGGGCTAAACAGTGCAGATCACCATCACATTGAAGGAGTAAAAGAGTCTGCAGTACAGTCATCCAGCCAGGCTGGACTGCATGGAAAGCTTTGCCACTGTGGTGACAACCACACGTCGTTAAAGCCCACACAATGAGTTGACCACGACAACCTCCACACCCTAAGCCTCCTGTAAGAGGATGATTTGTGAGGGTTGCAGAGGACTGTACGGGTCGTCTACACTACCGCTCTGATAAAATATTGTACCCTGAGAGCTCTTTGGCTTGTAAATATCTGTCACTGCCACCACTGAATTGCTGTAACTTCACTGAAACACAGACCAGGGTGACACAAGGCTTTAAGGAGTGAGCGGACCATCCACCTTCCATGTGTGTTGAAACCAAAGTCTATGGAGAAAATCTGACAGCTGGTATTTCTTAAAATTAATCAGTTCTGACTCTTTATCAGGGAGTACAGAGATAGGACATGGGGGAATGGTTTTAAGCTGAAAGAGGAGAGACTGAAATGAGAAGAAATGTTTCCCTGTGAAGGTGGGGAGGCCCTGGCCCAGGTCGCCCAGAGAAGCGGTGGCTGCCCCATCCCTGGAGGTGTTCAAGGCCAATTTGGATGGGGCTTTGCTCAACCTGATCCAGTGGGAGGTGTCCCTGCCCATGGCAGGGGGTGGGACTGCATGGGCTTTGAGGTCCCTTCCAACCCAAACTATTCCATGAGTCTGTGATTCTATGATTAAACGACAAAAGCAGAGATGTGCATCATCAACACTTTTTCCAACCCACGAAGAAAACAATGACTTCTTCCTTCAGTCCTTATTCTGGGGCCTTCTTGAGCCACTGTGATCATCCTGGAGCTGGTTAGATGAGGTCTGGTTTTGACCCAGACAACTGAGAACAAAACAAAGACAAGGGCCCATCAGCAAGTCTGGAACCTTACACTGGAAGTGCTCGAAAGCAAGCTGTGCTCCAGCAGGTTCCCACCAGGCACCCGCCAGGCAGGCAGTGGCCACTCACAGCACAGCACCCATCCTTTCCAAAGCACCTCTGCTCAGGGCCCCTGAGCCACTTACAAAAATGTACAGTTGGCGATTTTGTGCTTTGCCTTGTTATAAATACTAAGGTTATGTTTTCTTCATAGATCTTTTGATATTTTTCCTTTGGGAGACTTGCAGGTTTTAATGGCATTAATTCCTATTTGCCAACCTTGTCCATATAAATGAGGATGTTCATTAAACTAATGTTAAGCAATGAGCACCATAATTAGGACACACTTAAAATGCAGCATATCTAAATCAGAGACTGTCTAAGATGCTTTCTTTTTTATTAAGATATAATTTGAAGGAGCCTTACTGTTTAGTTGAACATGAATTATATTTTCCAACAACCTCTTCTCACTAAGGCAATGCACAGACCAAGGAAACACGCCACAGACTGGCTCTTTCCAGCTGACATTTCTCCATACACTCTGGGGTACAACGTCATTCATCAGCTGCTCCAGTGATACAGAGTTTGCTGCCTAATTTTTTTGCTAATGATAGAAATAAAGAAAAAAAAAGAAAAAAGAAAAGAAACATGAAATTAGGAATGAGGAAAAGATGTTTGGTTTTAGGGTGGTGAAGCACTGGCCCAGGCTGCGCAGAGAAGTTGTGGCTGCCCCATCCCTGGAGGTGTTCAAGGCCAGGTTGGATGGGGATCTGAACTCCCGATCCAGTTGAAGGTATCCCTGCCCATGGTAGGGGGTTGGAACTGAATGGGCTTGGAGGTCTCTTCCAACCCAAACCATTCCACGAGTCTGTGATTCTATGATGATAATCAGAGCCTGATTCTGTTCTCAGCCACACCAGGCTGCTATGTAGGACCATGCTAATGGACATCAAGGGACTCATCCAAGCACAGCTGGGATTGGAATGTAGACCTTACTATTTCACAGTTTCTTTCCCAAGTTACAGAGTTTGTCTTTGAGTTCCTGTTCTTGCCTGTTGCAGTCTCTCTTTGTCACCCAGCCCAGGTCAGACACTCCACCCTCTGCCACACACAGTCCCTGCACCCGGCACGGGACATCTGCACAGATGCCCCGTTCCCATGCCAAGGATTCACTGCTGGAAACAGAGCTGTGCCAAACACAGCCTGCTTGGCCAAGAATCTGCTCAGCCCCGTGCAGTTACAGCTGTTCTGGTTCTTGTCCTGTCTCTTCTCCTTACTGGATTTCCCAAAAGCAGATGGGAAACAAGCCAAGAGGGAAGCAACCAAAGAATGAGGCAGTGGTAAAAAGCAGGAACAGAAAAAAACTCAAGTAATAAATTGCAATGCTAGAGTGATTTAAACACAAAAGGTCAAATTAAACAAATAACACAAAAATAACCCCGCTCTCCAAACCACCTTCTTGTTTTTCAATGTGTTCCTTGTGTAACCCAACTGGAAGGAGTGGCACTGGGCCACAGAAGAATCTGGCCACACACGGTAATAAAGCCGGCATTGTTTTCCAGGCTGTGTGGACACGAGGGAATCGCGGGGAGCTCCCCACGGCGTGGTAGCGGGGGAAGGTTACAAAGCCCAGGGTGCTGGCTGACAGAGTGACCACGACACGAGCCTTCTAAGTACACAAGCCTTGCAACAACAGATGCTGATAAGGGCACAGAAGATTCTGCTTTCAGGTTTGAGGTGACAGCCTCCAGGTGTGAAAGAAGAACAGCTTTGCACACATGTTTTTGCTGCTGCTTTCATCCTCCCACCTGCCCCTCTTGCCAGCTACCGACCGTCTTTCACGTAGTTTTCCACTTCATCTTCCCCTGACGGGCCAGGTGTTGGTTGCTGACCACAAGCAGGCACCAGCCAAGCCCCCGTCTGACTCAGCACACCAGCACTGAGTGACTTCCTGTTACAGAATACAAAGGCATCACACCTGGACCGTTCAGACCACTGCTGGTGCTCTGGAGAAGAATTCAAAACAGAACAACAGAACCATAGAACAGTTTGGGTTGGAAGGCACATTAAAGTCCAGCTTCCCGCTGTGGGTAGGGACGCCTCTCACTGGATCAGGGGACTCAAAGCCCCATTCAGCCTGGCCTTGAACACCTCCAGGGATGGGGCAGCCAATACTGCTCTGGGCAACCTGGGCCAGGGCCTCCCCACCCTCACAGTGAAAAATTCTCCACTCACACATCAAAATAATATGGCATTCAGTGCTGGGCTGATCAAAACATGTCAGTATTCATCAGATGAACAAAATCCAGTGATGAAATGCATTCTCTAACAGATCCTGAGAGCCAAGTACAATAGTAAACAAAAAGTAATAGCAATGCACTTACTTTCATGCACAGATTGGAAACCATTGAAGTAAATTCTGCCCAAGAAAGAAGGGGGAAGAAAATGGCATAACAAAACCAACCTAAACTGTTCTCCACAGTGATTTACCCTTCATTTGTTCCCATTAATACAACAACCTCTCTGTGAGAACAGGTCAAAAGTGCTTTAGAAAAGTGTCTGTTATCAGCAAATGCCTTTTGTTCATCAGCAAAACCAACCAGGGCTGTCATATAAATGGAATACTATATATCTTAGAAAAATACAAAAACAATCAAACAGAAACAAATAAAGTTTCTAGATCACAGGAATCTTCAGTTACTGCACAATCAAAATCTCTGCCAGTATAAAACAGAATCATAGAATCGTTTGGTTGGAAAAGACCTTTGAGATCACTGAGTCCAACTGTACCTGTCCACTACTAAACCATCCCTGAACACCTAATCTGCCTGTCCCTTAAATCCCTCCAGGGATGGAGATTCCAGCACTGCCCTGGACAGCCTCTGCCAGGGCCTGAGAAACCCTTCAGTAAAGATTTTTTTTCCTGCTATCCAATCTAAACCTCCCCTGGCACAACTTGAGGCCATTTCCTCACATTTCATCCCTTGTTACTTGGGAGAAGAGTTCAGCACCCCCCTCACCACAACCTCCTTTCTGGGAGCTGCAGAGGGCGATGAGGTCTCCCCTCAGCCTCCTCTTCTCCAGGCTAAACAGTCCCAGGGCCCTCAGCCGTTCCCACAGAACCAGCCCCAACACTGAGCCCTGGGGGACACCACTTGTAAACAGCATCACACTGCTAAGTGGCCTACCTGGAACTAGGACACAAACAATTTCAGTACCACCTTATAAAACATATTCCTTATTTATTGCCCACTACAATTACAGGAATTCAATTTTAAAAATAAGCACATACACATCAGGAAATAAACCATTACATAAAATCCTTACAGATTGACTTAAGTCTTGCCATGACCTTGGCATTTCCTTTCTCCTCACTACAGCAAAGTTACAGTAAACCCCACAGCAACAGTGCCCTGTCCCCATGGTAAAAACAGCCACGCAATACCCACAGCTTCCCAGAATACCAGTAACGCTGAGCTATTATAAACTCACATTTGTGATCCAGCAGATCCCCCATGGGATTAAATGCCTTTAATGGCTTTAAATTGGAAGGGGCAAGATTTAAATTAGACATTAGGAAGAAATTCTTCCTAATGAAGGTGGGGAAGTCCTGGACCAGGTTGCCCAGAGCAGTCACGGCTGCCCCATCCCTGGAAATGTTCAGGGCCAGGTTGGATGGGGCTTTGAGCCCCCTGATCCAGTGGAAGGTGTCCCTGCCCATGGCAGGGCGTTGAGACTGGATGGGCTTTGAGATCTCTTCCAACCCAAACCATTCCATGATTATAAGATTCTCAATAATTTTTCAGTACTCAGAGCAACATTGTTCAATTGCAGTGCAGATCAGGGAGTGCAGGGACAGGACAAGGGGGGAAGAGTTTTCAGCTGACAGAGGGGAAATTGAGATGAGATCTTAGGAAGAAATTGTTTCCTGTGAGAATGGGGACGCCCTGGCCCAGGTTTCCCAGAGATGTGGTGGCTGCACCATCCTGAAGGTGTCCAAGGCCAGCCTGGATGGGGCTTCAAGCACCCTGATCCAGTGAGAGGTGTCCCTGCCCATGGCAGGGGGTGGAACTGAGTGGGTTTTGAGGTCCCTTCCAACTCAAACAATTCTCTGATTCTGAGCTCTCATTTCTCCAGCTGCTGCCATGCACTGCCATACACAGAGGAAAGTACACTTCCAGGAAGGCAGAGTTCCCCACGTTCCTTCTAATCCCCCACCCACCACATCAGATCATTCTGCAGATCACACAGAGTCATGCACACTGCAAAATGACACAGAAACAGCCAAACTACAGATAAATGCAAGCAAACACTTTACAAATAAACTAAACAGCAACAAAGCCTCAGGCAACATCATTAACTTTGTACAACAATAACCACTTTACCAAAATGCACGTGAATACATCCTCGAGTACTGGCGTGTCTTTGGTTGGTTTTAATAGCGATGTCCATCTATATAAATTATTTTTAAATCTGATACAACGTGTAATTTGCATAGGCATTCTTATGCTAAACTCCCACTAGAAACAGAAATCAGAGTTTGGTTGGTTCTCATCTTCATTCACAGTACCTTTATGTCTTCTTTATATATGTATTTATAAACACACAGCAGCCCTGATAGCATCTTGACATCACCTTCTCATGCTCTAATTTGCACAGTAAACAACTCGAGCCAACTGTCATGCTCACAGGAGAAGTTCCAACAACGAATCCATGGCATAAAGGGGAGGGCAGAACGAAAGAGGATGATTTTCACTGTCACACTGATGAAGAACTTCCCTCATGAAAACCAATAACAGCACAACTTAAGAATGACAAATCATTAACTGAACACCCCAAGCCATTCTTGACTCTGTTGCTGAGTTGCATAACCTGCTCTTGTATCTTTACTTCATTGGCTTCTAGAACTTCAAATATATTTTCAAAAGATTAACACTAGATTTCAAATGGTCCAATTACAGCTTTATCATGTCTTATTCCTATTCCGAGATGGTAAATCTGCTTTCTGTGTGAACACACACAGCCACAGAACCACAGAATCATGGAATGGTTTGGGTTGGAAGGGACCTCAAAGCCCATCCAGTTCCAACCCCCTTGCCATGGGCAGGGACACCTCCCACTGGATCAGGGGGCTCAAAGCCCCATCCAACCTGGCCTTCAACACCTCCAGAGATGGTGCAGCCACCACTTCTCTGGGCAACCTGGGCCAGGGCCTCCCCACCCTTATGGTGATGAATTTATTCCTAATGTCTATTCTAAATCTTGCCCCTTCCAGTTCAAAGCAGCTTCACGCTGAGCTCTGAATGTCCTCCTGGTAAGGCCTCTGCAACTCCAGCCAACTGACCTCAACAATAATGAACCAGAGTGACAACAGGGGTTCTCTTTCCCACACGATGCTCCGCATCGTCTCGTTGCTGAAGACAGCCATCATGGAGATGGAACATCTCCTTTGACACAGCAGACAGGGAATGTGTCTCAGAACGATGGATAATACACAAGAGGTCAAAAAAGAAAACCTGCACATTTACAAAGAAAAAATGGTAATAATATTTGTACTATCCAGAGGCATAAAGCAAACATGTCTTCTAGGACCAGGTATCCAGGCTAATCACTGGTATAAAATGAAGTAATGTCACAGAATCATATAAGCATTAAGGTTGAAAAAGACCTCCAAGATCATCCAGTCCAATCGTCAGCACAATCCTACTGTGCTTATAAAATCACATCCCAAAGTGCCACAGCCACACGTTTTTTCGACTCCCCAGGGATGGAGACTCCACCTCTGCCCTGGGCAGCTTCTGCCAGAGCTTCACCACCTGTCAATAAAAAAAATTTATCCAATATCCAACCTCCCCTGGTGCAACTTGAGGACATTTCCTCTCGTTCTATCACTTGTTACTTGAGAGAAGAGCCCAGCACCCACCTCACCACAACCTCCTTTCCAGGAACTGCAGAGAGCGATGACGTCTCCCCTCAGCCTCCTCTCCTCCAGACTAAAACAGCCCCAGATCCCTCAGCCACTCCCAGAACCCCTGTTCTCCAGACTCTTCCCCAGCTCCGTTCCCTTTCTCCAGACACACTCCAGCCCCTCAATGTCTTTATTAGAGTGAGGGGTCAAAACTGAACCCAGGATGTGAGATGTAGCCTCACCAATGCTGAGTATGGGGGGCGTCGATCCCTTCCCTGCTCCTGCTGTCACCCCATGGCTGATCCAAGCCAGGATGCTGTTGGCCTTCTTGTCCACCTGGGCCACTGCTGGCTCATGTTTGGCCAGCACTCCAGGTGCTTTTCTGCTGGGCAGCTTCAAACCAAAGTTCAAACCAGCTCCCAGTGTAACACACCAGCATCCTGAGGTAAGTTTGCCTACTCTTAAATGTAAGCGAGACCACAGACACAGCAGGAAGCAGAGTAGGGTTTTCAAGGTTGGGGAAGACACCTCACAAACCCAAAGTTCCTCTGAATACAAGAAAGAAAGAATTCAAAAACAAATCAGAATTTGATTTAAGCAGGCATTTTAAATGGAACCACATTCCCAGCTCCTTTTCTGGGAAACACATGGCGTCCAGCCGGATGGCAAACACAGCCCAGGCAGCAGCAGCCCAGCCCATCTGCCAGGACCACTGCTTCCAGCACCAGCTTCCACCTGGAGACACCTTGAACACTGCCCTATTAAAAAAAACACCACACTGACTTCAATTCAGCTGAAATGAACAAGCAAAATAGTATCTCGGTGAAGCCCTCTGCAACTCTATAGAAACCTTTCCGCTCCTCCTTCCCCTCATATCAGTTTATTCCTTTTTATTACTCTTTTTTTTCGCTATCACTTTGACACTTGTGCAAAAGCAGCAAGTTTCAGGGCAACCAAAGCAGATACAGCCTGGTAATCCTTTCTGGAGTCTGAGTGCAAAGCAAAAAACAACCTCCAAAAGTGGCTCTTAGGTTGCATTCATGGACCATAATGATCTCATTCAGGCATCCAGACCTGATGCATTGATGATAAAGTTTTTCTTCCCTCTCTTTCTCAAATCTTTTATGTGGGACTGTGCTGCTAAAAGCACAAAAGGTTTAAAAGTTTAAAAAGCAAATATGAAATCAAATAAAAGCAGTAACATTGGAAGTAACTTGTCTAAAACAGATTTCCTGAAGTTTCCCCCTATGCTTCCTATTCCTAGCGAATAATAGAATCAGAGAATCATTAGGGTTGGAAAAGCTCTCTAAACTCATCCAGTCCCACTGTCAGCCCAACTCCACCACGCCATAGCCGCACATTTTTTTAACCCCTCCAGGGATGGAGACTCCACCTCTGCCCTGGGCAGCCTCTGCCAGGGCTTCACCACTCTTTCATTGAAGACATTTTTCCCAATATCCAATCTAGACCTCCCCTGGTGCAACTTGATGCCATTTCCTCCATTCCTATCACTTGTTCTGTGGGAGCAGAGCCCAGCACCCACCTCACCACAACCTCCTTTCCAGGAGCTGCAGAGCGTGATGAGGTCTCCCCTCAGCCTCCTCTTCTCCAGACTAAACAGCACCAGGGCCCTCAGCCGCTCCTCATATTCCTTTATGCTTCCAAAACGAAGGACAGTAGGGAATGACCAACCGAACACAGCAGTCATAACCAGAGACGTTTTGCCCGTTGTGTTAAAGAAATGACACTGCAAGCCTTGAAGTTTTTAGTTCACCAAGCCTGTGCTTCCTCCTGGGTGGGGCTGGCAGATTTTTTTTGGTTGGGTGTTCTTCAGGAGGCAGAATGGGCAGAGCTCTCATTTTCTGCTTTGGTAAAAGGAAGCTTTTCACCAATACTGAGTACTTGCTACAAATGCTATTTGGAATCTTTTTGAGTACATATTCACGGTGAGAGACCAGTGTTAGGAGGAAAAGGAGCCTTCAGGGAGGTGTTTCTGAAGGGAATTTAGCAGCAGGCAGGAACGTATTACATGTTCAGAGACCATCTGACGGCCAATGGCCACAGTCAAAACCTCCTGGCTGCTGCTTTGTCTTTGTTCTTTCTGAATTTTGTGTTTCTTTGCATTGTTGGAGCTCCAAAATCCTGCTCAAAGCCAAACTGTTTGCTTTAAATGCAGAGCACAGCTGGCAGGGCTTGCTGCAGGGAAGGTTCAGCTGTGCTGGCCCGCTGCCTTCCCACCAAAGACCATGGCAAAGAGCCTGCAAGGGCAACAAGCTCCGTCCCAGGTCTGTCTCACGTCACAGGCCTTCCAGGGGACAGAAAGTGCATGGAAAAGATGCAGTCACTTAATGAGCAATGGAATGGCCTAGGGGAAAGCCGGCAAGTGTGGAATGCAGGGGGTGCTGGTTGACAACGGCTGAACATGAGCCAGCAGTGGCCCAGGGGGCCAAGAAGGCCGACAGCATCCTGGCTTGGATCAGCCATGGAGTGGCAGCAGCAGCAGGGAAGGGATCGTCGCCGTGTACTCGGTGCTGGTGAGGTCCCTTCCAACCCAAGCCTGTGATTCTGTGACAGCCACACCCACAGTATCCAACAAGGACAACAGGCTGCATTTAGGCTGAAAATCAAAAGAATAAAATCCCATCACCGCAGAACCAGCTCACTTATTTTTTTCTCAGTTACAGTGAGGAAAGAACATGCAAAAGGGAAACCCAGCTGATCAAAACCAAACCTGTGAGTTACGTAGGCGTAAAATCAGGCAGCTTCTGCCGAGAATAAATGAAACTCCAAATGAAATCCGAAAAACCTCCAGAAGAGCAAGGAAATGGTATCACCCGTAATCTGACAGCAGCATTCCAGAAACCGCAGCTCATACGCAGATGTGTTGATTCAAACAGCAGGAGCGAAACATTCCGACACACACTCAGGAACATCACAGTGGGTTGTCACCTCTCTGCTGCGCCGTATCCCGGCCAGGCTGCACAGGAGCGCAGGCTGCTCAGGACACACGTTCTGCCTTAAAGGAATTGTTCTCTTAAGATACCGAAGAACAGAAGATCTGTGCAATTACAAATCTGCTGGGCTTCTACCAACTAGAACTATTGCAAATGTGGCTGATGCAGGCACAGCGTCAGCCAGCGCCAGGCAGAAGGGCAGCCAAGGGAGTGCCTGGAAGAGCCAACTCGGACTCGGAGGTAGCTCAGGCAGGATGGGAAATCCAGCAAACCCAGCCCACAGCTCTGCCACCAGGCCTTCCTGCTCCTCCTCCGGCTCTGCCTTCCAGAGCAAGTTTCACTCCCCTTCCTCTTCCAGAGATAAACTACTCATTTTCTTCATTACGTTACATATTACATTTAAAACATTAATGTATTAATTAATGTGCACGCATGACAGAGTGAAACCAAACGCACCCACAGAGGGGTTAATGGATTTGACAGGCACGGAAGGAAAGGAGGAGCAAAGCCAGCGAAAGGTCCCACCTCTCAGTTCTCTGCATTCCTCTCAGTGTTTAACCATCTCAGTGTTTAACCTGTATGTCTGAAAATACAGATGTCAAGTATTTAACCCATAGTTCTGACTGCAATTTACACTACAACTTTAAATTCAGAGCATCCCCTATGGCAGGGGATTGGAACTGGATGGGCTTTGAGGTCCCTTCCAACCCAAACCATTCCATGATTCTACAGCTCTATGACCCTGGGGAACCGGTGGATGCTCACTCCAGGCAGCAGGTTATTTACTGAATCCTCATTAAGAACACTGCAAGCCTCTCCTCTGAGCACTGCTCAGCCTTCAGGACTTCACCCCCCAGCTCTCTGAAGACAACAGCTATCGGTGCTGTGGAACGAATGGGACCGTCTCGATGAACACAGCAGTGCTGTTAATAACCCAGGATTGCTTGAAGGTGTGGGAGTAGAACTGCAGGGGACTGTGAACAACCCCACAGGGGGACCTGCAGCTGCGGAGGGAAAAACGCTTCTATTTCTGATACTGTTAATAAAGTGTACACTGGGAGACAAAGTCAGTGCAGAAGGCAGGGGAGGTCACCCACACACTGTTCTGAAGGAATAAAGGCGGCACTGAAGAGGTTAAGTACATCTCTCTTAATTCTTTGGAAACCGAGAGAGTTCCTTACACAGGACTCCTACGAATTAAGCAAGTATTTCAGAAACAGTTCCTAGAATCATAGAATCATGGAATGGGTTGGAAGGGACCTCAAAGCCCATCCAGTTCCAACCTCTCTGCCATGGGCAGGGACACCTCCCATTGGATCAGGGGGCTCAAGGCCCCATCTAACCTGGTCTTGAACCTGGTGTTCCCCAGGGCAGGGATGAGTGAGCTGAGCCCGCTGAGAGGTGGCCTGCAGACATCTTTCTTAGGTAGACAACACACAGTGGCAAAGCAGCCTTGGGTTATTTGGTCATCCTGTGCGTCTTGTTGCTTTTCATGGTATTTCTGACTTACAAAGTGACCATGCGAAAAATACTTAATAGCTCTCAAGCTTACTGTTGTTTGCTCAGTTAGTATTTATTCGGGTATCCAGAAGGACTCCTCATCACAACAGCATTCTTTAATTCCACAAGAAATATTGCTTGGATAGGAGTTCATAGTCAGTAAGGAGCTACATGTCCAAGTGGTCCTGGTCCCAATTAATTCCAGCCAATAAACACATTTTAGCTAACAAAAAAAAAAATTAAAGTACACCAGATATACTCTAATTTTACATAACTTAGCAACTACTGCAATTGTATTTAACAATATCTACTGATCACGAATGCAGAGAATGAAAATCACAAGCGGATATGATGGCAATCCAGAAGACGCCCTCCTCATACGGCAAAGAGCAACTGAAGTCTAAACCCTTTCGGTTCCCCCTCCTGCCCCGAAACGAAGACTTTGGTGAGATGCTCAACAGAAGGAATTAAATATTGCTTATATTCTGGTTATGGGGGTTGTCTTCCTGAACAACAATCCCTGGCTCTTTCACACGCTCCCACGTTATTCTGCATTTATCCCAAACCACAATGAAAACCATCTGCAGTCTTTGTTGGATCCAGTGGCAGAAGGCAAAGGGCTGTGCAGTGCCCAGCACCAGATATGGACAACGAGACACTGTTCCGCACTACAACCATAACAACAGCCAAAAGGGTCAATCACAGCCACACAGCTCATGTTTAATCTCAAACACAGGCTAAAATCACTTGTACTCCATGTGCAAATGCCTCAAACCCAAAGGTATCATAGAATCATAAAATCATGAAATAGTTTGGGTTGGAAGGGACCTCAAAACCCATCCAGTTCTAACCTTCTGCCATAGGCAGGGACACCTCCCACTGGATCAGGGGGCTCAAAGCCCCATCCAACCTGGCCTTGGACACCCCCAGGGATGGGGCAGCCACCACTGCTCTGGGCAGCCTGGGCCAGGGCCTCCCCACCCTCACAGCAAAACATTTCTTCCTAAGATCTCATCTCAATCTCCCCTCATCCTATCCCTGCACTCCCTGACCCAGAGCCCCTCCCCAGCTTTCCTGGAGCCCTTTTCTGTACTGGGAGGCTGCTCTAAGGTCTCTCTAGAGCCTTGTCCAGGCTGAACAACCCCAACTCTCTCAGCCTGTCCTCGTACAGGAGGTGCTCCAGCCCTTGGATCATCTCCATGGCCTCCTCTGGACTAGCTCCAACAGATCCATCCAACAGTCCTTCCTGTGCTGAGGACTCCAGAACACAGGGCTCCAGGTGGCATCACACCAGAGCGGAGCAGAGGGGCAGAATTCCTTCCCTCCCCTCTGGTCCCTCTGTTCTGAATGCAGCCCAGGACGCTGCTGGCTTTCTGGGCTCCAAGCACACATTACCAGCTCATGTTGAGTATCTCATCCACCAGCACCTCAAGTCCTTCTCCTCAAGGCTGTTCCCAATCCACTGTCCTCCCAGCCTGTAATTTTGCTTGGGTTGCCTAAACCCAGGTGCAGTACCTTGCACTTGGCCTTGTCAACCTTTGTGATATTCACACAGCACCACCTCTCCAGCCTGTCCATCTCCCTCTGGATAGCAAAACGCCCTTCTTTTTGGATGTAGGTACACTACGGTACCTATACTATTAAATGTATATCGATCAGAAAGAAGAAAATCTATTAAGATAATATTCAAATAGATGGGTGAAAGACTTTACAGTGATCCTAGAACATTTTTTTCTCTTGCCCACTTTCTCACACACACAGTTATGCTGCTATGATCACCATTTCTAAGATGTCTTCATCCATTCCCTTCATTACAGAGCAATTGAGGAGTAAGGAAAAGGCAATGGGTAACCAAGTCCCACTTTGCTTGCAGAACCCATTTTCTTGTTCTGATGTGGTTTTAATTTTCCCAATTACAGGTCAGGCCCTGCCACTCAAAACTCAACACGCACCTGGGTGGCTGCAGAAGCTCACAAAACACAGCCAAGCTGAAGGTCCAGGATGGTGAAGAGAACGCCTTCATTCATATACTTTCATTAATTCATACAGTTGTGTTCATTCATACTCTTTTTCAAATTTTTCTTTTTTAATTAAACATGAAACGTGATGAATATTCATAATATTTTGTCCTCTCAGATGTAAAATATGGGTAAAGGCCTCCGAAATCAGAAGGATGTTTACATACAACACCCTTCTGTGATCTACACTTACGGCCAGGGACCAGTGTAGCAGCAACAGCCTTGCAGGCCACCTCTTCCCACGTTACTGTCCACACTTACTATTACTTAGACTTGGATTTTCTAAACCATACTTTAATTTGGAGAATAATTCCATGATTTTGGAGCTGACACATCAACACCTCAATGTTCAGGACAGCTAAGCATTCATGATACCTAAATTCCTATTTATGTAAACTGGAGAAATCGGTTCTTTTCACGACGAGACTTGATGTTGCAGTTCAATGCTTTTTCAAACCAAAACCGGGGGGGGGGGGGGGGGGGGGGGGGGATTCTAACAAGTCAGTTTAAACACAGGACACCCAGACACTGCAACCCCTGAGGTGTCCAGTACTGATGTTTAGTCCTACAACAAGGAAGCTGATGCAGTGGGACGTGTCCCCACCCACAGCAGGGGGGCTGGAACTGGATGGGCTTTAAGGTCCCTTCTGATCTAAAGCATTCCATGATTCTACAATCAAATACAAAGCGTCCCTGCACTCAGCACTGGTGAGGCCTCACCTGGAGTACTGGGTTCAGTTTTGGGCCCCTCACTACAAGAGGGACATTGAGAGGCTGGAGAGCCTCCAGAGAAGGGAACAGAGCTGGGGAAGGGGCTGGAGAACAAGTCCTACGAGGAGCGGCTGAGGGACCTGGCGATGTTTAGTCTGGAGAAGAGGAGGCTGAGGGGAGACCTCATCACTGTCTACAACTGCCTGAAAGGAGATTGTGGCAAGGTGGGTCTCTTCTCCCAAGTGACATGTGACAGAGAGAGGAAATGGCCTCAAGTTGTGCCAGGGGAAGTTCAGGAAAAATTTCTTCACTGAAAGGGTTTCAGGTGCTGGAACAGCTGCCCAGGGAGGTGTTTAAAACGCGGGTGGATAAGTTTCTGAGGGACAGGTACAGCTGGACTTGATGATCTCAGAGGTCTTTTCCAACCAGATGATTCTATGATTCTACATTGGGAACAGCAGCTCCACGCGCCTCCCGGTGGATTAGGATGCGGAGAGTGCATTGCGAGGCTCCGTTCCCGGTGGATCAGGGCTGTGCCAAGTGCCTTTCCTGGGGATGTCAGCGATACATAGAACCACAGAATCATGGAATGGTTTGGCTTGGAAGGGACCTCAAAGTCAACCAGTTCCAACCACCTGCCATGGGCAGGGACACCTCCCACTGGGTCAGGGGGATCAAAGTCCCATCCAACCTGGCCTTGAACACCTCCAGGGGTGGGGCAGCCACCACTGCTCTGGGCAACCTGGGCCAGGGCCTCCCCACCCTCAATAAAATCCCACTGTAGAAAAGTTAAGGGTAAACCTCAAATTTCATCCAAACTTCTTTTTTTGAGTAATAATTCAGCCCTTTTCATTTGCACCAAATACAAGTTCTCAGCCCTCTAGCACATTTTCTCAGCAACTTAAAATTGCAAATAAAACTTTGGATTTGGGAATCTGCTACAGATGTTGAGACTATACTTTTAACACAAGTATTCTTGCAGCTGTGACTGATACTGCAGCGGCCCAAGAGACTCTCCAAGGTCAACTGGAACTTTTAATGGTGCACTGAAATCCTGACATATTTTCCATTCTGAATCTCAGGCTCCTTCTCAGAGCACAAACGGATGTGAAATAGTAAGACGAGAAGTTTATTTTGCCATGCCAAAGGTCCAAGAACACAACACTGACTGGCAACAAGAAAATCCGACTCACTTTACCATCTGGCCGGACTCCCGATGCTCTGGAAGTTGGTGTTAATCACCACTGTGGGACCACACAACAGTACAAGAAACAAAGCCAGCATCAGCACCAGGACAAGTGTGTGTCATGTTTGTACCTCTACACAACCACAGACACTTAAAAGGAATTTTTGAAAAGATATAAAATGGATTTGAAATTACAAAAGAAAAGACTTCTCAAGTTCTCTGAACAGCTTTCAAGCTAGAGAACAAGTGAACAAATAACATCATGTCACAGAATCACAGAATGGCTTGGGCTGGAAGGGACCTCAAAACCCATCCAGCTCCAACCCCCTGCCATGGGCAGGGACACCTCCCACTGGATCAGGGGGCTCGAAGCCCCATCCAACCTGGCCTTGGAACACCTCCAGGGATGGGGCAGCCACCACTGCTCTGGGCAACCTGGACCAGGGCCTCCCCACCCTCACATCAAAACATTTCTTCCTAAAATCTCGTCTCAATCTCCCCTCTTTCAGCTTATCCAGTGGCCACCTCCAGGCATGAGGCATAAAATAACAACTATTTTTTTATCTCTTTTTCTACCCCAGTTATATTTAAATTTTGAAACTTATTGCACCAGGCGTGAAGTAAATAACTTTGTAACATCATAGAAAGTTATCTGCAAGTTGTTCATGCAGTTACCATAGCAGCATAAAATTATAACAGTGTTCATCAACGTGCCCGGATGCAGAGAATGATCTCCGGCCGGGTTAAGCAAAGCACTTGTCTATTACACTGTCTAATACACTAAAAACCCAGTGTACAGGGAGTTTTATTCCCCTACTGGTGCGTTCAGCACTGTCCCTTGTAAAAACAGGACTCATTTTGCAGGGCAGAGATTAGTTCCTTTCTTCCACTCAGACTTATCAGTGGTTGTGGCCAAAAGTGGAAATCTCGGTAGAATTTTTAGTTGGGGAAACTCCTAAAAATCACATGCTGTTTGCCTTAGTGTTACCTCAGCTGTTTGCCCTCTTCCAGAAAAAAAAAAAAAAGCAAACCAGATTGTTTAGGAATTATTTTATAGAGCCTGCAAATCATGTTAATTATTCCTGATAGTGTGTCCACATGGACACTTCAGTGTATGTTTGCCTGGTAAGGGAAGCAGTCCGAACAAACCAGAACAGCTCAATTTTTAAAAAAGATGAGTTGTTTTTATGAAGGTGAAGAAGATTTAAACACTGTTAAAATCCTTCTCATCTTCAGATTGACACTGTTGTCATTTTAATCTTCCTTTCAGCCTTCCAGTACTGAAAGGGGCTCCAGAAAAAATGAGGAGGGGCTCTGGATCAGGGAGTGCAGGGACAGGACAAGGGGGAACGGTTTGAGTGCAAAGAGAGGAGATTGAGATGAGATCTTAGGAAGAAATGTTTTGCTGTGAGGGTGGGGAGGCCCTGGCCCAGGTTGCCCAGGGTAGTGGTGGCTGCCCCATCCCTGGAGGTGTCCAAGGCCAGGTTGACCTTTCCTCTCCTACGGCCCTACCAAATAAGCCAGTGCAGATTTCTGGCTGAACCAGCTTGTGTGGAAGGACCTACCTTGCCTTAAGTTGAGGTTCTGTAACACTGCCATGACAGATGAGGCGCTGAGACCTGTCGTCAAGCGCGACTCCTTCCACCCCTCAGCAGCTGCCATTCACACTCTGACAGCAAACCCACCCCAGCTGCAGCAGAATTGCTGAGGCAGAGGGTGCCCTAGCAGCAGCTGCTCCTAAACCACACATTTCCCCTTAGATCATGACCAATGTCATCACCAAGAAGCAGAGGAGAAGACCACGCTGTTCTCACAGCACAGGTGGAACAGGCTTTGTTCAATCCGCTCACCAAGCCAGTCAACTATCTTGTCCCACATCTCCGACCGCAAGCTGGCACAGTCCAGGGCATGGAAACATCTCTTTCAGCCTGCAGCACCACCTGCACAAAGCCATCTACTCGGCCAAGCCTACAGATGAGGTTAGCAGAGTGACTTCCTGGGCACCTGCAAGTTCTCAGCTTCTTCATCTATCAGCACACAATGGGACTCCCGCCTCCTCCTCCTCTCCTGGCCTTCTCCAAGTCCAAAAAGTCATCTCATAGAATGATGGAATGGTTTGGGTTGGAAGGCATCTCAAAGTCTATCCAGCTGCAACCCCCCTGCCATGGGCAGGGACACCTCCCACTGGATCAGAGGGCTCAAAGCCCCATCCAACCTGGCTTCGAACATCTCCCGAGCCCACAGCCCCAGCTGTTGCTGCTGCCCTTGCCACTTGGTTACATGCGGAACACCATCAGGAAAGTGATCCAAGGACGTAACATGGACACATCTCCACAAAACGACAGAGGAGCCAGGAAAGCAGACACCTCATCTTTGTCTATCAGAAGAAAGCTACTGGGTGTGTGCATCAATTCAGATGTTCGATCTGATGCACTGACTTCACCCCGTGCCGGACAAAGACCAGAACGACAGCAGGCACCCTGGCAAGAGCAGTGAGCGCTCCGAGGTGTCACCTTCCCCAACACACAGAAGCTCAGATCCAGCAGTGAGGGGCTACCTGGACATTTCTCGGGATTAAGTACTGATTTCTAGAAAGATCTAATATCACGCTTCATAAGAGAAATCCTCCCTGAAAAAGGCAATAAAGTGTGCTATCAGTGACATCTAAAAGCCCCAGAGAACCCTGAATCCATTTATCTAGCACTTGTATCAGGAAGAAACATGGTGCAGTGATTTCCAAACTGTAGCCAACAGCACATCAGCAAAGTGCCAAGCACTCAGTGTGGTCTGCAGAGTGCTCATCCAACATGTGCTGATGGGTCCACCTCCCTGCTTCCGACTAATAAACGGCATTAAATAAGCATAACCTGTGTTTGATATTTTTATAATATGAGTTCACCACCAGAACTGCTGACGTTGCCACAGAGGTGTTACCCAGCCTCAGATGCAAGGAAGACTATGACTGTTATGGGAATTAAAACATGAAAAACACTCCTTTAAATATCTGGAAACAACAAAGGAAGCATGAAAATACCTGATCTGCTTCTACAAGACCAAGACAGGAATGGCACTATGATAGAATCACAGAATCACAGCATCACAGAATCACAGAATCACAGAACCACAGAACGGTTTGGGTTGCAAAGGACCTCAAAGCCCATCCAGTCCCTCCCCTGCCATGGGCAGGGACACCTCCCACTGGATCAGGGGCCTCAAAGTCCTATCCAACCTGGCCTTCAACACCTCCAGGGATGGGGCAGCCACCAGTGCTCTGCGCAACCTGGGCCAGTGAAATATGAACAAACGTCTTGTTAAAAACACATAGAAGTGTGACCAAACAATTAAAACATCGGGCAAGCCTCCTTATGGGTACACAGCTTTGCACACCTGCTTCTTCTCAGCTGCAGTGCAGTTAACACTGAGAGTGCTCTGAGTGATGGGACAATTTTAAACAACTGAATCCTGACTTATTGATATTCAACAAATAAAAATAAATGTCCATAGAAAAGAAAGAGGGACATATATGAGCTGTTTTCTACTAAATCACCCAACGTATTTCTCCAATAAAATTATGTTAGGTTTAACAGAGTGAGAAATCTCCTCCTCCTCAGTTTACTTTAAAATCCATCTCTGGATGCTACCATGAGTTAAGCAAAAAGGCTACAACACTTTTGTGACAGAGCTACAATTCAATTCCATCCCCTTACACCACAAAATGAAATACTTTTCTTCATGCGTACACGAGATATTGTCCCCAAGCTGTCCACAAAGCAATCTTTTTCATGATCAGTTACAACTAATCACTTTTCATCAGTTTTAATCAAAATGCACCACCATGTGCAGGCAGCTTATCTCCTTTTGCCGTTTAGCTTTCCACCAATCCATTCTACCCCCACTTGGCATTATAATCTTTTTTTTTCACATTCTTAAGTTTTCCAAGTTTCAAGTTTCTGAGGGGAGACCTCATTGCTCTCTGCAGCTCCCTGAAAGGAGGCTATGGTGAGGTGGGTCCTGGTCTCTTCTCCCAAGTAACAAGGGATAGGACGAAAGGAAATGTCCTCAGGCTGTGTCAGGGAAGGTTTAGACAGGATATTAGGAAAAATTTCTTCACTGACAGAGTGGTGAACCACTGGCAGAGGCCGCCCAGGACAGTGGTGGAGTCTCCATCCTTGGAGGGGCTCAAAAAAATTGCAGACATGGTAGGTCGGGACATGGTTTCATCGGCACAGTGGTGTTGGGCTGACAGTTGGACTGGATGATCCTAAAGGTCTTTTCCAACCTTACTGATTCAATAACTCTATGATTCCATGATTCTCTCTAGTCTCCGAATAGGCCTCATCTTGTCACCTGTGCCTATGCCTTAATGACCATGGGCAAGTGGGCGCCCTGGCAGCCTCATGCCCAGCACGACACTCGCAGAGCACCCCACTGTAGGCATCAGAGCTCTCTACTTCAGAATTTCGCTTCAACAGAGCTTTTGAAATCCATGGAGAAACATCATCCCTGACGCCAAAGTAAAGTTTCTGTAACAGATATTTGTGTGTACAGGCAGTTTTAGGGAAGCTCTGCAGCGATCCATGGCCTGCTCCAGGACAGCATCGAGGCAGCAGCTCCTCTGCCTTCACCTCCTCCACCAGTGATCTGGTGGTGAATATCAGAGCTGGAAGGGGGAAGATTTAGATTAGACATTAGGAAAAAATTCTTCACGATGAGTATGATGAGGCACTGGCACAGGTTGCCCAGAGAAGCTGTGCTCAGTTCTGGAGTCCCCAGCACAGGAAGAACCTGGAGCTGTTGGAGCGAGTCCAGAGGAGGCCACGAAGATGATCCAAGGGCTGGAGCATCTCCTGTACGAGGACAGGCTAAGAGAGTTGGGGTTGTTCAGCCTGGAGAAGAGAAGGCTGTGGGGAGACCTTAGAGCAGCCTCCCAGTACTGAAAGGGGCTCCAGGAAAGCTGGGGAGGAGCTCTGGATCAGGGAATGCAGGGATAGGATGAGGGGGAATAGTTTTAATCTGAAAGAGGGGAGATTGAGATGTGATCTTAGGAAGAAATGTTTTCCTGTGAGGGTGGGGAGGCCCTGGCCCAGGCTGCCCAGAGCAGTGGTGGCTGCCCCATCTCTGGAGGTGTTCAAGGCCAGGTTGGATGGGGCTTTGAACCCCCTGATCCAGTGGGAGGTGTCCCTGCTCATGGCAGGTGGTTGGAACTTAATGGGCTTTGAGGTGCTTTCCAACCCAAACCATGGTTCTATGAATCTACAATAAAATGACGGTCTTCCAGTTTAACCTTAAGGAACAGCTGGCATAAGAAGCGCTCAGCCAGCGGGTTTTACCAGCTTTCTAATTTCACTTTTTACACTTTTACTCCTCACCGGGAATGGCCTCGCTCCTTCGGGAGCTTCGGGAGCAGCTCCTGGGCTCATCCCATGCTTCCCATGCCCTCGGCTCTCCAGCCACCAACCTCCCCGTTTCCCTCCGCGGAAGGAACCCATCCAGACGCGCTCCTCGAGTCGCCCCCTCCCCCGCATTGTTTGCCGCACCGCCGCTCCCGCTTCGGGGAGAGAACACCCGAAAAAAGGGCAGTCTTGTGTGTGCGTGTCCCGGACCGCGCCCGGCGCCCACCGCGAGGGGAGCGAGGGGGACCGGGGGCCAGAGGGGGCTTCCCTCTGTATGGGTTTGTGTGTCCCCAGCCAGGGGGCTTCCCTATGTCCCCGCCTACCCCCAGCCCGGGGGGGGGTCCCTGTGTGTCCCTCCCGTCAGCCCTCAGCCCGCCTGGCGCCCGGGGGCTTTCCTCACACACACACCCACAGCCTGGGCGCCCACTGTCCCCGTCGGGCGAGGAAGAGGGGACCCTGCACGGGCTGGGGGGCTGAGGGGCCACAGAGGTCTTCACTGCCCGGAGGGCTTCCCTGTCCTCCCCCAGCCCGCGCGGCGCGGAGCCGAGACCCGCCGCGCTCCCCCTTCTCCACAGCCCTCAACCCGGGAGGCTTCCCTATCCCCGTCCCCCTTCCAGCCCGGGCGCCCACGGTCCCCGCGGGGCTGGAAGGGGGACCCTGCCCGGGTTCCCCTGCTCGGGTTTCCGGGCTCCGAGACGGGCTCTAGCACCCGGTGCTCTTCCCCGCCCGCCCCCCCCCCACCCCAGGGCAGCCGCTGTCCCTCCCCGCCAGGAGGGTTCCCTCGACACCCTCCCCCCGCCCCATCCCGGGCGGGCGCGGAGCCCAGCCCCGCCATCCCCCCGCCCTCAGCCCGGCAAGGGTTAAGCCGCAGGGCTGGCGCGGCGATCGCGGCGCTGTCAGCCGGGAAACACCCCGGCCGTGTCCCCGCCGCCCCAGGAGCCCTGGGGAAGGGCTGCCCGCATCCCCCGGCCCCATCTCCAGGGGAAGGGTCTTCCCGCATCCTCCGGCCCCATCTCCAGGGGAAGGGTCTTCCCGCATCCCCCGGCCTCATCTCCAGGGGAAGGGGCTGCCCACGTTCCCCAGCCCCATCTCCCTGGAACCGTGAAGAAGGGGCTGCCCGCGTTCCCCAGCCCCATCTCCCTGGAGCCGTGGGGAAGGGGCTGCCCGCGTTCCCCAGCCCCATCTCCCGGGAAGGGGCAGCCCGCGTTCCCCAGCTCCATCTCCCTGGAGCCGTGGGGAAGGGGCTGCCCGCGTCCCCCAGTTCCATCTCCCTGAAGCCGTGGGGAAGGGGCAGCCCGCGTTCCCCAGCCCCATCTCCCGGGGAAGGGGCTGCCCGCGTCCCCCAGCCCTATCTCCGTGGAGCCGCGGGGAAGGGGCTGCCCGCTTCCTCCGGCCCCATCTCCGGGGAAGGGTCTTCCTTCATCCCCATCTCCAGGGGAAGGGACTGCCCGCGTTCCCCAGCCCCATCTCCAAGGGGATGGGCTGCCTGCACCCCCCAGCCTGAGCCCCATCTCCCGGGGGCCGTGGGGAAGGGGCTGCCCGCATTCCCCAGCCCCATCCCGGCGGAGCCATCGCGTCCCCGCGGGGAGCACAATGGCCCGCGGTGACACCGGGGAGGGGAGGACACACACGGGTGGGGGCTTTGTGCGCGGAACGCAGCGACATTTAGAAAACAAAACAAACCCAAATAGAACGAGAGAGAGAGAGGAGAAGCGAGCGGGAGGCAGAGTGGCTCCTCCTCCTCCTCCTCTCTCCTAAAAGGCCTGTTTGGAAAACTGAAAACGGGAGCCGGGGGGAAAGAAGCGAGGGGGGGGCAAGCGATGTCTTTGTGTTACCTGCCGTGAAACCAGTCCTTGCAGGCGTCGCACTCGATCATGAAGCGGGTAACGTCGTAGGGCAGCCGGCAGATGCAATAGACGGGCACCGTCGCCATGTTAGCTCCGCTCCCAGGCAGGGCCCCGGCGCCCGCTCCTGCTCCTGCGCTGAGCGCGGGGGGGGCGGCGGGGGAAAAGGGGAAAAAGGGAAAAAAAAAAAGAAAAAGAAAACCCAAATAATTCAATTACGGCTCCTCAAGGGCGGCCGAGGAAAAGGAAAAGCAGAGCGGGCTTCGCAAAGTTTGGCTGCATGGTTGAGCGGGATGGGGGTTCTTTCCCTTCTTCTTCTTGTTGTTGTTGGCGAAAAAAAAAAAAGAAATGGTTATTATTCGAAATGTTTGGCGGAATGCGTTCTTGTTGCGTGCCCCCTGGTGACAGTACGGGACCGAGCCGCCTCGTAAACACTCCGAAATGTAAGCGCGCTCCTTGTCATCTCCTTACGTCAGCCCGCAGCATCGCAATGGGGACGGGGGGGCGGGGAGGGGGGTCCGGGGGGGTTGGGGGTCGGGGGAGTCTGGGAGTGTGGGGGGAGCAGACGTGGGGGACACTCCGCCGCCGCCAAGCAGAGCGCGGGGTGATGCTGAGTGCGGGTCTGCTGGAGGAAAGCACAAAAACTCGCCTGGAATGACGGGGGGGGGGGGGGCGGTCTCGGTGGGGCTCTGGGGGTGTCACAGCGCCCGGCTGCCAGCGGGAGTTTTAAAGACGGTGGCTTTGCCCCTGTGTCTCCCTCCATCCCCGTCCCTGTCCTCTGTGTCCACCCCTTCCCTCGTGTCCCCCCCCTCACCCCCATTCGTGTCTTCCCCCGAACCCTGTTCCCGTCCCCCGCATCCCGTCCCCTCCCATCCCCATCCTCCGCTTCCGTCCCCCGTATCCCCCCCGTCCTCCGTGTCCCCCCCCTATCCCCATCCCCTCCTTCCCCCCAGTTCCAAGCAGAGCGCGGGGTGATGCTGGACGGAGGCACAAAAACCCGTTTGGAATGACCGGGGAGGGGGGGCTCTGTGGGACTTTGGGGGAGGGTCTGGGGGGGGGTCCCACCGTCCGGCTGCCAGCGGGAGTTTTACAGAGAGCGGCTCTACCCCTGTGTCCCCATCCACCCCCGTTCCTGTCCTCGTGTCCTGCACCGGCCCCCGTGTCCCCAGCTGGGGGGGGGGGAGCTTGAGGGGGAGGGGGAACACATCCCGCCGCCGCCAAACGCCGCTCGCGGTGATGCTGAGTGCGGGTCTGCAAGGGGGAAGCACAAAACCCCGCTTGGAATGACGGGGCTGGGCGGGGAGGGGGGGGGGGCTTTGGGGAGGCCTGAGTGGGGGTCACACCGCCCGGTTGCCAGCGGGGAAGTTTATTCAGGAGAGCGGCCGGGGTGCAGCTCAGCCCCTGTGTCTATCCCCCCAACCCCGTTCTCGCACCCGTGTCCCGCATCCCCATTCCTGTCTGCCGTGTTTCCTGCTGTGTCTGGTGTCCCCCTGTCCCCGTACCTGTCCCCCATGTCCCCCCCCCATTCCCACCACTGAACACCTCTTGGGGTGATGCCGAGTGCAGGTCTGGAAGAGCAGAGCACAAAAACCCTCTTGGAATGACAAGCATCACAGTCACTTAAAAGCAGCTGGAAGCCTCCTGCCAGCAGAAATACTCGTCCTGAAGGTCTGGTGTCCAGGTAGTGATTGCAGGGAAGGGTCTGTAAACGGGCATGGATGCTGATTTACATCAAGAAAGGAAAAAATTACCTTCTCTTTAGTTGGCAGAGTTGTGTTCCTGCTTTTAAAGTTCCCCACCTCTGCCTGTGGCAGCCCTTTCACCGCCACATGTAGAGCTACTACACCCAAGAGATGGGAATGGACATCCTCGTGCCTGTGAAGAACCAAATTGAAGCCGGAGGGTGCTGGATACATGCTGTGAAGGGCCATCATCCACAGAACATCTGCCGAGCCTAAGACCACACATACCCACACACGCTGGCTTCCACTCAGATGCAGATGGGTCAACAGTGGTGAAGGCACAAGAGGAACCCTGGAATTTGAACAGAGATTGAGGATGCAGAACATCTCTCCTTCTCAAAGCCAAGACTTTGGAGAGCTGTTTGGATGGTTAAAATGACCACATTGTGGGGCATTTCAGGGAATCCATGTCCTGAGAGCATTCAATAGCCACTGGCACAGGGACACCTTCCACTGGATCCAGTCACTCAAAGCCTCATCCAGCCTGGTCTTGAACACCTCCAGGGATGGACAGCCACCACTGCTCTGGGCAACCTGGGCCAGGGCCTCCCCACCCTCACACCAAAACATTTCTTCCTGAGATCCCATCTCAATCTCCCCTCTTGCAGCTGAAAACCCTTCCCCCTCATCCTATCCCTGCACTCCCTGATCAAGAGCCCCTCCCCAGCTTTCCTGGATCCCCTTTCAGTGCTGGGAGGCTGTTCTAAGGCCTCCCAGACCAAGAGTCCCTTTCCTGAGAAGCGCAAGATGTTCCCACAAAGTACACACCGAGGGAGTCCCAAACGAGATGTGAATTTAATTCCAGTTATGATGCATTCAGCATCTTAAATCCATCTCATCTGGGGGAGGGGAGGGGGGAGAAAGAGGATCTTCTAATTTATGTTACAGGAAAAAAAAAGAAAATGGGCACTTCTCTGCCTTGTTATCATTCTGCAAAACCTCTCAGAAGTCACCTGCAGAGGATAAGGGAATGTAAAGGGCCAAATACCCATAGAATTATAGAATGTCCTGAGTTGGAAAGAACCCACAAAGACCATTGAGTCCAGCTCCTGACTTCAATTCTGTTTTTCTTGCAGAGAGAAGACCATTGTCACAAGGCAGAACCTGTTTGGGACAACTGAAGAGGGACTGTCAGAATTATTTGCCTTGCCCACTGAATTTACATGCCACAGAAGTGACTTTCAGCAAGTGTTCGTGCAGAGCTCCCTTTGAACCAGCACCAGCAATAGCACGCTCTGGTCCACCACAGCTGTTTACGAGAGCAAAATTAAACTTCTGACATCGCTCAAGGTGTGATGATGCGGGAGGAAGATTATAGGCCTGCGTTTAAATCGTGACTCAGTTGTTTTGAATGACATGTTTTGGATGTCTTGAGACACACAAAGGGGCCTATTTTCTTCATCGTGCTGAGCAGCGGAAGTATCTGCCCTCTAAAAATCAGACCTCTTTGAGTTTAACTTGATCTATCATGGTTTTAATTGCTCAGAGCTTCAATCAAAATGTAGAAGAGCAGGTCTAAGGAGTAAAGCAAAATGAGGAGGAAAGGCTTGGGAACCATCACGAGAGTTGCACACAACTTTACAGAGTCTGTTCACTGCTCGGCTGTGCCCAGTGCTCCTGCCAGCACCTCTCTGCTCTGCAGGACAGGTCGGAACAGAACATGGCTTTAACTTGGAAGGGGGAAGATTTAGATTAGACATTAGGAAGAAATTTGTCATGGTGAGGGTGGTGAGACACTGGCACAGGTTGCCCAAAAAAGTTGTGGAAGTGTTCAAGGCCAGCTTGGGTGGGGTCTTGAGCAGCCTGATCTGGTGGGAGGTGTCCCTGCCCATGGCAGGGAGGTTGGAACTGAATGGGCTTTGAGGTTCCTTCCAACCCAAACCATTCTATGATTCTATGATTCAGCAATCTTGATGCCCTTTGGTATGGGACAGTCATGGAGATACTGGGCTTCTTGCCTCTGCACACCCAAAACGCATGCTGGAGGGCCCCCTTCCTTTTCTAACACCAGTACTTGAATTTTTTAAGGAGCATGGAAGCACTTGCAAGCATAGCAGCTCATCACACCAGATTCTATGCCCGTCAGAGAAGCACAGAATCATTGAGGCTGGAAAAGACCTCTAAGCTCATCCAGTCCAACCATCAGGACATCACCACCGTGCCCACTAAACCATGTCCGAAAGTGCCACAACCACATGCTTTTTGAGCCCCTCCAGGGATGGAGACTCCACCACTACCCTGGGCAGCCTCTGCCAGGGCTTCACCGCTCTTTCAGTACAGAATTTTTTCCCAATACCCAATTTAATCCTCCTCTGGCATAACTTGAGGACATTTCCTCTCATCTTATCACTTGTAACTTGGGAGAAGAGCCCAGCACCCACCTCACAACCTCCCTTCTGGGAGCTGCAGGTCTCCCCTCAGCCTCCTCTTCTCCAGATTGAATAGCCCCAGGTCCCTACTAAACAACCCCAGCTCCCTCCTCCCCCTCTCCCAGTTGTTTTACAGGCTTTGCTCACAACAAGCCTGTATGATCTGTGAAAAGTTGTATCCTTGTTGCCTTCCCTCAAGTCCCACGAGCATCCCACAAGCATGAAAACAGCCCTATTCCAAAGCACCACCTGAAATTCTGGTGTCAGCACGTCTCCACTGCAGCCTCTGGTGAGCTAAGGCTTCTTAATAATGCGGGGATTTTGGTGACCACAACAAAGGGCATCTGGGCTGTACAAGGGTGTAGCCAGACACTCCTCTGCAAATGGGGCTGGAGCAGGTTTAAGGCTCCTCAGGTGTCCCACGCTGCTCCACAGGTGATGGCTCTATTGAGCAGCAGACCTGTGCTCGCAGTGTCAGTGTTTTTATTTCTCTCCTCTGCAAAGTCAGTTGGATTATCTTAAGACATCCTGAAAGATGTTAAAGCCAACGGAAATGAATTGTGGGAGACTCTGGCAACTTGGACATGGAATCACAGAATGGTTTGGGTTGGAAGGGACCTCAAAGCCCATCCAGTTCTAACCCTTCTGCCATGGTCAGGGACACCTTCCACTGGATCAGGGGGCTCAAAGACCCATCCAAGCTGGCCTTGAACACCTCCAGGAATGGGGAATCCACAGCTTCCCTGGGCAACCTGTGCCAGGGCCTCCCCACCCTCACAGCAAAACATTTCTTCCTAAAATTTCATCTCAATCTCCCCTCTTGCAGATTAAAACCCTTCCCCCTCATCCTATCCCTGCACTCCCTGACCCAGAGCCCCTCCCCACCTTTTCTGGAGCCCCTTTCAGTACTGGGAGGCTGCTCTAAGGTCTCTCCAGAGCCTTCTCTTCTCCAGGCTGAACAACCCCAACTCTCTCAGCCTGTCCTCATACAGGAGGTGCTCCAGCCCTTGGAGCACCTCCTCTGAACTCTCTCCAACAGCTCCCTGTCCTTCCTGTGCTGAGGACTCCAGAACTGAACACAGGGCTCCAGGTGGGTTCTCCTCAGAGTAGAGCAAAGGGGCAGAATACACTCCTTCCTTTGCTGGTCCCACTGCTTTGGATACAGCCCAGGACACCGTTGGCTTTCTGGGCTGTAAGCACACATTGTCTGCTTGTGTTGCACTTCTCATCCACCAGCACCCCAAGTCCTTCTCTTCAGGGCTGTTCCCAATCCACTGTCCTCCCAGCTTGTAATTTTGCTTGGGATTTCCCTGACCCAGGTACAGGTCCTTGCACTTGGCCTTGTTTAACTCCATGAGGTTCTCAAAACCCCACCTCTCCAGCCTGTCCAGGTCCCTCTGGATCCATCCCTTCCCTCCAGTGTGTTGACTGTGCCCCACAGCCTGGTGTCATGAGCAAACTTGCTGGGGGTGCCCTCAGTCCCACTGTCCACGTCCGCAACAAATGTGTTCAACACCACCAGTCCCCATACCAATCCCTGTGGAACACCACTCTTCACTAGTCTCCACTTGGACATTGAGCCTTGGACCACAACCCTTTGAGTGCGACAATCCAGCCAATTCCTTATTCATCAAGTGGTCTTCTGTCCTATCCACGTCTCTCCAATTTAGAGACAAGAATGTGTTGTGGGACAGCAGGATGGCAGGTTTGCAGTGATGAAGAAGCTGCCAGCAGAAGACAGCTGGCACAGATGGGGGGAGACCGGAGCACACCTGGGAGCTGGCAGCCCATCTCAGGTGAGGCCACGGCCAGTCTGGGGTGCACCATGGCTTGACTGGGATTGGTCCCAGTACATCGTGGCCCGTGGTTAGGGATCTCTGAGTGGTTTGGTGGGACCGCTGTTATTTTTGGGGTCCTCACTGAGGAAACATCATTGCATTGGGCTGGTGTGGAGGGAACTGATGGGGTTCACCCCGAAGATGTCTGACACCTGCATCTGCTCCCATCGCCCGTGTCGGGTGGTGTCAAGGGGGGATCACTCACACTCTGAGAACACTTCTCATCACAGAGCCAGCACCTACAGCTGCAGTGCTGGGTGCCATTTAATGCAAGAGCCTTGTGGAATCAGCTCCACATTGTACAAGGTGCTCCTGGGCTGGAGTTTGCATACATGCTTCAGGAGTTCTGCTGCTTCCCAGCACAGATATTACACTGCCCTCACCATAGAATCGTAGAATGGTTTGTGTTAGAAGGGGCCTTAAAGATCATCCACTTCCAAACCCCCTGCTATGGGCAGGGACAACTCCCACTGGATCAGGGGACTCAAAGCCCCATCCAACCTGGCCTTGAACACCTCCAGGGTGGGGGCAGCCACCACTGCTCTGGGCAACCTGAGCCAGTGCTCAGCATGAGTTCTGGACACACTAGAAGATCCCTGGTGGATAGGAAGTGGTGTTAGATAGAGGCTGTGGAATTAAAAAATATGGATAGATGCATGTTCCATGCTCCTCAGTGTCCCCATGGGCACCAGCTCCTCCCCAGCCCACGGTCGGGTTAGGCTCTGCAGCCCTCTTCAGGCTCTGCCAGCAAATGGAGCAGCTGGAGCGCAGCGTTAACGATCGTTTATGTTGAACAGTGGAACTCCAACCCAGGAGGTGGCAAACCCCGCTCGGGCCTCCATCCCACCCCAGGCACTGCCTCCTTCTGAATTCTGGTTGATCTTCTGTTTTCTACAGCACTGGCCGATCCAAGCAGCTCAGCAGCTGTGAGTCCAGAGCCCCCGTGACCCAGAATAACCTCGGAGCCCCCCAACCACATCTGAACCCTCAACAGCATCTGAGCCCCCCCCAACCACGCCTGAGCCCACAGTCGCATCTGAGCCCACCAACTGCATCTGAGCCCTCAACCGTGTCTGAACCCCCCGTCACCCCTGAGCCCCCAACTGTGTCTGAGCCCCCCAACCGTACCTGAGCCCCTCAACCGTGCTTAAGCCCCAGCACTGCACCTGAGCCCCATGACCATGTCTGAGTCCCTCAGCCGTGTCTGAGATCCCAGCCATGTCTAAAACCCCAACCACCTCTGAGTCCTCCAACTGCATGAGCCCTGCAACCACATCTGAGCCTCCACAACCACGTCTGAGAGCCCCAGCCACATCTGAGCCCCCAATCGTGTCTGAGCCCCCCAACTACATCTGAGCCCCTAACCACAGCTGAGCCTCCAACCACGTCTGAGCCCCCAGCCACCTCAAAGCCCTCAAACCTGTCTGAGCTCCCAAATCATCACTGAGTCCCCAACTGTGTGTGTGTGTCCAGTTGCATCTCAGCCCCCCAACCACCTCTGAGCCCCCCTAGTTGTGTCTCAGCCCTCAATGGCATCTCAGCCCGCCAACCGTGTTTGAGCCCCCAGCCCTATGTCAGACCCCCAACCACATCTGAGCTCCCCAGCTGTGCGTGAGCCCCCAGCCACCTCTGAGCCCCCAGGAACCACGTCCTCAGCTCAACAGTACCAGTGCAAAGTTAAAACCTGAGCAAAGTCCTCAGGCAGTGCTGCAGATAAAAAGAACCGAAAGGCAGAAAGAAGAGGAAAATATGTTAATAGTTATTAAAATGTGTTTTAACACTCATTTCTCTTACAGTTTGTTCTTGGAGCAAGGCCAGCCAGCCTGCTCATCATGGCCATCAGGAGAGCAGGAGTCACTGACCCCGTACAGGGGCTCAGATGCCCCAAGTAGAAAAACTATTAGAAGAAATGGAGTTGCACCTTATGGAAATCAGCGCTCAGTTGCAGCATGTTGGGGGGAAAAGGCAGGTAATTGGGAGGAAAATACACCAGGCTCCTCTGGGACTGTCTCCACAGCTCCAGGCACAAGAGCATCGTCGCTGGCTTGGGCACTGCTGCTCTCCCCAGGCTGCCAACCCGGGCAACAGCCTTCCAAAAAAATGCTGTTTAAAAAAGGCTCTTGGCCTCAGTTCCTCAAGTTATGTGGCCACTGTGGAGCCTCATGCAAAATGTTTGTTATAAACAGTTAAACCGTTGGTAAATAGGGTTTCATAACTTGGCAGTCAAGCCCGGGTTTTGTTGTTTTTCACTCTGTCGTGCCAAGAGCTGCCTCCTGTGTCCATCTCTCAGCCAGTGCAGTCCAGGCAGGAGTGGAAGCATTTTCTCATCTGAAACTTTGTAAAAGAGGAGAATGCACAGGAGCCCATCGTTCTCATCAGTCTAATTCACATGTATTTCACCTCTCCTGCTGAGTTTTGTCAGGGAGCAGGAAGCTCGTTTCTTATGAAGACAAAGCAGGCAGAAGGTTACCAGGCAAAAGAGACTTTCAAAGTGTTTAGAACTTTTCTCTTTCAGTTCTTTTTGATCCGAAGCACAAGTCCATGCTGGGTGGAGAATTGATTGGGAGCAGCCCTGAGGAGAAGGACTTGGGGTGCTGGGGGACGAGAAGCTCAACATGAGCTGGCAACGTGCACTCACAGCCGAGAAACCAATGCTGTCTTGGGCTGGATCCAAAGCAGTGGGACCAGAGGGGAGGGAAGGGATTCTGCCCCTCTGCTTTGCTCTGGTGAGACTCCACCTGGAGTCCTGGGTCTGGTTCTGGAGTCCTCAGCACACGAAGGACAGGGATCTGTTGACGCAAGTCCACAGGCAGCCACGGAGATGATCCGAGGGCTGGAGCATCTCCTGTATGAGGACAGGCTGAGAGAGTTGGGCTTTTCAGCCTGGAGAAAAGAAGGCTGTGGGGAGACCTTAGAGCAGCCTCCCAGGACTGAAAGGGGCTCCAGGAAAGCTGGGGAGGGGCTCTGGGTCAGGGAGTGCAGGGAGAGGATGAGGGGGAAGTGTTTTCAGCTGCAAGAGGGGAGATTGAGATGAGATCTTAGGAAGCAATGTTTTGATGTGAGGGTGGGGAGGCCCTGGCCCAGGCTGCCCCGGAAAGTCATGGATTCCTCATCCCTGGGAGTGTTCAAGGTCAGGTTGGATGGGGCTTTGAGCAAATTGATCCAGTGGGAGCAAAATGCGCTGTGATGTCATCCTGGGACACAATCCTCACAGGAATGAAACCCAAGTGTGACCTGCACTCCCCTGGCCCCACGGCAGCCAGAAAGCCCAGACTGACCTGTGGGCCAGGCTTTCTGCCCTCACCCTCCTCTCTTCCAGGAGCTGCCTGACTCCAACACCACCTTCCGGCAGCCACTCAGCATCTTGCAGACAGATCTCTGCTCCTGTCCCATCCCATCCCATCCCATCCCATCCCATCCCATCCCATCCCATCCCATCCCATCCCATCCCATCCCATCCTGTCCCGTCCCATCCCATCCAGTCCCATCCATTGCCACAGTGCTTCCAGAAACAGACCTTTTCCTGCTCCCACAACTTGTTTTTATTAATTTGTAATAGTTCCAGTTGGAGACAAGGGGTAATAAATCCCACAGAACACACCCCCCGAGGGCTCAGCTGGCCCAGTGGATGCATCCCTGTGGCCCTGGTCCTTCGCACCGCCCCCCTGGAACTGCTGCTGCTGGGGCATCACCCACAGGTGGGTCAGGATGAGGGACTCACAGTCACTGACACTGGAAACCATCCTGCTCCAATCCAGTGGATAACCCTGCCAGCTCCCGGGGAGAGTGATCAGAATCATAGAAATCTTATGGTTGGAAAAAACCTCTAAGCTCATCCAGTCCAACCGTCACCCCAACCCCACCGTGCCTGCTAAACCATGTCCTGAAGTGCCACGGCCACATGTTTGAACTTCTCCAGGGATGGAGACTCCATTCCTGCCCTGGGCAGCCTCTGCCAGGGCTTCACCACTCTTCTCAGTAAAGAAATTTTTCCTAATATCCAATCTAAACCTCCCCTGGCGTAACTCAAGGCCATTTCCTCTCATCCTATCCCTCGTTCCTTTGGAGACCAACACCCACCTCACCACAACCTCCTTTCTGGGAGCTGCAGAGGGCGATGAGGTCTCCCCTCAGCCTCCTCTTCTTCACGCTAAACAGCCCCAGGGCCCCCGGCTGCT
This sequence comes from Dromococcyx pavoninus, assembly GCA_033558185.1. NCBI lineage: Eukaryota > Metazoa > Chordata > Aves > Cuculiformes > Neomorphidae > Dromococcyx > Dromococcyx pavoninus. The sequence goes on from JAUMJL010000552.1 coordinate 349,770, forward strand.
CCCACACCCCCTGTTCTCCAGCCCCTTCCCCAGCTCCGTTCCCTTCTCTGGACGTGCTCCAGCCCCTCAAGGTCTTTCTTGGAGTGAGGGGCCCAAAACTGAACCCAGAATTCAAGGTGTGGCCTCATCAGTGCTGAGTGCAGGGTGTCAGTCCCTTCCCTGCTCCTGCTGCCACCCCATGGCTGATCCCAGCCTGGATGCTGTTGGCCCTCTTGGCCCCCTGGGCCACTTCTGGCTCACGTTCAGCCACTGTTGACCATCACCCCAGGTCCTTTTCCACCAGGCAGCTTTTAAGCTGCTCTTCCCTAAGCCTGGAGTGTTTCCAGTAGGGAGTGGGAGTTCCCAGAGAGAGGGGGCAGCAGATGCTGCAGATCTCAGGACGGGGCCGCGCAGCCGCCTCTGGCTCAGCCGCTTGGCACGACCGGACTTGGCCGCGATTGTTTTATGGATTAGAGGGACTTGGGCAGAGGGAGCTCAGATCTGCCTCGGGGCTGGGTAACTGCGCTCTGAAGGACCGACTGCACTGGAAAATGTGCTCATGATCTCCCATCCCTCGGAGCTGCCCTGTCCCATTCCCTGGAATCCCCACTGACCCGTTCCCTGGAGCGCTGCGGCCCCATCCTGCGGGACCGGCGGAACCTCCTCCCGCGGGGCGCAGGACCCGCCGGCCGCTGCCGGACTCCGCCGCGCACGGCGCCTCCCACAACCCGCACGAGGCTTTGTGCGGAGCTCCCGGAGCGCACGGCCCCGCCCCCCGCCCGTGACGCGTTCCCCGCGGCGGAAGCGCCGCCCGCAGCGGGCGAGCCCCGGCGTTCCTCGGCCTCCCCGCCGGGAGGGAGCGAGAGAGGGGCTGCGCGGAGGGAGCGCAGCGCTTCCCTCGCCTTTTCCGCTGCCCGTAACGCAACACTGCGGGAGAGGAGAAGGGAACCGGCTGCGGGCTGCCCGCGCTGGGACCCTGCGGCCCCTCCGGGCCGGCAACCGCCCACCCGCCCGCATTTAAGGACTCACTGAATGTCGGATCCAACGAGTGCTCCGAAAGTGGCTGTGATGCTCAGATCGGTTATCACGGAATCACAGAATGGTTTGGGTTGGAAGGAACCTCAAAGCCCATCCACTCCCAAACCCCTGCCATGGGCAGGGACACCTCCCACCGGATCAGGGGGCTCCAAGCTCCATCCGACCTGGCCTTGAACACCTCCAGGGTTGGGGCAGCCACCACTTCCCTGGGCAACCTGGGCCAGTTCCAGTTCTGTTCCAGTACTAGATTAATTGGAAATGCATCTCACTTCCTGAGGGTGCAGCTTCCCAAATCCCACTTGGTTCCCCCAGGCTCAGTCCCTGCTTGGCCCCAGAGCCCCCACCTCTGCACCACCTGGACCTGCAGCTGCTGAACCGCAGAGACCAAAACACAAACCCATTGTCAGTGCTGGGTTCGACACTGCTGCTCCCAGTCAGGGAACTGGTTGAGATGTCCCCACCACTCCCTCCAGCAGCGCCTACCAGCAGCTGAAGGCATCTCCTCCTTCCACACCAGCGTCGTTTCTGCCCAAGGAGCTGTGGCTTCCCGGGGACACAGCTGCACTGAAGAACAGAGTGAAGTCATCACACCCACAGGACGTGGCACCCCGGGGAAATCTCCCACACACACCTATTCCCGCCAATATTGCTTATTCCATGCCAGTGACCAGGTTACGCTGGAAAAGCCAGCCAAGCCTGACAATGTTCCAGAAACCTTTGGCCAATGCCCTCAGCCCCACGGTGTGAATGTTGGGGTTGTCCTGTGCAGGAACAGGGGTCGCACACCATGGTCCTTGTGGGTCCCTTCCAGCTCAGGACATTCTGTCATTCTGTGAAAGATGAAACTGCTGGGAAAGAGAGCAACTGGTGCCTTGAACCTTCACCAGACCAAGAGGTTGGGTGATATTTCCAGAACAGACAAGCTGCAACGCAGGGCAAAGAACGCTGCATGAGCACAGGGCGAGAAGGGCCAGGATCCCAGCAGGATCCCAGGAAAGTTGCCGTGACACCGGCACCACTGCTCCTCTCCAGCCGGTTTGACTTGGGAAGGAGAGGAAGCCCGAGTGCTGCCCCGTGTGCAAACACAGCTGCACTGCTACTGACCTTGAAAATTCTAGGATAATAGAATGATCTGGTTGGAAAAGAACTCTCAGATCAAGTCCAACCGTACCTGTCCCCCTACTAAACCATGTCCCTCAGAAACTCACCTGCCTGCCTCTTAAACACCTCCAGGGATGGTGACTCCACCCCCTCCCCGAGCAGCCTCTGCCAGTGTCTGAGAACACTTTTGGTGAAGAAATTTTTCCTGATGTCTAATCTGAACCTCCCCTGGTGCACCTTGAGGCCATTCCCTCTCATCCTGTCACGTGACACTTGGGAGAAGAGACCCACCTTGCCACAACCTCCTTTCAGGCAGTTGTAGACAGTGATGAGGTCTCCCCTCAGCCTCCTCCAGACTAAAGAACCCCAGGCCCCTCAGTCTCTCCTCGTAGGACTTGTTCTCCAGCCCCTTCCCCAGCTTCGTTGCTCTTCTCTGGACATGCTCCAGCCCCTCAATGTCCTTCTTGTAGTGAGGGGCCCAGAACTGAACACAATACTCGAGGTGTGGCCTCACCAGTGCCCAGTGCAGGGACACAATCACTGCCCCATCCCTGGAGGTGTTCAAGGCCAGGCTGGATGGGGCTTTGATCCCCCTGATCCAGTGGGAGGTGTCCCTGCCCATGGCAGGGGGGTGGAACTGGATGGGCTTTGACGTCCCTTCCAACCCAAACCATTCCATGATTCTATGATCTACACCCAGCCCAGGGTTGTCAGCACCACTCACTCAGACACTGGGAGATTGGAGACACTTGAGGCAAGTCTGGTGTGAACCCCATGTGCCAAGCACTGGAATAATGCACATCCAGCTAGAGATGGCCAGGAACTAAATGCTCCAACCAAGGTAAAACCTACACCTCCTCACGTCATGTCCAGATGATCCCTGGTGTAGGAAAACCCCCACGTAAGGGAATGCTTTATTCTCAGCTACAAGGAGCCAAGATGTCGACTGCTTTGTACATCAAACCCTGCGAGCACCAGGCGTTGGTCCTTCTTTAAGCAACTGTCCCTATTATTGCTGGTCTTATTTGCAGCTCATTAACGAGCTCCCAGTGACACAGGGACACCTGAAGTGGCTGCACACGACAGAAAGGACAAAGCCTCACTCGGAGCGAGCGTGGGATCCGACGGCAGCAGCCGCCCCTGGCTCTGCTCTCCTCTCCTCTCCGTCTCTCGGCAGGACACCACGGATCTGCTAAGTCAACCACTTCGTTTGGGCATAGGAAAACTTTTATTTACAACATGTTAATTAAAAAAATATCTGACAAAAAAGGCATACAGTATTTTATACTAAAAGAATAAAGATTTTTATTAAGCACTGTAAGTTGCATTCAATAGCCTTCAAATACACCACACCACAATCCATCTACAACCAACCAAACCCAACAGTAGTTCATTCTTGCACAATCCATGAGTTGGGGCAGAACTCCCTTCAACTTACATTAAGATACCTACGTAGCTCTTGCGGGCAGGGAATGGGGAATTACACCTCATTTCTGATCACTAATGTGTGATGAAGAGCATCAGGAGAATTATATGAAAACGAATATAAAGAAATGATTCTGATTTTTGAAGTACATTAAGTTTGGAAACACTAACAAAAACATCAAAATGATACAGGTATATTTGCTTATACTAAATCCTTGATGGGAAAGTTCTCAAGAACAAGCCATTTGTTTCCTGCTACAGAAGGGGGGTACTTTTTTTTTGTTTTTGAAGATCAAAGCTTTTTTTTTTTTTGCTTTTCACAGAATTTCATATTTGCTAATATGAAGGCATAAAACAGCAACAGAGAACAATAATGCATACAGCAATGAGTACACCAGGGTAACGTTGATATTCAAAAACGGCTAGATAGGTTTTTTTTTCTTTTTAAAAGTTTTAGAATAAATGCAACAGAGGTCAATAATCACAAAATTTTAAGGTTAGAGCAAGATCAGTCAATGACTAAACATAGTTAACATCTTTTATAGGACTATTACTGATTATTAGCTTTGTCGTTTTGCAAATGGGCACAGTACTTGTAAGAATGGAAGAAAGAGGACAATAACATGCATAATATTAACTACACACTTTAAAAATTATGAACCATGCAGAAGTTCAGCTCAAATAGTAGCACTAATGGTCTACGTCTGATTCAAAACCACATAGTTCATTGATCACGGATGCATGGTATTAGTCACAAAAAGTTTCAGAACACATTGTGTTTGTTTTGAAAGGTCATTTGCATCGTCTATGATTTCAAGTTTATCGCCATTTAACTTGCTTGTAACGTATGTATGATGTATATTTAAAATCAGCAGAACTGCAGTATTACTCTATAATTTTTCGTTTCGATAGTTTGCACGTTTGAACACAAAAGAACCACGTCAACGGTGATGAGATTTAAGAAAGAAAAAACTGTGGTTGTGCCTTTTTCCCCCCATAATCATGAAAATCAAAGCCTTAAAGAAAGCTTTATTGTGACACAGTAATGCAAAATCAAATATAATGGCATACATATGGTGCCAAGTACTAAAAATTATATTTTAAGCTATATATACTTAAAGACTGCCAAAATTTGTTTTCTTTATAGTTCAAAAAACAAAACTACAAGCTTTTGTCATAACCAGTTTAAACTTTATGTAGACTTCATTTTAAGTGCGGGAGTCAAATGCTCTTCATTCTCTTTCTTTTTTTTTGTTTTATTGTAGCATTTTGACTACAACTGGTTAAAACTAAAAATGTGTTGTTTAAATCTCTGACATCAAAGAGGGATCCGAATTTCCAAAGTCCTCATTTTTCTCTTACGGAAAGGAAAAAATGTACGTAACTGTAGGCTCTCTTTCTTTCCAGATATTCCTAATCCTGACCCTTCCCAACATCCTTCACCCTCTATAAAAAATAAGTTTACTCTTCTTTTTTTAAGACAGTGGCCTCAAGAGCATCATCTTTATGGCAAACACTGTCTGCATTTAGTGCATTTAAGTGAGGATTTGTATTGCACATTTTAGAGTCATTACTCAAGGCACTTTCAGACTGATTGGAAGCCCTGATGTCTCCTGCACTCCCGTTCATCTGGGAAGCTGGTTTTTCCTCAGTCACAACTCCGTTTTCAGCCAGGGATCCATCTGAAGACACAAGTGAGGATTTAGATTCCTCGGATTTTGACTTAAGTTCTTTGGCTACTTCTTCTGCTGAAGCAGCATAAGGAGGTTTGCCCTGGGTGTTAAGAAAAGAAGACAATCAGTGCCGGAGCAGCGCTGAGCGTTCACAGTCGTCCCAGAGACACAGTGCAGGAGAACCACAGCCAATACCCAGCATTATGGACTGAGGCAACAGCAAGTGTCACTCAAAATAAACAGCACAGCACAGGTGAGAAGGGATTCTCAGCGTTCCGAGCACCTTCTGCTTGATTTATCCCAAGAGCTACATTAACATCCAGAAACACCGAAGCTGGGAATCAATGTACAGCTTAGCTCTGCTTGTTGGTTCACAGGTGTCATAATTCAATGACATGACAGGTTATTTCAATATAAACCAAATCTCTTTTCAGACAGGCTGTAAAGAGGTGCAATATTGTCTCACCTGCCCTACACGCTTCTGCGACTGGAGAAGTGACTCCACACGAGAAGCGTACGGTAGTGTCATGGTTTGAGTTAACTGGGGTGACTCTGATCCAGCTCAGACTTAGTCTAAAGCAACTCCAGTTTTCTGAAAGCCAACTGCACGTCTTTCAGGCAGTTTCTCTCTAGAAGTGATAACGTGGAACATTGGGACGCAGAAAGGCCAATGTTTCTACCTATTCCTCTGGTAACCAAGGCCATCCTCGAGCTGGTGAAAAAGGCCACCCCTCAGGGGCAGTACAAAACTGAGCCATCAGGAGGGTCTCGCTCTCTTCTGCGGCGGCCGACGCCCAGCAAGGACCTCGTCTGTCTGGTTGCTCCTGAACCCAATTCCTGAGCTCAGCTCCCTCCTGGCCATGGACCCATCCCCTGTGCCTGCTCTACAGCAGCTGTGGGGACATAAACTCATCGAGGGGTGGGGGTGTGACCTTGGATATTTGTACATGTTTCATCACTGTCTAATTATTTTAATTATTACTTTTACTATCATCATTCCATTAAAGCTGTACCTTTAGTTTCCAATACACAGGCCTTTTTCCTGGGGGTGGAATTTGGGAGCCCAACTGCATGATTTTAGCTGCTGAAAATTTACCCCTGTCGGGGCTGAACTGTGACACAGAATCTTAAAAGACTGAGCACAGCAATGAAGAACAGACTTGTGCAGCATCAGAAGGCCTATGTAGTGTTTAAGTATCTGCAACAATGTATCTTAGTGTTCCGGAAACATAAAGGGCTTTAAACGCCACCAAGCGGGCTGGGTTGCTAAGAAGCAACGCACTGGTCTGTCACACTGTTAATAAGACAAGTACCAAGATAATGGCTTAAGGTGTGGACACCTTATCCACCTCAAACAACAGCAAAGGCTCACAGTGCAATAATCCTAACGTTGACACACTGGGAACAGCGTGGTCAGTCCTGTCCTGAGCTGCTGAGAGCTTCTGCAGGTGAGTAGGAACTGCTGTTGTCCAGCATCGGGGTCACACACCTTGTTTTCCAGGACAGCACCAAGAGCTCTGCCGTGGTGCCGCAGAGGGCAACGAGCACTCAACACGTCTAAAGGTGCTTCTCTGCAGGTTTCCTACGCGTTCGGCTTTAGACCGAACAGCTGCTGCTGTTTCATTCCAGATCAAGAGCAAAAGGTCTCATCTTGTGACAAAGCACCCAAGTCTTATGTCTGATAAATACAAACTGCTTATTCCAGGCAGAGCCCCCACCCTGTCACCCCACGAGCACTGGCAGCGCCGCTGGGCCTCGGTGTCACTGCCTGGCACCGCGCGCTGTTCCCAGCTGACCTTAACTGGGCATCCAAATCGACTCGGGTGGCATTGTTTCCCAAGCTCTCCCTGCCATGTGCATTTTCATTATTTTAGACAGAGATCTTTGTGATGACAAATATTCGCCATCAATAATAACAATGGGAATGATCAAACTCGCCAACGGTGCCAGCGCTATCGAGCACCCACCCACAGGCACCATCTGAGCTACAGTCACAGTTGTTCACCTGCAGCAAGACCAGAATATTTGTGGTCTCCTTCTCAGGGCTGCCTTTATTTCACAAGTAAAATTAGATATTATATGAAGCACCACAGCGCTTTCTCTTCTATTTGCAGTAAAAGATGCCAAGCTTTAAATACAGAGGTACGTTTATAGGCTATGTGTAACCTGTATACACAGAAATTTAACAAAGAACAGAAGTATGTGAATTGTTACACCTAAACACAGTAAATTTTACTTGAAATTAACAGTGGCTTCATTATCCACTAGAGAACATCCCCTCTTTTACTGCCTGATACCTGCAAACACCCCTCTGCACACTGATGTCTCCATGACCAACTGCAGATCCTAAGAGCTGTTGTCAAAGTTTTTCACCTATTTACTACCCGCTCAGCCACTCCCACTGGGCCATCGCATGGATGTTCAAAGCTGCACAGCAGCAAGAACAATGGAAAAGGGAGGAAAACTCTGAAGCAATCAGTGCATTTAGTGTGAAATGGCAGTTTGCTTCAGCTATATTTAAAGGACTCATGGAAAAGCCAACACCACCATCCACAGCTGCTTCGTGTCACTGAAAATAAAACTGGTTAGTTATTTCCTAGAGGTTTACAGTAAGTTCTTATGTTTGGGGCCATGCAGCAGTGAAGATCCTTCCACTGCTACTGGTTTTAATTCATGAGGTTGGATGGTGGTCCCAGAAAAGAAACTGGGAAAGAGTGGTGGTGGCACCAGAAACATCTGAATTGTTTCAGCTTTCTATTTCTCCCATTTCCCTACATATTCTTCTACTCCCATGGCTGGTTAGAGCTGTGTAGGCAGAGCCTTCACATCAAACCACATTTTTCCATGTCCCTCTTAAATAACCAGCTCTGCTTATACTCGAGATGCAGCATGAGCCTGCCTTCCACCACTGGCTGTGGAGCTCCAACGGGCAGGAGAGGGGACTGGGAGAAACCCTTTTATCTGTTGAGGCTGTGCTGGTCACCACCAGCTGCTCGGGCAGTGCCCCCCACCCTGGCCTTTAAACTGGAGTGGTTAAAGTCGGGCACACGGCTTCATTACCTGAATTGCTCCCTGGCTTTTATAACCTCTCCCATAGTACCTTCCGCCTCTTCCAAAAGTTCTTATCACCGGAGTGGAGATAACTCCTCTAGGACGCCTGTTTTGAGGAAAAGGAAGGAAGGAAAACACATATCACCTTTGTTTGTGACTACTTGAAATTCTATTCCTGCTTTACTTCCTAGTGACTAACATTTACATTGCTTTAATGAAGCAACATGAGCAACCAACCCAGAATTACAGGGTTCCACTGTTGGCAGGTGTATCAAACCTAACAAACCTTTGGTTTTCGTAGCAATAAAATGACTATTTCTATATTTCGATTCTTAAGAACAATAAATGACCCTTGCAGAAACATTTTCAAAGTGTCAAATTATCCTTACAGCGCTTTAAAAACAGAGCTCAAAATACTTTCACCTTCAAACACAGGCAGTCTGAACCATGTGTGAGGCCATTTCTCCCATTTAATAACACTTCTCACATACAACCATACCAGACAGAAGAAATCTGATAAAAGAAAGGTAGCAAAATGTGAAATTGCTTCAGTTTTGATGGCAGAACACAAAATTATTGAAGAGCCTGAGAGAAAAAAGGAGGCCTCAGCCATATTTGACACGCAGTGATTTATCAAGGTTGGATGCTTTCAAATGGAGACTTCCAACCGGGACACACCAGGTGGTGGCTGCAACTCAGCTGTACCCAACCTTCTGTATACCTGACAATTCCCATGTGCCAGCCAGGCCCCTGAGAGCCATGCAACATCTGCCTGAAGATGAGCTAGGCTGCTCTGCAGAGCTCCTGCTTCCTCTGCTGCTGTGCTGCGGAACCTGAGCTATGCTGATCCGACTCCGTGCAGGAACGGTGCGCTCTGCCTGCATCTCCTCTCACACACACTGTGAATTCTCACACTCACAGAAACACAGAGTCAGGGAATGGTTTGGGTCGGAAAGGACCTCAAAGCCCATCCAGTGCCACCTCCCTGCCATGGATCAGGGCGTTCAAAGCCCCATCCAACCTGGCCTTGAGCACCTCCAGGTAGCGTGCAGCCACCACTGCTCTGGAAAATAAGACATTAAGTGCTGGAATTTAAAAGCAACAGCAAAGAATAAGGAGCTGTGCTTTATATGTGAGTAACTCCCACTGCACTCTTTCCCAAGATTTTAACAGGGCTCACCTATCCTATCTGCGATTTTTCACAAGGTTACAGCGAATCCTTCAGGGAGCAGAGACAAGACTTTTCTCACTCAGAAAATCACACTAAATACGCTGCTGAATCTAAGCCAATAAAAAGCAGCTGGTATAATTTTACACAATAAGAACATCCACGCTCAGCATTGCACAGAGACACGAGATAGTGCTGTCAACAAGCCTGACCAGAGACATGGTGGCTGCCCCATCCCTGGAAGTGTTCAAGGCCAGGTTGGATGAGGCTTGGAGCCCCCAATCCAGCGGGAGGTGTCTCTGCCCACGGGGGACTGGAACTGGACAGGCTTTGAGGTCCTCTCTGACCCAAACCATTCTATGATTCTGTGACTGACTCTGCAGAACCAGCCAGAGATGACAGGGAAGCGTGCAGGACTCAGTGCTGAGCTGCAGACAACACACTGTGCAGCATCCTTGTAGTGTTCTTTACTACAGAACAGCATTTGCCAACATGGACCTCTGTCTTTAAGGCACCTTCCCTCAGACAGAACATGGACTTTAGAGTGTTTTCCTATGAGGTTTTATTTTTAGGACCAACTGACAAAACAAACAGATGAGGGGCCTGTGGTGGTTTTCCCCCACTTTGACTAATTATAGTAATTCTACATCTGAAGAATTTAACATCAGTTATGATTGGATGGAGAAAGGAAGATCTGAACGTGAGCCAGCAGTGGCCCCGGGGGCCAAGAAGGCCAACAGCATCCTGGCTTGGATCAGCCGTGGGGTGGCAGCAGGAGCAGGGAAGGGATTGTCCCCCTGCACTCAGTGCTGGAGAGGCCACACCTCGAATCCTGGGTTCAGTTTTGGGCTCCTCACTCCAAGAAAGACTTTGAGGGGTTGGAGCATGTCCAGAGAAGGGACTGAAGCTGGGGAAGGGTCTGGAGAACAGGGGTTCTGGGAGCAGCTCAGGGACCTGTCCTCTACAGCTCCCAGAAAGGAGGTTGTGGTGAGGGGGGTGCTGGGCTCTTCTCCCAAGGAACAAGGGACGGGATGAGAGGAAATGGCCTCAAGTTGTGCCAGGGGAGGTCTGGATTGGATACGAGGATACATTTCTTCGCTGACAAAGTGCTGAAGCCCTGGCAGAGGCTGCCCAGGGCAGTGGTGGAGTCTCCATCCCTGGAGGGGTTCAAACAACGTGTGGTTGTGGCACTTTGGGATGTGGGTTAGCAGGCACAGTGGGGTTGGGCTGACGGTTGGAACAGAATAGAGGAGCTGCTGCTCTGTGGAGGGAGCCCATGGTATGGATAAACATCAGCCTGAAGGCACCTCCATATTCCTCAGTCTGAGTGTGGCCCTGGGAATTACCCGGAGGTTTGCCACACACAGCACTGCAGTCGGTGCGTTCAACTGAAGGGAAGGAACAAGCTCTGTCCGAAGCCAGATTCTGGTTTTCCTGAGGATCCACAACCAGATCAATGCATGACCACACACCAACCTCATTTCAGTGATGGAAAACGTTATTTCGTCTGTTGAAACTGAGAGGGCAAGGTAATACCCAAAGGAGGCTTGTGCCTCCTCACACACCTTGGCCTGTTCCCCTGGTCTCTGGCTGTGGCTCTGAGGAGCACCGGTGTCCCGTGGACCCCTCACCTGTAGTTAGCTGACAGCTGTCTGAAGCATCCAAACCAGCACGAGACACTCCTGTTTTGGCAATCGAAACTCATTCTAGAGAATAAAATGCTCCTACTCAAAGCAGCTCCCCTCAGAGTGCCAGCTCTGCTCTCACATCTCACAGCACTGCTGCTGCTGAATCTTTAAATCCTTGCTCCTGCTGTTCTCAGCTCTCCTGTCCCCACACCAGCAGCTCTCACTTCTCCATTGGTCCCACTATCCTGGGACTATCCACTCTCCCACTGCTGAAAATGGCATCAATGCACCTACTTTACTCTTTCAATACAGTTAAAGACCGATAAAATATACCAATTGCATTACTTAGGATTGTCTCTTTTACCTGATACAATCTTAATTAACGATGATGGACAATTCTGTGATGCACTGCAATTAAGCCTTTGGAAAAATATTACGTTAAAACTAAAGGGGCAGATATTTTTGTAACCAAGTGTTTGGGTTTCAGAAACATGGGCCTGTAATTGCAGCAGTAGCAAAATGAAGTGGAAGAGATGAAGAAATTAACATTATTCTAAGCACATCACCATCACGACTGTGGCAGAGAACTACGAAACCTGGACATGTCCTTCAGGGTTTTTCTGCTTCACAGAATTACAGAATGAATTTATTAAGAGTTCTATTGTACTACTTAATAAATGTTCTACCGTGACGAAGAGTGAGTGCTGCGATAGTCTGGATCAGGTATAATATATTTACTGATTTCATGTGAGAGAGCCCCAAGTAGTTTCCTCACACAAAACAATATGCGTGTATGTATCTATATCTTTATATATATATATATATCTATATCTCAGATTCAGATTACAAATTTTATTTGCATATTAAAATCCTTATACATCTGAATAGCTGATTAAAAATGAATGTAAATTATTTTCTTGAATACTCAGTGGGTATAATTTACCTAATGTGCCCTAAAACGCACTGTGTGTCATTTCTAATGTCTCCAGCTTTTCCTTGGGTTTCTTCTTTTCCCCAAATTCTTTAAATTCCATATGAAACATATTTTGCAAGGCTGCACTTACCCTCTGGCTGGTCCTCCCACGGAAACGACCTGCAGAGGGAACGGCCCTCTGCCCCCTCGGCCGCGTCTGCTTCCAGCCCAGTGGCCGACTACAGTGCCGGCAATTTCAAGTTTCCCTCCCTGAGAAGGAATAGGTTGGACTCCTGCACACAAAAGCAAAACCAGACCTTGATCTTCATGATCAGAACATTAAAGTCATAAACGAATGCCCAGATTTTATCACATATAGGGTTCCCTCTGATACGGGGAGATCATTTTGCAGCCTTTCAGCAGTGCTGTGACTCCAACAGTCTTTCCACCCCCTCTTTAAAAAATAGATAAGAATCCTGGTAAGAAAAATCACCTTACACGAGTACTTCAGTTTCAGTAATTAAAACAGACTTTAGATAAGCATTCAGAAACTGAAGTGACATTTTACAAGCTATCTGAAGGGTATTTTTTCCCTGCATTCCTAAAGAAGTCATAATTTTTGCAGGTTTAAAGCACAAGACACATGGATCATAACTACTACAAACTTACTAGGCAGAATTATCTGTACTAAACTGTTATAAAAATACAGCATTTAAATTGAGTGTAAAAGGTGGGTTTATCCTTCTCCTACCAAGAAAGTAGCTAAAATTGCAATTGTCCAAAATACGAAGGTGTCTTCTATTCGAGTTGCTCAGATCTTTATGCTTCCGGTTTGCCCTTAAAAAATCAACTCGGGGGCGTTAACGTGCATTTCAAGGCATGTAGGTGAGAGCAACTGAACCAGATGTTACTGGTAAGACCATCAGCACTGAAAGGGTTACAAACACAGTGGTTATGCAGCCACAATTAGTTTCCAAATGTTAATATGCCAGAAACTGAAGTACTGATTAAACACAAAGGTTCACCTTCTCTGTACAAGCCTTTCTGCTTCAAACACACGTCACTTACAGGAGTGAAGTTATTCACACAAGGAAGCATTAGTGGCACGTTTGCTCTCAGGATGAAAGCTCAGAGGCCAGGAAGAACAGCTAAATATATGGAAAAGTTTTCCCCTAAATGGGGAACTGGAATTCACAGCTTTCCCCTGTCCCATGTGGTACAGGAGACGAGCAATGTGCACACAGGCTGGGAAGTCAACCTCACACCTGTGGCCTCGCTGCCGTTAGTCAGGCACTGCTGCCTGGGGCTCAACTGCCCCCGAGTTTTAGAAAACGGCCGTTAACACATCCAAAGCTGAGCCAATTCCAGATTGCACCCTCGCGTTTCACAGCGCAGGAGACAGAGCACCTTGCTGGGTCGTTACGGCTACCCTGGCTTTGGGGGAGGGTTTCTATGCATGAGGCTGTGCCGAGGACCTGGGAGAGCAGCGCGGAGAGCGGCCTGGGAGGCTCGAGAGAGGGAGAGCCGAGACAGTGAGGGAGGAGGGAGACCGGCGGTCAGAGGGAGAGCCTCAGACCAAACCGGGAAGTGAAGCAAGCCGTTGCCAGAAGCTCTAAGAAAAGGATTTTGGGTATAATTACCGCCCTGAAACTTGCTAGTCCTGTTGCTGTCATTGCCAGAGAAGGCTCCGGAGTGTCCTGCTGCTGCCGCCACCCGGAAGGCCCGGTAAGCGCCTGTGGCTACTGTTTCCCCATAAGGGCCTCCGAAGCCATAGACTCCTGTTAGACCCAGGGTAAAGAAAGACAGGGGAAAAGCTGTGAGGGGGCCACACATCCGGGAAGGCCCCTAGCAGAGGTGCTGCTGCCTCCTTCCACCCTCTGGAGTCAGCAGGGAGGGCTGGGCTCCTGCAGGCCATGCCACCACCGCCGAGGAAGCCCTGGTCAAAGATGTCCTGCTGCTTAAGCGAGCACAGAGTCTCTTACCCAAACAGCAGGCCTCTATCCTGGGTTTGGAATGGACATCCCAACTTCCACAGCGTAACAAGCACTGTAAAGGCTTGCGACAAATGAGCTCCGATGGCTGCAGTTATGACGCCCCAAGAACATCTTGACCCCAATATCCAGCATCAATACAGCTACGGGTCCTGGCACCAGGGAGATTCTGAGGAAGGGAATCACTCTAGAAGGAGCTCGGAGTGGTTCTATCAGTATTTACACTTAAGGGTGCCAACAGTTAAATGACTTCAGCAAAACACAGAGGGGTGGGGAGGAGGAAAGGTCATCTCCGACCCTGACAGGTAAAGTGTCCAGGAATGTAGGCATCCTTAATATTTATTAACTTTTGAAGCAATATATGGTGCAAACAGAAGCCTTTTCATATCACCCAGTGTTCATCCATTCCTCTTTTTTCCTTTTCATACAGTGGAAACATTTTGACCTGGCAGTTACCGAAATCCTGATGGAAATACACAGTGACACAACTCATCCCGTATTGCTAGGCTATGGCTAATAAAAGTAATGACAAACACAGTGATTAGCATAAAAAAACATATGCCAACCACTTTTATGTGTTTTTCCTCTGAAACTGAGCAAGGAAATCAGTTCATGGTGTTGGGGATGTGAATGACAAGGTAATGCTTCACCATGTTCCGCACCACCGTCCCATCACTTACCAGCAAAGCCTCTCCCCCTGCCCTGAGGTGGTGGGACTGGCCCAAAGTGTCGAGGATACATAGAAGCTGGATAGAAAGGCATGGCAGGTGGAGGTGGGAAAGGGAGAGGATGGTTCTGCCTGGAGAAATTTAATCCTTCTAGGATGCTCTGACGCATCTTTTCAACCTTGGCTGCCTGCTCAGCCTAAGAGTAAAGAGAAAGTCACAAAGAGATGTTAAAATTCTGACTTCAGTCATATAAAGCTACAGTTACACAACAAATTCAAAGAAGAAAGCAAAACAATAGAGGAGTAGATAAATACTGCAAACAGGTTCCATAAAGCAGGCCAGAAAGTTACAGTAATCTGTCTTGTGGCCCGGCTGACAGCTCAATGACATTACCATTGCTCACAAGAAAGTCTTCACATATCAGTAGAGAAACTGGAGTCTAAATACCGAGACCAGTTTAGAAGTCGGTGATAAAGTAACAGTCTACATGTTAAAAAGGGTTTTCCAGAAAAAAGTTGAGAAACCCAGTCTCCTGCACACTTAATGCAGCCCCTCCCTTTAAAAGAGGTTAAAGTTGAGGTGAAAGTCTAAAGCGTGCCTGGAGGGTAACAAGCCTGAGCTGAACCACAGCTATTATCAATATTTCATCTATGATTAGCTTCCCTTGAGTCAGAGATAAAATGAGGTATGCTGGGCTTGTTAAGATTTCATTCCTCTCACAAAACCTGTGGTCATTCAGTAACCTGCTGCTTTTCATCATTTTCCTGTTTTCATAGTTAGAACATAACTTTGCATCATTTGGATGCAAATTAATTAATTTGTACCTTAAAGGTCATAGGAAATATGAAAAGGTTTTGAGCACAAGTACCACATGAGTGACTTTGTAGTCTGTAAAATAAGTTAGAAATCACAAGTATTCTTTCATTGTGGAACTACTGCAGGTTGGTCCTTTGTGACAGACTTGCTAGCTTGTCCCAGAAAGATGGCCCTTGAACAAACTGATCCTATGATTCTAAAAATGAGCAGGGTTTCCAGCTCACAGGCGTTCATTACATCACAATTGCGTTCAAGATTCTGCTTCCAGAGAGAGAAAAATCAAATCCAAATTTAGGTCAGCTTACTTTTCCCAAAACCTACCCAGATGCCATCTCCATCACCAACAGGAGAGTAAATGGAGGTGACAAACACCTATTAGCCATTCACCCAGTACTTCCCTTTTATAAGTAGACAGACGAGATGTGTAGTAAACGCCTGATGAACCAACCACACTTAACACCGCTGGAAACCTGGCACCAGGTACCCTGCCGCCCCGCTGGACTACCCACCTGACCGTCACAGAGGTCAATGAGCGGAACTTTCTCCCGGCTTGCTTTGATGAGCTTGGTCTGAAATAATTTCCCATCAAAATACATCCATGGACAGCAGTGCTCCCAGGGAATCGGCTGCCCACAAGCATCGTTTGCAAAGAGCGCCATATCGACGCCACTCATAAATAAAGCAGACAGCTGAATTCCTCGGGGATCCAGATTCTCAATCTGTTGAAAACAAATGTGCATTTAGTAAGAGAACAGCGATGTGTAATTCAGAGTTATTCCAACAGTCAACAGTATTTTCAAAACTCTTGCAAACAGAGTGATTTTAAAAGGTCGTCCAGACTTTTCAGACATCCAGTTTAACCAGGGGATGCACCAGAATCCACTGCCTGGATATGTAAGATGGTGATGCTCCGAAACGCTGCTGCCCTCATCCATCCACTCCAGAGGTGAAGAGGAAACCAACCTCTCTCTTCTCTCAATATGGAAATTATTGCTAACTATTTTAAAGTTTTTTAAGATAATGTTACATTATCAAGAAGCCAGTATGAAGCTTTAAATAAAACGCTCATATCCAATTTGTGGCACGTGGTGTCTAAAGGCTGGAAGCTGTGCACTTCCGCTGCATTAAGATTATGGATAAATACACAGCGCGGTTTTCCAAACGATGCCGAAGCACATTACAGCAACAAAAAGCTTTAAAGACACTCGGTAGAAAAGGCCATTAAAAAATTTATTTCAAATCACCTGGAGATTTTTGGTAGAAAGTTTCAGCATCGAGCTCAATATTGGCATGGAAGTTTTCTTCCCCCATATCACATTACCCTCCCCACTCCTTCATAGGGAATTTTCTATAAGCTTGAGTAAAGATTTTGCTGTCCGAGTGCATCTCTTATTAATGAAGTAATGTTTACATGTACAACAGCTTTATTTAGGATGCAGGACAGCGACACCAAGGCAGAATTAAACAGTGAAGAATAGCTGGTGGTGGATTTGCTTGCAGCAAAAGTATTTTTAACTCTAGCATAACAAAATATCACTACCAATGTTCTCTAAAATACTTCTGAAAATATCAGCCCTTTCTTGGGAACATTTTCAAGACCGTGGTATTAAATGTTAAAATTAAACTGCATTACCTTCCTCCTGCATAAGCAACCTTTAAGATCCCAGCGCCCATCCCGAGTGTTTTGCAGCTAACGCAGCTGGGCTCAGACTCAGCTGCTCTATCTGACTTCAGCAAAAAAAGAAGTGGTTGCTTTGTATGAAAATAGTAACCACTGCATGAAATATTGCACATAACACTGCATTGCATGTTGCACTCAGTCAGGACACAGGGTGAAATAACTCATATTGCTCTGGAATGGGAAAATATTTTCTCTGGCAGTTGCTTTCTCGGACCTCTAAGAGCAGCAGTTTCCACACTGGGGTCTCCTCCCCTTTGCATCAAATCTGAGACAGAGCCAAGGCTTTGAGAACCCTTACAAACACCTTTGTCAAACCTCTGCCCTGAGATGTCACCTATTTGTTATGTTGTGTTTCGAAAACGATGCTGCACAGTCAGTGGTTGACACTGCTGCTCTCCAACACATCCAGCCTTGCCTACCAACCTGTGACCCCAATTCCCAACACCCACACTTGCTCCAGGAGACCCTGGGGTAGACGTCTTGAACCATGTTCTCAGGAGACCGTACAGGCACTGCACTCCAGCAAGCCCAACGTTTGTCACATCCACTGAGCTACACACAATTCTAAACACACAAGACAACTCATTGCCAGTTCACTCCTCTGGCAGAGGTCGGCCTTGTGCTTCCCTGCAGACAAAGCCCTGCTCTTCCTTCCTGGAGCGCAGGCGCTGGCATCTTCTTTGGACCAGAATCACCAGAGCTCTGATAGGCCCAGTAAGCACACAGAGCTCCCAGCACAGACATCTGGGGAGCACCTTAGAAAGTTCTTCCAGAAACATCTGAATAATTCTCGTGGTGGACAGGACCTACATTTAGGCTGCTTTTAAGGAATTAGCCACAACGAGGAGCACTCAAAAATGCTGTTTTCCAGAGTCCAACATGCCAAGCTAGGCCAGCAGCAATCCAGTCCTAAGTGTAAACAAGCAGTCTGGTCTGAACTCACCCAGCATTCATTATAGCTGTTCATCCTGTGCTTCCTCACGCTGGCAGCAACAAAAGAAAGGCCAAATAAATGTCTTCCTGTTGAATATCATTTATTTATTATTTTTGTGTAGGCATTCATTCTTTGGTAGATGGGAAGAGGATTCTGTTTTTCTGTTAGCTCTGCCTTTACAATCACTAACAGATGGATTCTCTACCTGCTGCACAACAAGTTGAAATAGATTCTGAAGTGGATTCAGTTGTTTTCTTCCCCTGCCATTTATTGGTATTGGAAGCACCCAGTTTCCACGTGCACATTTGGTTTAGAGACTGAGGCTGGGAAGTCCTTGCCAGGGTCCCCCAAGCAAGAACACAACCCGCATTCTGCTCACCACCCACAGAACAGAGAGGCACTTGCTGGCTTTGAGAACATTCTTGCAGACTTGGCATTGGTGGCAAAATATTCCTTAGAAGAGCCTAATCATTAATCTGCATGAACTTAATTACTGTTTCTTCTGAGGGCAGTTGCTGCTTTTGCCTGTGCCCTCTGCAGCGTGTGCACCTGTGGATATGAACAGGGGAACCAACATCACCTCCTTCTCGCAGAAAGAATCCAGGCACTGCCGGGAGCAGAACTGGACAGCAGACTTTCCTGACTTGAGCCCAATAGTACCTCAAATGACTTCTTCAACATGAGGCTGATGAGGAGGAGGTGACCAGCATCTCACCTCCTTCACTACGCTGATCATCAGTGCAGACAGGAGATGAGATGGATCGCTCTCAGTTGTGCATCCCCTATACATCCAGCTGCCTCCCACGGATTCCAGTATCAAGTACTGGAAGGAGGATTTGGGTTAGAGACCTGCTTGTCCAACTAGACACATACAGGTCTATGGGGCCAGATGGGACCCACCCGTGGATATTAAGGAAGCTGGCAGAGGTGTTCTCCAAACCCTTTTCCCTCATCTACCGGCAGTCCTGGCTGACTGGGGAAGTGCCACTGGACTGGAGACTGGCAAATGTTACACCCATCTACAAGAAGGGTCAGAGGGAGGATCAGGGGAAGTACAGGCCTGTCAGTCTGACCTTGGTTCTGGGGAAGGTCGTGGAGCAGATCATCCTGAGTGCTATCACACGGCACACGCAGGACAATCAGGCGATCAGACCCAGCCAACACAGGTTTATGAAAGGCAGGTCCTGCCAGACCAACCTGATCTCCTTCTATGGCAAGGTCACCTGTTTAGTGGATGAGGGAAAGGCTGTGGATGTACTCGGACTTCAGTAAAGCCCTTGACTCCATTTCTCACAGCATTCTGCTTGAGAAAACAGCTGTCCTTGGCCTGGACAGGCACAGCCTCTGCTAGGTAAAAAACTGGCTGGATGGCTGGGCCCAGAGGGAGGTGGTAAATGGGGTTAAATCCAGTTGGAAACCGGTCATGAATGGTGTTCCCCAGGGATCAACGCTGGGTCCAGTCCTGTTAAATACCTTTATCAATGATCTGGACGAAGGGATCAAATGCACCCTTAACAAGTTTGCAGATGACACCAAGCTGAGTGTAAGTGTCAATCTGCCTGAAGGAAGGGAGGCTCTGCAGAGGGACCTGGACAGGCTGGATCCATGGGCTGAGACCAATGGGATGAGGTTCAACAAGACCAAATGCAGAGTCCTGCACTTGGGACACAACAACCCCAGGCAGTGTTACAGGCTTGGGGAAGAGTGGCTGGAGAGCTCCCTGGAGGAGAAGGACCTCGGGGTGTTGGTTGACAGCAGCTGAACATGAGCCAGCAGTGGACCAGGGGGCCAAGAGGGCCAATGGCATCTTGGCCTGTGTCAGACACAGCGTGGGCAGCAGGACAAGGGAGGTGATTGTGCCCCTGTCCTCTGCACTGGTGAGGCCACACTTCCAGTACAGGGCTCAGTTCTGGGCCCCTCACTACAAGAAGGGCATTGAGGGGCTGGAGCATGTCCAGAGAAGAGCAACGAGGCTGGCGATGGGGCTGGAGAACAAGTCCTATGAAGAGCGGCTCAGGGAACCGGGGTTAGTCGGCGGAAGAGGAGGCTGAGGGGAGACCTCATCACTGGCTACAACTGCCTGAAAGGAGGTTGTGGTGAGGTGGGTGCTGATCTCTTCTCCCAAGTGTCACCTCACAGGACGAGAGGAAATGGCCTCAAGTTGCACCAGGGGAGGTTCAGATTAGACATCAGGGAAAATTTCTTCACCGCAAGTGTTCTCAGACACTGGCAGAGGCTGCTCGGGGAGGTGGTTGAGTCACCATCCCTGGAGGTGTTTAAGAGGTGGGTAGATGAGTTTGAAGGACATGGTTCAGTAAGGGGACAGGTACGGTTGGACTCAATCACAGAGGTCTTTTCCAACCAGATGATTCTATTCTATGACAATACACTGCTGGGCTTTAGATACATCACAGAGGTTAAAGTATCTAAAATGATTTCCATTTAGGAAACATTTTCTTAGGGTTAAGAAAGGACAAATTTATACTCTTTTATTCAGAGAACTTCCCTGCAGGTTCTGATCAAATTGGAGGAGCAAACAAGGTAAAAAGCAAAACCCAAACCTTGTCTATTTTAGCTTAAAGGCCAGAAGAGGAGATGTCACTGGGAGCACAGGAAGGCTGAAAGGAGAACCTCCACCCGAGTAACAGAATGTTGCAGAGATTGAGAGGCTTTCTGTATTTGCAAGGGTACTGCACTGCACAGCTCTGTCAGTGAGCAGGCAGCATTTCCTTCATGTAAGGATTGGAAAAATAGAAAATTTGAGAACTTAACTCTTAAAATCCTCTAAGTAAAGATTTCTACAGTTCAATGACTATTAATAAATTGTTATCCCTTTTCTTCTCCTGCAGTTTTCCATTCAAGATTATCCAAGTCTCTCTCCATTTCTACACTGAGCTGCAAAAATCTCCTGAATGCTGAATCATCAAAAAGCACCCGGGGTAATATTTAAAAACAGCCACGAAAGTCGTCGTCTTTTGCTTTGGTCTTTTCAATGGAAGCACTTTTGTTTCAAACTTCCAAGAGATAACTACTCAAGAAGCTGTGAGAAAAGGTTCTGCAGTACAGACAAGGTTTAGGCTTTTAGTTATCTGGTCAGTTTAACAGAACTGATTGCCCACCTTGGCCATGCTTTAAAACACTAAGATTAATTTGGACAGTGTAGTTAACAGGCACATGCACACCACCCACTACAGTGGCCAACAGGGACCAGCTGGGAATAAATCTCCTAAATTAAATAAAGAAATTACAGTTAAGAATTACCTTGAGTTCCTGAAGCTGGTCAGGCTCATAGAGCTTTGGAGACAACGCCTGGGCAAGAAAAGCATCAAGTTCCTGGCGACGCAGTATACGAACCCCAGGCCACTGTACCATGTACCTGCAGGGGAAGCCCAGAATTATTCAGAAGTTTCCTTTTTAACAGGGAAATCAGGTGGTACTTGATGTGATCAGAAGTAATTAGAAGGCAACAACAAAAAAATCTTGTTGTCTAGACTTGACTAAGCTAGGCTTGATTACTTAGGCCAGTCAGAAAGGCCAAAAAACTAAATAGGTTTGAAGTTCATATTTGTTTCTATTAATACAGAACAGCTCTGGCTGTGAATCAGTTGTACAAACCCTGCCTGCAGGAAAGGAGGGGAGGACAGGCTTGGCAGAAGAGAATTTAAAACCAAAGTGGATTCTGATACATCTGAAAATAAATTAATGATCAGCGATCGTTATAAAAATGACTAATGGTAAAAGGACCTTGTGAAAATATTTTCCAGATAAGACACTACTCAGATTATCTGGTCTGTGAATTTTATGCTTATCACATCTTAATACACAGCAATTTCTACGTGGCACATCACTGGAGAGAAGTGCGTTGGCCATGTGAAACGAGGAGCTCTGCTTTGAGATACCATTTGGACTATTTTTTTTTGCATACTTATTCTATTGGGAAAAAAAGAAAGGAGTTTTAGTGCTTGAAAGATAAGATGAAGATCAATAGAATTGGAGACAAATGTACATTTATCACTCAAAAATGGCTTGACATTTTTCATGCGCGACACGCTAACCTCCGGTTCCGCCAGGTTTATAAGCTAGACACATTGAAACAACCACCTCTTTCCAAAAAGGTAAGCCTTCCACAATTCCTCAGGGAATTTTCCAGCTCAAAATTAAACAGGTAAGTGTTTTGGACTTTGCGAATTTCTCTTTGAAAAGTCAAAGTACAGAATTAATCCTTCAGCTGTTGGGCATCATCCCAGCCAGATGAGCACCTTGAGCACAGGGAGTGTGACGCAGCGCATGCCGAGCGTCAGCCCTGGGGGCTTTGCATCCCAGCTGCTGAAGAACTCTCTGCTGCTTTACAACATCACCAACACAGCCTCCAATACCCCAGTTTAGTACACTGACCCCTGGAGTATATAGTAAGGGTAAACCAGTTGAAACACTCTTCACAACACAGATTTGATCTCCTCTTTCCTTCATCCTCAAGAGACTGAAGAAACATTGAATATACAGCCTGCTTTTAAGACCCACGGCAGCAATGTTCTGAAAGCAAACCAGACCCTTCTCCTAGTGATGCTGATGATACGAATGAACCCTCACGGTTTAAGTCAAGTATGTCAGAGATCACACAGAAAAACCTTTCCTTCAATCAATTTCACCATGAGGGAACACCAACCTTAGTACACAACAGAGCACCATAAGATGAGTGGGCACATTAGTTGGGTTGAGCATTGCTGGTGTATCTGATCTCATACAGGCCAAAAATGCCCTCATTCTTCGGTTCTTGTCCTCCACTGCTTTCCCAAGCCACAGCTTCTTCAGATTTGGACAGGTCCATTCCCTGAAGGCGAGTGCTTCCACCAGCTCAGGGGTTTGAGGAGATTTTCCTTTGTAAGCAGCCCATTCTTTAATTATCACTGGTGAAACTGCAAAGTGACAGCAGTTGAAAGAAAACATTCTGAGTTAAAACACAGCGTATATTTAAAAGTTCGTATGTAGGAGATTTTGATCCCAAAAACATTACTTCAAGACTGCAACAGAGTCACTGTTCTGGTTTACAGTGCCAAACCAGTAATTCAGACTCTGCATAGACCCTTTGCAAGTTAAGTGCACACAACCAAGTGTACCCAAGGGAGGTCACCTTCATATTTTCAAAATCACATGCAACATAAAGGAAATGCGTATGTTCTTATAAAACAGCAGGGTTTGAAAAACATGATTTCCTCCTAAAATATCCGTCATTGATCAAGAACACACAGCAATACATAAAACCAGAACATCAACACAAATACATTTGATGTGGGGAACAAAGTGATCACAGAAGCATAGAATCGTGAAATGACTTGAGTTAGATGGGACCTTAAACATTATCCAGTTCCACTCCCTGTCACGGGCAGGGACACCTCCCACTGGATCAGGGGGCTCAAAGCCCCATCCAACCTGGCCTTGGACACCTTCAGGGATGGGGCAGCCAAAGCTTCTCTGGGCAACCTGGGCCAGGGCCTCCCCACCATCACACCAAAACATTTCTCCCTAAGATCTCATCTCAATCTCCCCTCTTGCAGATTAAAACCATTTCCCCTCATCCTATCCCTGCACTCCCTGATCCAGAGCCCCTCCCCAGCTTTCCTGGAGCCCCTTTCAGTACTGGGAGGCTGCTCTAAGGTCTCCCCACAGCCTTCTCTTCTCCAGGCTGAACAACCCCAACTCTCTCAGCCTGTCCTCATACAGCAGGTGTTCCACCCCTTGGATCATCTCCATGGCCTCCTCCGGACTCGCTCCAACAGCTCCAGGTCCTTCCTGTGCTGAGAACACCAGACCAGGACTCAGGGCCCAGGTGGGATCTCCCCAGAGCAGAGCAGAGGGGCAGAATCCCCTCTCCCATCCCAGTGATTTTATTCAAATCAAATTTAAGACTTACATTATCCTTGTTTGCAGTAGTTCGACTACTGCAATGGAATGAGATCTCAAATATGGCTGGGTTTTGTGGGTTTCTTACTTAAAAATTCTACCAAACATTACTTTACATAACCCTTCCCACTGACTCCACTGCCTTCTATTGAGGTTAGCATTTTCTGGAATAACCACTCCAGCATTGTTGCTGCATTTCATTGAGCGCAGGGTAAGTTTGACAAAGAAGCACACAGCAATGAAAATAAATATTCTGATCTATTCTGTTTGCAGTGTCACTACAAAAATCACGTTCTATTTTGGTTGCTACCAGTTTTTATAAGGCACCAAGCTTTAACAGCCAGCAGACCCCCTCCATTCCCTGTGCACAGCTTCTCATACCGGTTTGCACTTCTTCTGCAGGCCTGGGACAGTGACTGTGAGCAAACGAAAGGATCTATATTATGGAGGCTTTCAAAGACTTGTTTAATTCCTTTAGGCCTCAGGGCTCAGAGTCCAGAGATACATTTGGGTCAAACAGCTTGGCTCTCTCAGCAAATACAGGAAACAAAGAGGTTCCCATGCACAACAGTCAGCAGGAAAAAAAACCCAGACTGTTGACAACTGATGTGGGTTTGAGGTTTCTTTCTTTCCCCCAACCTCCTTTTGACAGTGGAAGCAACACTGAGCCTTCTAGTCTGCACACCCCTCCAGAGGCAAGCGGCGACTTTCACACATATTCCACATATAGAGCATGCAAAGAAAAGAACAGTCTGGGTTTTTTTTCTGCAATCCTTTGTTTCAACATTCAGAATTGGTTCAAAGCCTTGAACCTCTGGCAACAATAGCTTCCCACACCCGAGGAGGTGAAAGCCCCAGGAAAAGCACCTCAGTGTGCTTTCAAATCACAGCAACACACTGCTCACAGAGGTCACACTGTAGATCCACCCTGGCTCCATCACTTTCAGAGAATCATGGAATGGTTTGGGTTGGAAGGAACCTCAAAGCCCATCCAGCTCCAAGCCCCTGCCGTGGGCAGGGACACCTCCCACTGGATCATGGGGCTCAAAGCTCCATCCCAACTGAGTCTTTTCCAAAGTGATGGTTATCACAGGAAAAGTTACCATGCTTCTCACAGAATGGTTTAGTGGGCCTGGGAAACAATGTCCTCTCTGAATGATGAAGATGAGGAATTACAGCTGATCTGTTGAAAAGTAACCACAGCACTGCTCACCCAAATTCAGCATTTGGTCAAATAGATTAATCTAGGACTCATCCATATCCACTTCTTTCTCCAGGGCATCTCTTACTCCTTTGAGAATTCTGTACTGGGACTGCTGCCAGAAACAGTCTTCCTCAACTGCTGAAGATCTCTTGTCTTCAGAGGAAGATTCTGTGTTTTCCTCTCAGGACTTCCACTTGGAGATAAGCAACGTCTACGCTGAACACTATGTTAGCTACGAAGGACATCACACTGCTAACTATCCCATTTCTGACACTAAAATACTCCTCCTGCTGGTCAGCAGAGTTGACTGCTCAAAGGAGCCAAGGCAACTGCCCAATACACCAAATTCTGCTTTGGACATTGCCCTTGGGACACTTCAGGTCAATCCAAGCGACAAGGGTCAGCGTCACTGGGCAGCAGGGTAACCTGCCTGATAAACATGGGAATCACACAGAATCACAGAGTTGTTGAGGCTGGAATGACCTTTAAAAGATCATCAAGTCCAACCGCAGACCTCACGCTGCCAAGCTAAGCACACTCAGCTTCACCCAAGGGCCACTGCCCAGGATACAGCTTTCCTCCTGCCAGGAAGCACAGAGTGAAAAGGGCAGGCGTTTTCATCTACAGACATGGATTTGTCAGAGCACGAGAAATAACCCGTTCCAGAGCTGGAAAAGAAAAGCAAGTCAGACACTGGGTTTCCATCTCCTCAGAAGGGCAGGAACAGCACAGCCAAGAACTTTGTGATTCCGCTTTTCACATTCTCTGGGAGCAGACACAAGGACACGTCCAGCAAAGGTGTTACAGAGCACTGAAGAACCTCACTGACTGTCTCTGCCAACAGATCATTATTGCTTCTATTGGTTTTTCAACTACATAAAAATAATAGTGATTCGAGAGAGGAAACAATCCATTTTATGAAAGACCTGTTACTTTATGTCTATATATTTAGTAACAACACTGACAGGTCAGTTTATCAAGTATTTTCCATAGCCTCCTATAAGCCCTTGTGTGCAATACACTCGCAAATTATTCATGCCCTATTATCTTGTTGCCTGGGTTATGGTTTGTACAAGGATGACAGGGTTTTAGACATTAATATATTAATGAGCTCTCTACATAAATCCTAAGGAAAACATACATCTCTTTAGAAATTAATTTCTTAATTCTCTTAATTACTGTGTTTCATAAGATCTCAAAAAAATGAAGACACTGAAGGAGAATCAGCGTGACTAGTTCATTATAGCCTGGGTCCTCAGAAAAGCCAGTAAGGGCTAACGAGGGTGACTAATTGAACTAAGAGATCTGCTCTTGCTGCTTAAGACTCAATTCTCTCTCTCCATCTCACACAGCCCGCCCAACTCTTGCTACTCTGTCAGAGGTGAACACAATAAACACGTTCCTGCAACACAGCCCATTCAAACCACAGCCTGGCAGCTCAGCTTAAACCTGCCTCTACCAGCACTGTCAGCTCTGTGCTGAAGCAACCAACTTCTGGTTAGACAGTCAAATTATTTTTAATTTTTAAGAGCGTGGTCAGTCCTGAGACAGAAGTAGGTCAGCAACTGGATGTGTCCCACAGCAATATCTGCTGGAGCTCCTGAAACTGAACCAAGTCAGCAGCAGCGCCCTTAGCGTCCTCTGAGAACAAACCTCTGATAAGCAGTAGACGTGGCTGCCCCATCCCTGGAAGTGTTCAAGGCCAGGCTGGATGGGGCTTTGAGCCCCCTGATACAGTGGGAGGTGTCCCTGCCCATGGCAGGGGGTTGGAACTGGATGGGCTTTAAGGTCCCTTCCAACCCAAACCACTCCATGGTTCTATGAGTACAGACACTGTACAGGTATGCCCAGCAGTCCACAGAACAGTCTAAGTTTGGAGGATAGAACCATTCTGAAAGCTGAAGCAGACTGCTAGCACCCAGCTACACCGGCAAGGACAGAAGTCCAACGGGATAACCAAATACCGCAAATAACGTCACTATTTTAATTCTGAAATAACCTGGTAACCTGAAGTGCCCCTACGCACTGAGATTAAAGAATTAATGAGTTAGTGACAATACATGTGCTGAGGTGTTATCCAAGCAGGGTAAATATTCCCACAAAATAACTGGCTAAGATAAACAGCTTTTCAAACATTGTTTGAGGATTATAATCCTCATTATGAATTAATAAAAATGTTTCATGCATAAAATGGAAAGAGAAAAGGGAATGAATATAAAGTTTACAAGTGATTGTTACTTTTATTCCTTTACCCATGCAGGCTGTGAATGATGCATTCATACACTCTAAATATCTGATTCTTAAATTTAGTCTCGTGACAGCACACTCCTGTATATTGATATTTCTGCTGCTGCTGTCACCCACTTAATGCTTTAGCATTCCTTTAACCTTTGTGAGATGCCACTGCAAAGTTCAATCATTTCCTTGTGTGCATTTCATTATGAGAAACACTTCTGAATGAGGTGGCTGAATTTTCTGGAACGACAGCAACTCTGGAAGCAGGAGACTTAAAAAGGCAACTTCCCAGATGAATACAAAGATTAACATTCTTCCCTCTGAACTGGCAAAGGGATCTTCAGACAAGTCTGTTTACAAAGTTCAGCCTTGCCTTCACTCAGTTCATCTTTACTTACGTTACATTTGACTTCTGCAGATTTTAAATGAAGTTTTTATACAACACCACCTAAAAGAGACCTGTAAACTGCACTGAAGTACGTTTAATTACACATTTAGGAAGAACAACTTAGTTAACATATGCACCTCTCAACAGAAGTTTCTTATAATTCAGTTCTGCCATATACCTTGAAGATGACATCACACTCTGACATCACTCGCTGCAAGCCTGACAGCAGCTTGAACACACTTAAAAACCAAACCCCAGAGCTTGCTTAGAAATGAGCGTTTATAGCTCTTAAATACTACAGGAAATCCCTCAAATGAATAACATCTTTTTCTATTATCCGTGGATCAAATAAGACACAAATCCCTCCAGCGTTCAGCTCCATCTTAGTAACCATTCTCATTCAAACCACAGTACAACTGGATATGAAAACACAGCAAAGGGGAGAGAAATAAAGCCTGGATCTGACAGTACGTACATTCTGGTGGAAGTCTGTTCTTCCTAAAAGCAAGCCTTTCCGTTTTTTTTCTGCTTTCTGCCAAACTAAACAGGACTCCGTAAACATACTGACGAACTGGCCTGTAGAGGAGAGCAGCAGGAGGCAGGTCTTTGTTGGCTTCATCTTCTATAGAAACAGCAATCTTGATTTCACCCTATTCCCAGAAAGAAAACGCAAAATTATGACATGTTACAGTGAAGAAAGCGTTTGGATATGCACAGTAACAATCCAGCTTGACTACAAAGCTCATTTAGTCAAGAAAAACGTGGTTCAGCAGTAACGTGAGGTAAAGCAACAGTAGAGTAAGGTAACAGCAGGGACAACACTCTACAACCCGCCTGCTTTCTTCAGATGTCTCCAGTGCCTGATTATCCCATTGCTCTCCTGATTTTCTCCATTACACATCTTCCTTTTTTTGTCTGTTCTACCTGTAGGTGAAGATTACCTAAATATTGACTTCAAACATGGATACTTTAAACAGAGAAATCATAAATGTGGAGATACAGTAACGTGCCCAGAGGCAGCCAAAGCACATCTAGAGTGCAGACAGCTATTTTAAAAAACATTCATGCTGTCTAAAAACACCAGCATGACTTTTTGGTGCAAGGATCTGAAACGGTGTTGGGGACTCACTGTAAAAAAACAACTTTATGAGAAGACTCGGTCAAAAAATCGTAACTGAGAATCACATAAGAAAGGCTGGGTTCAAATGTAAAGCTTCAGCATTTTAGATTTTCTAAGGAAAAAAAACATGAAAGAACTTTCCAATGCTCTCTCTTGAAACAGCAGCAACGTTCTGTGTTTTCTGTGCCTGCGCATCCAACCATGTCAAGATTTATGTGGAAAACACTGACTTCACTGCACTGCTCCTAAATTTGGGGCTTTGTTTTCGATGCTGACAAGCAAGCACTATTTTGTGACATTCACTTAAAAAAACATTTCAACTAGTCCCAGTAATGAATACCGTAGTGACATCCTGGAGTGATTCCATTAGGACACTGTCAAGTTGCACTCAAACAACACTGCTTTCAGTACAAAGCTTGCCCGAAAGGTCTCTATACGTGACAGCACACAGACTGAACCACCACTGCGTGCCCATTTCTAAAGAATGCCACAATTACACAGGACAATATCCATCACAGTACCCAAGCTGGAGTGCTTTAGTTTCCCTGGGCATGCTTAGAATCATATTTTCACAGAATCATGGAATGCTCTGGGTTGGAAGGATCCTTAAAGCCAACCTCCTGCCATGGGCAGAGACACCTCCCACTGGATCAGGAGGCTCCAAGCCCCATCCAACCCGGCCTTGAACCCCTCCAGGAGCAGCCACCACTTCTCTGGGCAACCTGGGCCAGGGCCTCCCCCTCCTCACAGGTCAAAATCATTTCAGATCTGGGGGAAAGAAAACCAGGCTTAAGTTGCACTGATTTGTTTTCGATGCAGTTGTCTCTACTTTGACTTCGTCCATTGGGAACAGATTTCTCAAACACAGGCATTGAATTTCCTTCCTCCCATTGTGACATACTGATATAAAATATCAAGTAGTATTTAAGTGTACTAAGACTCCTTGGCTATGCCAAGTATGAAACAGAACTGGCATCAATGGTCTTCACACTCCTTTCGATTCTTCCCCGCTTTCCTTCACTGAAGGGAGGTGTAAGAACATGACAGCAACACAAACGATGGTGCAAAACACACACAAGAGAAACAGGAAATTTGAAGTTCAACCTCAACACATAAACATCTCTCTTTGTGGATTTCAAATCCTGTCGACCATCCCCATTGTCCTGAAGCAGAGTTAAGATGAACACAAGCCAAGAGGAATGCGGATAGTGCCAGATGGTGTACAAACATGTACACTGCGCGGACTTGATGTACAAGAACCAGTACTCAGGGTTTTGAACTCTGAAGAGGAAGATTAAAGTTGTCTTGTTCTGGGACTCATCTGTTTGCACTTAGAAGGAACAATGAACTTGTATTCAAGACTACATTAAGTCAAACAGAGTGGTGCGAGAACGTCACTGCTCTGGCTCCATCCTGGCTCGACACAAAGCAGCCCTCAGTAGCTTCCAGACACACTGAGGCCGGTCAGCACTGCCCGTGTTTCTCTAAGGAGCTCTCCCATGGCTCTCCCCATGTGGTCACTCAGGTTGATTATTTACTGGCCACAGAATCCTGGGCTGTGTCAAAATGCTCGCAGCTTACCTGGGATCTGAAGGCTAAACCAGTCACACCACAAAAAAAAGCCATCAGAAATGCATTGCCAAAAAAAAATGAACGAAGATTGACATCATGGAGTTCATCTCTAATTATATATTAGGCATATAGAAAAGGGATTTCTTATGTTTCTGGCATGGCTGGTTACCAGGGGTGGGAGAGATCAAACTGTGAGGGAAAACAATCCAAGTATTTCTGAACACCGAGAATAGAAAAGACTTGGCACAGGCACCAAAGCACCCAGGCAGAGTTTTCAGATGGAAATGCACTCAAAAAACACACACATATGTACACACACACGCACAGACGTGTAGAGATATAAAAATATCTACATGCATTCAGGAAAAACAATTAATTTTGGAAGGAAATGCTCCTGATAACAGTCATCTCATTTACTGGAACAATGCACCAGGTCAGTGGTTAGAAAACAGGAGGGGAAATTGTTACAAGTGTTAAAAATGGATCAAAACTCAAGGCACTAAAAAGCACGTCAATTTATGGTACTCTTTAGCTGAAATGTAAGTGCAATTATCTGTAGAGTCATTATTTCACAGTTCATGATTTGTAAATGCCATACCTTGGTTAGGACATGAAAGATGTAGGGGTACATTAAACCCTTCTTGTGCCTGTGTTCTGCCACTCTTAATACTTCAGGTGCTACAGGAGGTAATGGAGGAGTAGTGATATCCATGTGGTTTCTGGTGGGCATTGACAACAGACATGGGATTTGTGGATTACTGGTTTGATTCCCTTTGCCATCAGCTGCCTGACTTCCTGAAGAAGCACTGGAGGAACCTTCTGCCTGTAACAGAACACATCGAATAAAAGTACTTTTGAGTGTGTATGGAAACACAGCAAGATCAGGCAAGAGAAACAGAGCGTTTCCTTCTTCACCCACAATGGAAGCAGTAAATCTCCGCACCGCGCTGTGTCCGTACGCAGGACACCTCACCCAAAGCTGGCGACGAGTTTCTCAGAAAACACAAACTTTCAGCCACTGTTTGCTACACAAATAATAAATAAATAGCTATGGTAAAGCTGTAACTCATAAAAAGCAATTATTTTCTTTAAATTCTAACTGCAAAATCTAGAGAGGTGACTGATGATCTCTTAAAGTGTGAATGAACTCTTCACAAAGTATTTCCAAGACATTACCAGCTAAATGGGTTAACTGATATCCACAGTCCATAACTTAAGCAGACTGCCATTAACACATCCGTGCTCAGGTTTCAGTTCTAAACAAAGCAGGAAGAAGTACACAGTTCAATTTAAAGACACTGAAAATAGAGTGTCTGGACTCAAAAGCCTTGTAAATGTTTTCTCGGCATTTTTTAAACATAAAGTTCTTTTCTTCAAGACAACTGTAACAGAAATGGCACCATTTTCTGACGTGAAATTAACATGGAATTTTATTCCATTTCTAGAAATGCAGTTCATAAATTCACAGCAAGAATGATGCAGAAAACTATACTGTAAACCTGCCAGTGAAAAATCTCCTGGTTAGAGCGAGCTC
Source organism: Dromococcyx pavoninus (assembly GCA_033558185.1). Taxonomy (NCBI): domain Eukaryota; kingdom Metazoa; phylum Chordata; class Aves; order Cuculiformes; family Neomorphidae; genus Dromococcyx; species Dromococcyx pavoninus. Next base: position 381,790 of record JAUMJL010000552.1, read on the forward strand.
AGAGGAGGCCATGAGGATGATTCGAGCACCTCCTACATGAGGACAGGCTGAGAGAGCTGGGAGAAGAGAAGGCTGTGGGGAGACCTTAGAACAGCCTCCCAGCACTGATAGGGGCTCCAGGAAAAATGGGGAGGGGCTCTGGATCAGGGAGTGCAGGGATAGGACAAGGTGGAAGGGTTTTCAGCTGCAAGAGGGGAGATTGAGATAAGATCTTAGGAAGAAATGCTTTGCTGTGAAGGTGGGGAGGCCCTGGCCCAGGTTGCCCAGAGCAGTGGTGGCTGCCCCATCCCTGGAGGCGTTCAAGGCCAGCTTGGATGGGGCTTTGAGCTCCCTGATCCGGTGGGAGGTGTCCCTGCTCATGACAGGGGGTTGGAACTGGATGGGCTTTGAGGTCCCTTCCCACCCAAACCATTCTGTGATTCCATGATTCTATGAATACACCCTCTGCAAGTGTCTATGTTGTATCTCTTGTAGATACTGCCAAAAAATAGTAGAGTTCCTTCTTTAAAATCCTTGTCTTCAAAGCTGAAAGCTGTTTTTAGCTTAAGAGTCCAACCAGGTTTGTGTCTATAAAACTATTATAGTAATAGGCAAAAACTCTTTAGACGGAAATGTCATTTGTTCACTTGAGAATACATCGTGTGTGTTTTCACTGTTTGTGCAGGAAATTTCACAAGCTTCCGAAGACTTTAAATGCAATGCTGGAACAGAAATGGCCAAAACCATGCATTCCCACAGAATACATGACATCAAAAATAGGCCCAAACAGACTCTGCTTGTTCACCTCAGGCTCTTAGGAAAAACACAAACCTGTATTTGACAGCATGCATGTAAAAACCTGAAACCCCACCCAAAGTCCAACCCCCTCTGCAGGAAGGTGTGTATTCAGTAAAAATGTGCTCCAGTGAAGCAGCAAGGGGGCAACGGTATTTTCAGATTACTTTTTTAGGCACAGAATCAAAGGAGATGTTACTGAAAGATTCTACTCTGAGTATGCAGTCCAGACCAATTTTATTTATAAAAATGAAAATATACAGAAGAAATGGTTAAAACCTGTAAATCAGCACATTGCTAACACCGGATATTGATACAGAATGTTTTTACAAACATGTGATCTATCACAGCTCCAATAAATCTGTTATATGATCACATATATTTTTCTGAGTTCAACAATTTTTGTCTGTGCCTTCTACAGTCCCAACAACTAAGAGTCAGGGATGCTGGACCACCAAGAGAAGTTCACAGAATTGCCCCGTTACTGGGGGCACACAGGGTAGAAGACAAAAAAACCCCAAAGATGGCAATGCTTTCCCAGGTTCCTCCTGGATCCGCTCCATCTGAGCTGAGGAACTACCACAGTCAGGGCTTTATTTCCTTTGGTACTATCCCTCCAAAGAGCATGAGCACACCTTGGTCACGTAGAATCCCACAGCAAGACAACTACGAGCAAGGAATCTTGACATTTAAGTGAAAGGAGTGTCAAGGTCACTGCTATGTGTCTGATCCTGCCAATGTTCTCAACTTTGAATTCCCTCAGAAGTTCGGAAAGTTTGCAACTTCAGAAAAATAGGGTTTTCTTTTTAATCATTAAAACATACCTCTCTAGGAACTGAGATCATCTACAAAACGAACTCATAATCCTCCCTGCCACGCTCAAGAGATGCAACTGTCTGCTGCAACTGGTGGCTGAAGTGGTTTGATATTAAAAATAAAGCAGGCAAGCAAAACTCACAAGCATCTGCCCATTACATCGGATGAACTGAAGTTGGACTGCACGCATCCATCTCTGGGAAAGTTTAACCACTGCTTATACAGTGCTAATTCCTCGTGTACGAGGAGAGGCAGCCAGGGGTGTGGTGCAGCATGTCCCACCCACCCCACTGCCTGGCTCTAGGGGCGGCCCCACCGCTGCTCCCCGGCTCCACACACCCCAGGGTTGCAGCCGGGACTCCGCAGGCTCCGCACGCGGCCATCATACAGAAAGGGAAGGAATGCAATAGGTCAAATTAGCATTTACATACAGTGACTAATCCACAGGCTGATACAGTTATCCTAAGGGGTGTAGTCTGCAAAAATAACCACTGAGGGGTGAAATCATCAGCTGGATATCTTAAGCATGAAGCCCAAGTTTACAGGAATTTCTGTGCCAAAGGTACAGGGAAAATGCTCTATTTGGCTGCTGTGTAACTAACGAGTGAAGTTTTGACAATAAATTAACAGTCGGTGTAGAGTTCCATCACGAAGATGCAGAGATATTGAGAGCAAATGCTTTGAAGATGCTGCCTAAACACCATTCAAACTTGGAATACAGACCCCCTGTACCACCACTCTTCATTTTACAACGGTTTTAACATTATCCTGTAAAATCTCTTCAAGAATTAAGTCTTTATCAGGGGCTGTTATCCCACCCTCACTTGGTTAAGCAGCAACACGTTCCAACTGGTCCCACAGAGTTACTTTTAATAAGTAAGACGGGACATTCTCCCCCTCAGCTGAGTTTTAATACACCTGTAACACCCGTGGCTCCGCTGCTGTGTGCAATGGCAGTTCTCACTGTGTTACATGGCACAGACTCTGAACCCACAGACACTCAAGACTGCTCTGCTCCTTTAGGAAAATCATGTCATAACCAGGGGCAGCAATACCCAAGGGTGAGACTGCGAATTAAGGAGTAATGCTTATTGGTTTCTTTCTATTTTATACCTAGTATTTTCTAAAGCATCCTATTTAATTTCCATTTTCATGTGTACCCTGCAATATTCCTCGGAAAATGTCTTATTGTAGTGTTGTTCTGTAAAAGACAAAAATGTGTATCACACGGATCGAGACTGAAAATTCTACTCAGTTTGCTGTAAAGCTTTAATACAAAATAACAAACTGTAATGCTTGGAAGATGAGAAATTACCTTTGTTTGGTCTCCCAGCTCTCCACGTGTTTGACTTTCCGACTGGGTTCCTGTTTTTTCCCAGCCTATTTTGTTCCCACTGACATGGCTGAAGGACAACAAAAAAAAAATCATCGTATGAACATGCTGTTTGAGATCTGGTGGGATAAATCCTTGGGGCCTCATTGGAACTACGGGCCAGAGACTCTGATTTTAAGGGATGCTATGTATTAGATGCTATGTAGGTGTCTTGAAGAGACTTTAATGCCAACATTTATTAATTCACACTATGTGAACATTTTCAAGGCCAGGTCGAATGGCGCTTTGAGCCCCCTGATCCAGTGGGAGGTGTCTCTGCCCATGGCAGGGGGTTGGAACTGGATGGGCTTTAAGGTCCTTTCCAACCCAAACCATTCCATGATTCTGTGATTGAGACTGTACTTAAAAGCAGTACATTACAATCACTAAATAATGTCCATGGAGGGAAAATTCTTCGTTGAAGTTTAAATATGTGTCACTACACTAAGTGATTTCCCCCAGTCAGAAGCCAATTTCTACAAACTGATACAAAAGACACTATCTGGATTCCAGCTATTCAAAATCTACTCCATAAATGCGTAAGCACTACCAAAAATGCTCAATACCATGGTTTTTTTTTCCTAAAGCAAGAACATTTCCAGTTCTACCCCCCATGGAAGCCAGGCAAACTTACCCTTATTTACTAAGCAAAACATACTTAAATATGACTGACCCGAGGCATCGTGCATGACTGCCGACACTCAGATTTAACCCTAAGCAGTAGTGCCATTCCCACTGGTGCCATTCCCCATGCCCTCGGCTTCCCAGGGCAGTCACTGCCCCATCCTCACACAGTAAAGCCACCACACCTCACAAGGCAAAGGCAAACGCCAGCTGCCTCTCCACATTCCCTTTTTGTAGGTTGGCAAGCAGTAACTAACTGGGAATCTATGCAACTTCATTGGCAAGGAGAGACACAGCATTAATAGAAGTTAGAAATAATTCTGCTCTGGTAGCAGAAAGCAAAATCAAGTCCACTGCTGCTTTGCTCCTGTCAGTGAGGGCACCACCCTAAATGTTGAATTTCTGACATCCACACCAGGTTCCTTGGCAAAGCTACGTTATCAAAAAATTTAAGTATCAACTCTACAAATTGAGTGAAAATTCACAGTTTTTAACTAAGTATACTGTGAAGTGGGAACAGAGTTGGAACTGAATGATCTTTAAGGTCCCTTCCAACCAAAACCATTCCATGATTCTGTAATAGTTCTTTATATAAAGAACTAGAAGGCCTTGTGACATTTACCAAAATCTCACTCTCTCCTCCTTTCAATAAAACATAAGGGCAGAAGTGGAGAAACACCCGACATTATTAGGTTTTGGATTTCTGCTTGTTTAGGAAAGAGGCAATTTGAGTGAACCACAGATGTATTTGCAGTCATCGTGACCTAAAACTATTTTCTAAGGGTCTACTGTTCATGAAACGCAGAATTCTTACTTTAAGGACACTGAGGAACAATCCTGAAAATGAATTTATAAAATAAACAGAAGCCAAATAAGAAAATACTCATGAAAAACTTACTTGACTGCACCCCCATTGCCTTCATCATTGTCAGAGGATGAAGATGTAGAAGAGGCAGGAAAATAGGTTGAATCCACATGATTAGGGCTCCCACTCTGAGCTGGATTTATTGGAGAAGATCGTTCATACAATGGTGTATGTTTTCCTTCGTGAGGAATGTTACTGTAGTTGTTCTGCTCAGAAAGACTTTTCCCACCTGCTTCCAAGGTGATGGTTGGCTCAGAGAGATTGTATGGGTATGGACCCTGACCTTGGGCCCCACCCGAACTGGACAACTGCTGGGCCTAAAAGAAAGGGATCTTCCTTAAGAGAAGGCAACAAAAAGGCTTTCCTTTTAGAAACATACTATTTAATCAAGTGGCATTTTCCAAAGGTATACATTAAATCTCAGCCATCTTAGACATATACAGAAATTGTTCTACCAGATTTAGTCCAGAAGAGGGCCACGAAGGCGATGATCTGAGGGCTGGAGCACCTCCTGTATGAGGACAGGCCAAGAGAGTTGGGGTTGTTCAGCCTGGAGAAGACAAGGCTGTGGGAAGACCTTAGAACGGCCTCCCAGTACTGAAAGGGGCTCCAGAAAAGCTGGGGAGAGGCTGTTGATCAGGGAGTGCGGGGACAAGATGAGAGGGAAGGGTTTTCAGCTGCAAAAGGGGAGACTGAGATGAGACCTTAGGAAAAAATGTTTTGCTGTGAGGGTGGGGAGGCCCTGGCCCAGGTTTTCCAGAGAAGTGGTGGCTGCCCCATCCCTGGAGGTGTTCCAGGCTGGGCTGGATGCAGCTTTGAGCCCCCTGGTCCAGTGGAAGGGGTAGAAATTTGATGGGCTTTGAAGTTCCTTCCAACCCAACTCATTCCATGATTCTACGATTCTCTGGCATCGCTGTAGTTCCCGACCTCATCAGTGAACGCTCAAGCTACAAAGGTTGGACATACTTTCCACCTAGATTTTCATTTGGAGAGCACAGCAGGTTCCTCCCAAGGACAAGGGCAAAGGGCTACACTTACCACAGGTTTTGCTTGTAGTGAGGTCTGTGGAATGTTAAGCATCTGAGAAGGAACATACGGTGGCACTATCCCAGGCATCCCAAATTGATTTGGTCTGGCTGCTGCGTCACAAACACAGAGGAGAGGGGAAAGAAGGAAAAAAACCCCAAACACTCATGAGAACGCTCACTATTTGCCACACATGTTCCCCTTTGCACCTTTTGTTTCCATAGTTTATTTATTCCTGTGCTGTTAGCATCCCTGTTTCCTAGTACCCCAGTTTTATTAGTTTTTGCCTTTTAATAGAAATACTTTGTAGCTTGTGAAGTTTATGTTACTTGTTTCACCTTCCCTCAGTTTTTTATATCTCATACCCACACATTTCTATTCTACCTGGGAATCAAAGGAAGCTTAAGAGACAAAAAGCCCAAGAGACGTCACAATGGAGAAAATGGCAAAAAAAATGCCACATATACACAGAATGCTGACATTTCCTCTCATTTGAGTATTTGACCGAGTCTTTGCCTTAACACTCTTTAACACAAGTAAATGTAAATAAAGACACCACACCCCCAGAAAACCAAAAAGAAAATTTGTGTTTCAATTTAGTGCTATGAACGAGGTACGTGCAGTAAATCCTGTGACTGTACAGGTAATGTGTAATTAATTTGAAAATCATCTGCAATACCAGAACAATTTCTGGCTGCAAATTGAAGTAGGCATATTATGACATCAAAAAAATCCAAGACTTAGAAAGGGATTTCTAAAACACATCAGATGAGTCCAAAGAGAAACAAGATATAGGTTCCTTGGAATAGAGACAGAAAGTGCCTTCACGACTGGAACTGGTCACAGGATTTGGCTTTAAACTGGAAGGGGGGAGATTTAAGTTAGACATTAGGAAGAAATTCTTCACCATGAGGGTGGGGAGGCCCTGGCCCAGGTTGCCCAGGAAGGTTGTGGATGCCCCAACCCTGGAGGTGTTTAAGGCCAGGTTGGATGGGGCTTTGAGTTTCCTTCCAACCCAAACCACTCCATGATCCTATGATTTCAGCTGTTTACAGCACCACATTCTCAGGTGTCCTAGTGCCAGAGCCGATACAGCAATAGCCAAGATTGTTCTCTCTTTGCGAAAAGAACACAACCTCTGCACATATCCCATGAAAACCTTTTGCGATCTCATGCTCAAGGGTCAGCGACAACTGCCAGAAAATATGAACACTTTTATAAGAACCTGCTAATAATGCTGTTCCTGATTTAGGGTTATCCCAGGTCTCAGTTAAAATGAAAAGCCTTTCTTTCGTTACTTACCTAGGTAATGTGGTGGATGAAATGGCATAGGTTTATTAGTTGCTGAGTAATAAGCAACTGCTCTCTTAAATCGAGTAACTTTGTCATCTGTTCTAGACTAGAATTAAAAAACAAATGTCAGGAGCAAATCCAGGTACGACACCCACAGGTCAGCACCGCACTATGGCTATCACACACAGCACTACCGCCAGCAGAGCCCGAGGACTACAGCTCTGCTCAGCACAAGGAATATCACATCAATCCTTGTTCAGGGGAAAGCTTGAAAATGCTGCTCTCGGGTACCACTGATTGCACAAAGCCAGACTACAAAACCCCTTGGGCTATCAAATATTTAAGTTCAAAGCACTGAGGGTAAATGCAGCATTTTAACCTTCAGAGAGTGACACTGCAGTATCTAAGACACTGCACACACCAACAGATTCTCATAACACTGGTTTTAAATAATGCAATTCTGCACCACAAATGTATAGCACGACTGGTTTAAAAACACCCCGAGCCAATATTTTGCTTTACACCTTACCTGTGAATGCTGAAAAACATCTTTTGCTATGGCATCCAAATCACTGGTGTCCTGGATGTTGCGGACATAGTCAGCTACAGCTTTGATCACTACATCACAAGGTGGTAAAACCAACTGGTGAGCACGTACCTGCGCAAACAGACACAGGGCAGGTGAGCCCAGGGCTCCTCAGTCACGGCACAGAATTCAACTGCTCATTGACCGAAACACAGCAAACAAATTCCACACTGCCAGATTCAGTATATAAATATTTTGGCACGTTCCACCTTGGTTTTAAGACTTTACCTTAACGACTCATACATTTTTCATCTATGGTACATTTTTATACTCGTGAAACTCCCCTTCTATCTAAATATTTGCTGGTTAAACATCAGCTCCAACAACATACAAGGTCACAATGCTCATCATTTTACTGCTTTCTAGGCAGGCATTTCCTCCAGTGCAACATGCTTTATCTAAGGTGGATACATCCACTTTTTATATAATTATATATATATGCCAGAAAATACTTTCTTTTGACACAGTTTATATCCTGAATGTAAAGTGGTATCGGAAGGAATGGAAGATCCGCTGGGAACAGGAACATCTCTGTGCACACGGAAAAGGGGGGATTTGAAAAACTAATAGAAGAGAAGGAGCATCTTGGGGAAACTTATTTTCAAGGTTCTACAGAAATTGGTCTAAAAATCATTATTTGAAGATTACAGTTTAATAATTTGTGTTTTCAAAATCTGCAATTTCATCATCCGTAGCAGAATATAGTCACACAGGAAATTATTTTTGTTTCTTTTATACTATACATCAAAGAATGACGTATAGAATTTTCTTGTTGCTACGATGTTAGCAGTTACTTTCTCTTTCAGGCTTCTCACTATCAGGATGGTTACAGGGCTTGTTTCTCTTTTTGCAGACATGGAGAGAATTCTTAAGACAATTCCACTAATGAAAACCTTTCAATATTTTGGCATTAAAATAATTGATGCTTCCCCTCCCAATGGCAGAGGTGTCTGACCTCCCACAGTCACCAGCTGTTTCCAATGGATGAGAAACAAACATGCTAAAGATTTCTGTGGAGTTTAAGAATCAAGCCCATCCAGGTTATATATTTATCTACAAATCAAAGCACATGGTACAGTCTACTCAAGACATCAGGAAAATGACAAATCCCTGTGGATCCTCCAGGCACTGATTCAGGCCATGTATTTGAATGTAAGAATCAGCTTGGACTTTGTAGCTGAAGACCTCTCTTTGTAGTAAGGAGAAACAGCTGAAGAACTTGTGGGATGATATCCAAAGCCCTACAGACAAAGCTCCCGCAGGTGGATGTGCTGTACCAGGAAGCTCTAGACTCAGTTCTTGGGCTGATCCTTTCTCATGTCCGCAAGGAGAAAAGAGAGCAAGTGATAGTCCCAGAAACCCTGGATTTCCACACCAACAATAGGCTCCTCCTGAAAATAAACTGAGGATTATTCAGGATATCATGATGGGAGTGACTGCTCTTCCATGTGCTGTGATTGCACCCAGCATTTCCAGGCCAAGCACCCATCACGGACCATGGCAGACAAAGCAGGGTGTGGGTGGTGCTGCCCAGTTGGGTTGGCAGAACATCTCAGCCACAGGCAGTTCCTGTTCCTTTCCCTCTGTGCATACTCAGAGGGGCATGAAAGAGGTCTCCAACTACAGGTTCTCAATTTTAGGGAATGCCTGAGGAATTTCTAAACATTCTGTCCAGAGCTTGTGTCCAATTCTAGAGCACTCGGTCCCTGTCAACAGGGGCAGCTCTGCTTTTGCTTTTAATGTATTTTATCAGCCTATGCAAAATTCAGTGATTCCAGATTTGGGAGGTCACTGTAATTATTTAACAGTTCTTTTTATTAAGAGAAGAGAAAATCTGAAGCCTTAATGCTTGCCTTGCACACATAGGTCTCCTACTTCACCAGAAAACACTGCAATTTATCCTTGTCAGAAATATTTATGCAAAATTCTGATTAATACTTCATTAGTTTTATCTTTGCAGCTTTAAAATCTGCACCACAACCCCTTTCCATTTGATATGGAATCTGCCATATGGTGTTATTTTCTTTCCTGCCCATGCTTGATCCAACAATTATGCAATTCCTTTGATTGCCTTCTTCATATTTAGACTGTGGAATTTTTGCCCAGATTCCCATTTTTATTAATTTCCTCTCTTAATGTCTACTTTGCCAGAATATTCACTCTGTTCCTGGTCATTCTCTACCAGAGATGAGCAACACATTTCATGAGTCCAAATTAAGAGCAGTTCTGTTCAGTGCACTCAGTAACATGGTAATTATTTCCATTTCAGACTGAACATTTTCACTACTGTGCATTCTGAATGTGCACAACAACACTAAATATAGATCCCACCCAAGTGGAATATCGATGATGGAATACTGATGATAAAATTTGGCACTCGATCTGCAGGCAGAAGCAATAGATTTTTTTCTTTAGAAATCATTTTATGAACACCTACCAACTCATTTGTACATGAAATTACACCCCTCTGAGGTGGAAGAATCACAACAAGGCTGTGTCACTTCCAACAGGCTCTCTGCGAGCCCTTGGAGAAACCCAGCACCACGACCCAGGTGTTTCTGCAACCACCACTTTAAAATGCCGTGGATGCAAGGAACAAGCAATCAATCCTTAGTTTTATGTGATCTCCAAGGCAGCAATATTTAATAAACCGTAAGCAGCAGAGAGAGAAGACATCGCATGGCCCTGGCACTCACACTCAGCTCAGAGCCAGACAGAGAATGCCCAAGTGAGACACATCAACAGCTACTGCCACATCACCCCCAGCTCAGCTGCTGTTGAACAGACAGCCTGAGAACCCCAAGGGGCAGATTCTTAATTCCTGAATGAGACCTTCTGAAAGCACACATTAAGTATGAAAGTACATATATTATGGACTAAGAGGCGTTTCAGATACTTGCAGTTTGCTTTCTCTTATTCTGTTTCAGTCCAGATGTGAGAATACCTTCAAAGCTAAAAATGCCCTGACATATACAGAAGCCAGAAACAAAAAAGGGAGAAATAAGAGGCACTTCCCTGCTATCAAAGAAAATTTCTATTCATTTTAGAACTTTGTGAAATCCAAAATCGTAGCTTTTATACTGAATCATAAATAATGCCTCTAACACTAAAATACAGGCTGAGTCTTAGTGTTTGGGGTGGGAAAAAGGTAACAGCAGAAGTTATGGAAAAGCTGTTCATGGTTCACACTTACTTTTAGTTGCACATGAAGTGTTTTAGAGCAAAATCAGCATTGTGTATTACAAATTCCTCACTATAAAAGATTTCTTATGTGGTCTTGTCTGACTTTATAGCAGTCTTTCAGCAATGAAAGAGACTCCAGGAAAGCTGGGGAGGGGCTCTGAAGCAGGGAGGGCAGGGATAGGATGAGGGGGAAGGGTTTTCAGCTGAAAAAGGGGAGACTGAAATGAAGTCTTAGGCAGAAATGTTTTGATGGGGAGGATCTGGCCCAAGTTTCCCAGAGAAGTGGTGGCTGCCCCATCTTGGAGCAACCTTATCCAGTGGGAGGTGTCCCTGCCCATGACAGGGGGTTGGAACTGGATGGGGCTTTGAGGTCCCTTCCAACCCAAACCACTCCATGATTCGCTATAAAAGCTTTTGTTTTTTTTTTAATTATCCTCTACAGAAGAGTTTCAGACAAGCAAAAACACAGAGAATCAATTTTTGAAAGACAAACATGGACGTGGATCACACAGTTGGATATGATCAGGTTAGAAAGCAAGACATCTGAACACAACATGGTTTCTTTGCTGGTTGTGAAAGGACCACTTCAATCTCACAGACCACTGACAAAGATCACACGTGTCCTGTTAACACACTCTGAAAAGATTAATTGGTGAAAGGAAATTAATGCTACACAGGTATCCGTGAAAATGAGATGCAGAGAGGAACACTGCAGGCCCAGAGGCTGCAAGATGTCTTGGTTTTGACAAAATAAACCTGAAAAGATACTTTATTGAAAGAGAACACACTCGCATATGCCTAACTCCACGGGATTATTAAGATGCTGGAGAAGGTGCCTAAGCTACACTTGGGAAATGCTCCCCAGTTCTGGGACAACTCCAGTTGCTCACTGTCTCCAGGAAGCAAAGCTAATCAGTATAAGTACCAGCATTTACAGTTGTGCCTGCTAGAAACAGATAACCAGTTCCATTTTACTTTTAAACCATTAAAAAAAAGATACCTCAAACATTCAGTTACTGCGAGGTGACACATGGAGCTTTTTTTTTCAAAGCCTGAAGATATGAAGAACCCTACAGCAAATCAGCTGGGTTTTGTTATTTTCATCTAGTAATTTCTACTAGAGATGGCATCCAAACCGTTTGGATCTTGTCTCAGCCTTTGAAGGTTACAAGCTTGTAGTGCATCTGACCTAACAAAAAGCTTTCTGAAGAGGCAAGAAGTTCCCTGGATGACTTAAAATCCTCTCAAATCAGCAAAGCTCAGTTTTTCCTTGAAGATCAGTTTATTTGATTAGAAATTTCCTCCTCCTCCTCCCTCTGGATGGTTGGTAAATCGAGTTCTTTCTCCTTTTGCCTGTCTCAATGGTAACAACACACAACATGGAGATTGCTGGGTAACAATTTATACTCAGAGTAGTCAGTATAAGAAGGATATGGAACTGTTAGAGCTGAGGAGGCTACAAAGGGCTGGAGCACCTCTGCCATGAGGTCAGGCTGAGATAGTTGGGCTTGTTCAGCCTGGAGAAGAGAAGGCTGTGGGGAGACCTTAGAGCAGCCTCCCAGGACTGAAAGGGGCTCCAGGAAAGCTGGGGAGGGACTTTTTACAAGGGCCTGGAGTGATAGGAGGAGGGGGAACGGCTTTAAACTGGAGGGGGGGAAGATTTAGGTTAGACATAGGGAAGAAATTCTTCACCATGAGGGCGGGGAGGCCCCGGGGGCCCAGGTTGCCCAGGGAAGTGGTGGCTGCCCTATCCCTGGAGGTGTTCAAGGCCAGGTTGGATGGGGCTTTGAGCCCCTGATCCAGTGGGAGGTGTCCCTGCCCATGGAAGGGGGTTGGAACTGGATGATCTTTCCAACCCAAACCATTCCATGATTCTATGGCTCCAAGAAAATCAAATCTAAACAGAGGATCAGAAATTGGGGAGAGCAGAAACACAAGCCAAAGATGCGACACAGACTTCATACAAGACAAGATGCACAACAGCCCTGCACACTACCACAAACTCATGGGTTTCCACCGTGAAAGACCCAGACAAGCCAGAGGGATGAGCCAACAAGAAACATTCAAGCACTACGGAAGCAAAGCCTTGCACCTGGGCAGGAACACCCCCCAGCTACCCTGCAGGCTGGAGCTGCACCAAAGCCGACAAGGGGCTCTTGGAAGACAGCAAGTGGAACATGAGCCAGCAGGATGTTCTGGCAGCAGAGACCCTCTGTGTCCGGGCTGTGCAGCAGGACCATCACCAGCAGATCAAGGGATCTTGGCTCCTCACATCACCTCTACAGCACTGCATTCAGTTCTGGGATCAAGACAGATGCCAAAAGAGTTGTGCTAGTCCTGCAGAAGGCCTTCAGGATGGTTAAGGAGCTGGAGCACTCGCTCCATGAGAAGAGGCTGAGGAACCAGGGTTTATCCAGCCTGGCAAAGACAAGGCTTTGCAGACACCCAATAGCAGCCTTCCAATACCGACCAAGAAAGTTTTCAAGCACGTGGAGCCAAGGCTGTTCACAGTGTTGCACTGTGGAAGGACGAGAGACAACAGACATAGCCTGAAACAAGACGGGCTCAGACTGTATGCAAGACAAAACATTTTCCCTGTTGGGACTGCAAACTGAGGAGCAGGCTGCCCAGACAGGTTGCACGGTCTCCAACCACAGAGGTTTTCCAGACTAGTCTAGGCAAAAACCTGAGCAACCTGTTCTGACCTCAAGACAACCATGGTTTCAGCAGGAGGCTGCACTAAATGACTTCCTGACATCCTTCCTGACCTGCACCATCCTCTGGTGCCTCTTTAGGACCAAAAAACCCAGACATATGCTTATTTTAAGCACACCTCAAGAGTCTCACCTTTGTTACCTGAGAAGCAGCAAGTTACCTAAGTACCTACTTGGCTTCTTAGTGTCCCTCTGACGGACACCTTCTGAAGTCAAGAAACTGAGAAAGACAAGAATTCAGAGCAATGCAGAGAAGGAGCCTAACTCACATGGTTTGGATCACTTTCTGGAAGCATCTCTCTCTGCCTCTCTACTGGGATGAAACAACCAAGAAGATGAGCTAACAAATTTCTCCAGGTAAACACAGATGTGGAATACTGGATGGTGGGCATATCAAAAGTTTGCCAAACAGAACAAAGAATCCATCCTTTCAAATCATCCTAATAGGAAGATGATTCAATGCAAAATGAAGAGGGCAATCTCATAAAGTTCCCTGCATACTCTTCAAAAGGTAGACTGCATTAAGGCTTGTTTCTAAGGATACCTTGTAAATAAAGAGTCAGCACTTCTCTGGCAGTGCGTGCTCCCGAGTAGATACTAATTCATTCCAGAGATAAGGAACTGTCCTCCTAGTATCATTCTGAGTGTATTATACATTGATCTTGAGGCTCCACATTGTAACAGGCTTTCCCAGAATAAGAACCAAATTGTCCTTGCCTTGAAGACAAATCCCAAAGCACACAGAAGTGTGTATAATGCCAGCTTCCAAATAGGATCGGGTGGCCAAATCATTTCAGGAAATCGATCAACTCCTTTCTTGTTTCAACTTGTGATTCAAGAGGTGGTTTCAGCAACCTCTACTCTCAGTAACAGGATGCAAGCATGGTTCCTCACATCCATGAGATCATTACTGGTTTGCACAGGGACATGCAGACAGACAAGGCGGCTCTGACTCAGAACCACCTGTGATGCCAGGATTTGATTCTTTTCCCCTTTTGCAGTAATAGCAATTCAGACCTCTCCATCTGTCTATGGAATGTAAAGTTTTTCTGAGCCAATGGTCATTGCTGGCGTCTTCAGAAAGATACAGTTTTATCCAACATGGACAGACATCATTTTGACTGGGGGGTTCATCTCCTCCTGGATGCAAAATACAGAATTTTTGCTCAGGTTTCCACTCCCCTTCCTTCTTCCCGTTTCTACTCAGCTGTTCTTAATGAATACACCACCCTCACATCCTTCTTTAAACCAGAGGTTCAGGTTCCTCAGTTTTGCTGGTTCCCACACACGCTGACACCTGCGCAGACACCAATTTTCTATCAGTGAAGACTGGTCTATTCTTTTCCAAGTTACACTTTCTCATGGGTGAGCAAACTTTTCTCGCAGGAAGAGCAACTGTTTTGCTCCATCACAATTAAAGAGTGAGAAAAACACAGCAAATAAATTGTACATTGTTAACCGTCACAGTTCTCACTGAAAAGCAGCAAATCAGGCCCTGGGGAACAGAATCTGTCAGATGTGATGCTCAAGACAATGATATAAGGGATACAAAAGACCAAAAACTTTGTACAATGAGAAAAAGTTTTCTAAACTCTGAGTTGAATGAGGTGTGGAATTGGGTGTCCTTAGGTCCCAAATAGGGAGAACACTCAGTAGTAACTCTGAACAGACACAACCAAGCAAAGTTTGTAATGTACAGTGCAGGGACAACATCCTGGGCAACCACAACACCTCCTCCTGCTGTTTTCATGACAGCTTGCACTGTCTGAAACTGTTCAGAGAGTACTCCTTGCTATCAAGCCTATGGCCAACACAAACATGTCTGTCATGTTTCTTAACAGTTCATAAAATTCACAAGGAATGTTGCCTTCTGCACACCTACAATTAGCAGCAGAAGTCTCTACCGGGAGAGCTGTAATGATATCATAGCCATACTAGGACATCAAATGAAATTAAATCAAATTAATGAGCTAGGGAAATGAGTTACAGTTTCAAACCATGAGCACAGTTGAAACAAAAAACAGTCAGTCATTCCATGACCAGCAAGTAATGAAGATTGGTTTCCTGCAGATGTCTGCCCTTGTTGCTTTAGCTCTTCTTCTTGCTCCCCCTATGACATCACTATCAGCCAGGAGACAGGAACACTACTGTTAGCTTGTGGCCACACACTTGCCTCTTCCCTCAGCAAGAGCCTGATTTGGGTCTTTTTCACCAATAGTGTATCAGTTTTCACAGAGCCTGTAACAACCCAATGGGAACTGCCTGCAAAACCGATTAATGTTGGCCAACAGATTAAATAAACACAGGGAGGACGGCCTAAGGCAGCCCCGGGATGCTCAAAGGAAACAACTTTCATTTCCTTAGGATGCTGGCTACAAAGCCTAATTGGTGTTTCCTCTGGAAATGTAAATCTAGAAGCAAAGATGACAAATATCTGATTTTCATCCTAGTCAAGTAATTCAGTAGATATTTAGGCTTTTCAGAAGGTCCAGGTGTCTGAACACCTGAACCACTGACTGCAGAACAAGTTTACTCAGCCCAAACCACAGAAAAGCACTCTGAACATCAGAAAGTTTATCAGCCACTGTGAGAAAAGTCCTCTGGAGCAAAAAAAAACCGAGAATACAGGTACTCCTTCATTTTGTCATCTCAAGTTTCACAAGGAGGTAGCAAACACATGCACACTGGTTTTGCCCCTACAGCGTGCTGACACTTACCTTTCTGATCACAGGAGCAGCAGCAAAACAGGGGATGAGCGTAACATCAAATTGTCACAGCAGCTGTTCACTAAGCAATGCATGCGCAAGCCTGAAACTGCTGAAAATCTGGATCCCGTTTTGAATTCTACCTTCAGCAAAATAAGTTACAATTGTTCAATGCTTCGCAGACTTTTGGAACAGAAAGGGGAAAAACACCCATCTATTGTAAAATAACAAAACAGTCTTACAGAAAGCAAATGGCTTTGCTGCATGGTAGGCCTTAGGAGCAGGGGAAAGAGATCTGTCTACTGGGGAGAGAGAAAGGTCACTATGATCCCATTCTCTGGTGTGTCCGGTTTCCCTTTTATAGCTGTCTGCTCAGCAAAGACAGAGAGCAAGTGCGATGAAGCAGCAGAACAGACACTGTAAACTAAGAGCACCACACACAGGTTAACTTGTCTCAAGAAAAACACAATGGCCACTACAGCTTTCTTGCACAACCTATTCTCTAGCAAACGTACACTTTAAGAAGCAGAGAAAACTGACAATTATACACACACTGTGATCAGCAGAAAATAAAACAACATGGTAGGAAGATACCCAGCTTATTTATTTCTGACAGTTGAAGACCAAACAAAAAGTCTCTCTTCAAAAAAGAAGAGAGCAACCAGCTACATTGTCCAGTGAAATCACACTGGGGTTACTGAGCGCATGGCTCTCATAGCTGAAGGGCACAGAGCGGGATCACAAGTGCTAAGTTTAGCCTGCTAAGGCTAATCGCCCCAGGTATCCTCTGCAGCCAGAGAGGGACCAGGAGGGTGACCCAGAACAAGAGCTGCTGTGAATTAACCTATTACACTGCTCTGATTAACCGTGATGATTGACTTCAGCTTAATTGCTAGTAGTTATATTAAATTTGTACCTTAAGTGAGGCTAGTGGATGTTCTGGACCAAGTAAACTCCAATGAAAGGAAGCCAAATCTTCATCAGGTAGAATATGATTACCTAGAACATAACGTAGAGCTTTATTTAAGCACATCAGAAAACCTTACTCTACACGCAGTAAAGCAAATTCACAAACAGTCAATTCCCATCAACAGGATGAACAGAGAGAGATCAAACTTGCAGGTATTTTTTTGCTACTCCTCATATCCACTACCAGCACGCTGCTGTCACAGCGAGATACACTTCCCTCTGTTCGAGGGGTGGTCTTCCATGGAGGCAAGGAGCTCTTTGTCAGGGAGTGCATGGATAAGGACAATGGGAATCGGTTTTAAGCTGAAAGAGGGGAGATCTAGGCGAGATATCAGGAAGAAATGTTTTGTGTGAGGGTGAGGAGGCCGTGGCCCAGGTTGCCCAGAGAAATGGCAGCTGCCCCATCCCTCGAGGTGTTCAAGGCCAGGCTGGATGGGGCTTTGAGCCTCCTAATCCAGTGAGAGGTGTCCTTGCCCACGGCATGGGGGTTGGAACTGAATGGACTTTAAAGCCTCTTTCCAACCCAAACCACTCCACAGTTCTACACACCAACACTCGCTTAGAGAAGCAACACAGCCAGTCACCACGCACGGGGTCAACCTCAGCCTGGCATGTCCCATCAGGGGACCTTGACAGGATTTAGTAACGAGGGGTGTAGCAGTGTAAGAAGATGCTCTACTACTCTCCATGACAAGCTGGGAAGCCCTCCCAGCATCCCAACACTGATCCGCACTGGAGTTGCCTCTGGAATCTGCACTCTCCTCCATCACATAGCAAGTCACCAGATAGATTTATCTGCCCCTCCGGAACGTCGGGGGCTCTGATGACACTTAACAGGTTCCCAGTTCCTCACATTTCTGTTACTGACCCGACCAGGTCAGACAAGAGCTTGGGCTGGCAGCACCACCATATCTGGGTAATCAGGGAGCTGTTTCAATGAACAGAAATAGTGGTTTTATTTCCCAAGCTGTTCATACCAAATGCAAGAGCCCTCCAATTATTTTTTTTCTCTCTCCAAAGCACAACACACACAGAAAAAACTTAAATATTTACTAGGAAAGATTTCAAATACTTGAATTAATACTGAAGACTAACTAACCAGCTACGGATCTAAGCTGCACAGAGGGCTAAACAGGCTGTATTGTGCAGTTCTGGTAGAAAACTTAGGGATACTTCCACTACCTGGTTTTACAGCGCAGCAGCTCTGCAATAACAGCACAGTTCTCACTGCTGTTAATGTAGCTACCACTGTTTTCTTTTAAAATGTAAAAGTTTGGACAACATCTTTAATGCTCACCTACCCCAAAGAACACATCAGGAATCTCTGAATATGACAACAATTGCTTGTAAAATAATTGTTTGCTTTTAATGCCCTTTACCACGTGAAAACTCAGAGAGCTGTCCATTGCTTGGTGACACGTAGGTACCCTCTTAAGAGAGGGAAGATTTTGTGTCACCTACTGCTGAGGTCTCCAGTGGGAAGACACTGTAATCTATATTCACTGGGAGCTAAACTTTAAACTTGCAAGTTTGTATGGAACAGCTACAAGCACGCTAATCTGATCGGGGAGGATTACACAGCCTGGATAACACAGGGCTGAATAAATCAATCACAGCCAGAGCATGAGACAGTTCTGCGATAACCAGGATTTCACATTTCATGACGCTAAGACTGCCTTTTCAAACATTCAGAGCTTCTCTTCCTTGCACCAAACCCCCAATCTTATTTGGTCTCCATCTCTGATGTCAGTTAATTCCCTCCCCTGGAGTACTCGGACTGATCAGCTTTCCCCACACTCTGAGCTGCATCATTCAGGATGCTGAAGTGCAGAAGTGCCTTCTGATGCCCAGACACAAAGCAGTGCCTGTACTTACCTGACATAGTTCTGACATTTACCAAGAAACAGAATGAGACTACACAGCCAAACACATGTCAAAGTGCTGCCACAGTGGCAAAGAGATCAACATTACATAAGCAACCTCTATTTCTTGACCTGGCCAAACCACCTCAACATATATTGATTTTTCCCATTTTAATAGCTTATTATAGTGTGCACCTTAGTTTTTTTGAAGCAATTAGATACTAACTGAAGCCACTGCCCTTTCTAAAGGGTTCACTGAATCACAGCCCCATACCTCACACTGTGTTTATTTTTCTACTGCTGAAGCTTGGTTTGGGTTTTTTTTCACATCGTTCTGAAGTAGTCAAATAAAAATTTACCAAAGAACCTACATCAAGTTCCTGTTCGCATCAACAGCAGCTGGGATAGAGCATTTTAAGAGCATCTTGGCCACTTTTTAACTACCCAAAACAAAGATAATCCTTATATTATGAAGTCAGAACGACAAAACTCTGCTGCGTGGGAAATTGTAAGAAGGAAAAGCCCACAAAGAAACCATGCAATCACAGTGTACAGCTAACCTGCTCAAAAAGGGATCTTTAAAAACATGCCTACTTTCCCAGTCAGAAAAATATTCTGCTGGAATAGTTTACAATAGAGATTTTATCCTTGAACACAACTTAATACCAAATAATTTGCCATACAGAACATTTCTTTAATTGACCAGTTGGGTGCTGCTCCTCCAACTGCTCAGTGCTGGGCTCAATCAGTCAGGACTTTTCCTTTTTTTCAGCATCCCCAAGTGACATCCCCGAAATACCTCAAAGTTAATGACAAGAAAGTATCTGAAAACAAAGAAGCTGGAGTTGTCCATACACAGGGAAAGAGACTTGCAGGCTTAATACTGCACACTGATACAGCTATTGTCACAGTTTTGGCCATCTGTAATTGTAAACATTTAACCAGCAGCTTAACTGCAACTAATTCAGAATAACTTCATTTACTTCTAAACAAAGTACCAGCGTGGGGCTTTCACTCACGTACCCAGAAGAGTAACATAACAGATTCATAACCCTCCCCACTTAATCAAGCATTCACTGATTCTTTCCCATTGTGATTTTCTTCATTCTACTCCTCATGTCTGAGAGGCCCAAAGGGGCACAGAAGCAAGGGCAGAACAATGGGTAAAGCCAGACAAGTCCTCAGATATTAAATAAAAATTAAAAAATAGATTTGAATGAGCTACCCTGCTATAAACATATGTCACACCACACAATTATGTGGTGTTTAGACAGGAGAAGAGGAGGCTGAGGAGAGGCCTCATCGCTCTCTGCAGCTCCTGTAAAGGAGCTTGTGTTGAGAAGGATGCTGGTCTCTTCTCTGAAGGGACAGGAAGAGAAGAAAAGGCCTCAAGCTGCATGACAGGAGGTTTAGATCAGATATTAGGAAACACTTCTCCACTAAAAGCGTTGTCAAGCACTGGAAGAGGCTGCCCAGGGCAGTGGTGGAGTTGCGATCCCTGGAGTTCAAAAACTCTGTGACAGTGGCACCTGAGGACATGGTTTAGCAGGCACAGTGGGGTTGGGTTGACAATTGGACTAAATGAGCTTAGAGGTCTTTTACAACCTTAATGATTCTGTGATTCTACATGCACTTAGTGTGCTATTAAAAAACTGAAGTTTCCATATTCCTAGGGTTGCAAATGTTAAAAAATGTTGCCAGCACTTTAAGTCAAGCAGTATCTGGGTTTTTGCAAGCTTATCTCATCACTGGTTATATCACCAAACAGGCAGATTCCATAATATTCACTAATAGAAAAAAAATACCTCACCAATCACTGCAGGAAGACCTCCCAAAGATCTTCTATTCCAACACTGACTTCCAGAAACTTTACCCTATTCTGCTTGCTCATACTCAAAACACACAGAAAAATAATGCAAAGAACACACAAAACTAAACTTGCAGCCAAACTATTTTTCTTTTTCAACCTTTGTACCAATGTGGAAAAGAAAAAGCTACAAAATCTCTCTCCAGGAATGATGACAAATGACCTCCAGTTTCTCTCTCCTAAGAGCAAGCTGAAAAATACTTTGTCATGTAAGACACCAAGAGAGGAAAATATTCAAAAGCTTCTGGCATAAAAATAACAAACCCTTCAGAAACCTGACCAGAATATTTTTCACCTTCTGTTCAATACAACCAAGCAATGCCTCAACCGGCCACGCAGCTGTAATTGTGTGACAAGTTTGAAAGCTGCTGTTCACACGTACTCCGTGTTAACGCCACACAGCGTGGCCGCAACTGGGAAATTGCTTTTCAGGCAGTAATCCTTACTCACTGAGCTGGCAGGCAACAACTTATTTATAGACGCCCAAACAAAGCCCAGCAATAGCAGTCAGGCCTGTAATTCACACCAGTTTTGTTTTCAATCCCAGCTCTGCTGTTCCTCCCCAAGAGCCGGGCAGGCAGGTAACCACGCTGCGTGTGAAAACAGAGTCACAGACAAAGAGCAGCTTCAGCCAGTCAAACACTCATGGCTTGCTACTGTATGATCCGTTGGCTCTTTCCACCTTAACATGGACTAGAAATGCTTTAATACCAAAGACTACTAAACTAATATCGTGCTAAAGCAATAACAGTGTCTCTCATTCACAGCTTTCAGAGGAGAAGGTTTATTCTTCCATCACGTACCTGCCCTAAAATACAAAGTTAGGGAGAAAATAAAAAAAATCCAGTTTTCTTAACTTGTTTGCTTGGTACAAGATCAAGAACACGGCTGCTTCATCCTTATTTATCAAAAAAAGTTAGAAGGCTATTCTGAACAGACCTTGGAGTTAAGTCTATCAGCAATTAACTCATTCTTCTATTTGAAAGAGTATGACAGCTATTTTTCACCACTGCTGTGGAAACAGTGTGTTAAAATTGCCCCATTTGAGCAGGGATGTGAAACTGAATCCCTTCCTACCTGTGCTCCTTAAAGATAACAAATCATTTGGCATCAGAAGCAGGAATGCTACAAAAGTATCCAAACAAAACTCAGGGAACAGCAAGATGCTGGTTGCCTGTGCTTTCAGAAATATGGAGTTTCACTCAGTTACATAGTAGAACACACTTCTGGTGCAGCTGATGTGGTATTGTATTTGTCCATTTCTGAGGAAAAAGTCCCTGAAATCCAAAAATATTCACTTTCTGTATGTTACTTCCAGGTAGAACACAAAATAGGACAGAAAAGGCTCTCCCGGACAGAAAAGCTTATTATTAAAAGTAGACCTCATGCTGAAAAAGACCAAACCTAACAGAACCACAACTGTCTTGATCCCCCTACACCCACGGAGAACATTTTGGCTAGGCAGAGCCCTACAGAATTCTTACTTTCTACTCCTGCTTCCAGAAAGCCACAATTTGCATCACTTGCAGGTCTCTACAGATTTAGCATATCTGACCTCATAAGAACACAGTCAGCCCACCTCAAGCACAGTAGGAATGTCTGAAAGGGATGGCTTACCCTAGGCACGTTGGCAAATCACACACACACTTTAAAACAAGGAACAGAAATCTAAATCACAAGTCAGACTAACAGCACCAAGTTCTTTTATTACTCCACTTACCTAAAAGAGCAGCAAAAATAGGAAAGCGATTTGGATTCAGGTCCAGTTGCTTGGCAACTTCATGCATTAGGTATTGGCTTGTTGTGAGACTTTTCCCATTCCGGCTCAGTTTTAGGGCATGGGCACTGAAATAGTAAGGGATGTTGCACAATGCATAATCGGAGTCATATGCGACCAAACCATGGAAACCTTTTTCTCTGCAGAAAGCAATTACTTCTTGATGATGATCCTCAATGCTCTGTGCAACCTGCAGTGGAAGACAGCGTAATTAGCTACAGCGTTAAATGGCAGGAGCGACTTATCACATCTATTGCGATATATTGGCTCTTCCTGAAACTACAGAAATGCATCTGAAACACTTGCAGTGTATTTAATCACAAAAATCTAATGACTTAGCACATATAGACAGGATGGAAGGAACACTGACACAAGTCCTAGAAGCCCACATGCTGGAGTGGCACCACGTTATCGCTCAACTCCTCTGAAGCAACTGTTCATGAAGAGGAACGCTTCAGCTCTAACCGTGCTGCTGTACCTCTGTACTAACTCTGGGGAAAAGCCTTAAGGATACTCCAGCAGTTCGGCAAGCCAAGACGCCCCCTGAAAAAGCAACCGTATGGTCACTTGTGAAGTTCTGCAGCCGGGTTTTAAAAGAAACAAACACAACTCCCCGAAGAACAGAGGTAACTTTCTCAGCATTTCAAATGTCTCCCTTGCTGTGTTCAGCCAATTTTTTTCCTCTTTCCACTTTCAAGCCTCTGCAGCCTGTTCGTTTATGCACAGCTGGCTCTGATGGTGCAAACTGCTTCAAGTTTATAGCCCAGACTTCACCTTATGGCTCATGTTGCCTAGCAAAAAACATATTTTAGGCTATGGCAATCAGATGACGAGCACAGACAAGTTGTGCAGGGGAAACATGGGACAATCCCTAACAGTGGAAACAAAAGCAACCCTTTCTTATCAAGAAGACTGAATTAAAAGAAGAAACCCAGGATGACAGGCTAGTACCTATAGTCCTGCATTTCCACACACCCTCAGGAACCGCTACAACTACAGTCTGCATTGATGCCTAATGCTTTTACTATCTACACATACAATAAAGAGCCAGTGACTAGGAAAAACCCACAGAAGTTGGGTGGTGGTAGAACATACTCTCAGTTCCATTTTAACAACAACATAGGCAGAAAGCTATCCCCAAACAGACAAAACTATCAGCTTCAGTCTCCACATATGCATGAATAACAGTGTTAGTGCCCACAATGCCATTTATTTCCTTGGTAACCGAAGACATGCAGAACACGAGTGAGGGTCCCGCAGACATCTACCCCTCAGCACAGAGGCTGAGTCCATCAGCAAATTCACAGTGACCCTTTCTTTCCTACTCATGCCTCGTGCTTTCTGAACCTAACACTGAATTATGCTCTTCTGGCGAGGTCTATAAAATTTTGCTCTTCTCATGTAGCTTCACAAAATGTTTCTTTTCAGCTGAAAGCCTCAGCAGCTGAGCAGACAGCACCTCACTCTCTAAACCATTCTTATGATCAATAACCAGCCCAACATGCTCTCTCTGCTCCCAATGCCACCACCTTATAGTCTTAAGAAAGTGTTAGTTCTTCAGAAGCTCCCTGGATGGATTGTACCAGAGTAGTTTGGAATTCAGGGCAGGTTGAGAGACAAAAGCATATTTATTTTCCTAGTATTAATTCTGTCCCTGAAATTGGGAAAGACTAAACATCTTTGCCAATGTAAAGGCACCAGATTCACACAGTTACCATCTTAAGAAGGGCAATTTAGGCTTCATCACACCCCCTCAGTCTTTACATGTTTTAAATTAGGAACTCCCCCCGGTGTAGTTTTCATTAAGGGTGGATAGACTGAAATTGTGCACATATACCCAAAATGAACCTCTTTACATACAGGACATCAGACTATCTCTAAAAAACGAAGGACTCATGTGCAGCACTAGGCCTGACATGGGTGCACAGGCAGCACAGGAGGAAACTCAGTGTGCGACCACTGTGGCCTCCTATCAACCATTTCCCTTACCTCCACAGCCTCCAGTTCCCTCCCTCCCAGTGCCCAGAGCCATCCACCACTGCCAGTGTGAACTGCAGTATGTGTAGGTAATGCTAGAATCCATGTTCAATAACGGAGCTGTCACAGACAGAAGAGCTGCATTACCAAGACACAGCTAACCTGCAAAACCCAGTTCGAACAAGATGAGAGCTTTGAGAGCTTCCAGCTCTCACAAACAGAGTCTGGAGATGCAGCTACACCCAGGGAATGTCTGCTCTTCCAAATCAGCCCAAGGAGGGGGGTGGGGAAACCACAGCCAGGAGTCTGGAATAATTTTCAAGTCTAAATCTTGTGCAAACATTAACGACACTGAATAAGAAAGAGAATCCTGTCAGAGTGAACAGGCACATGCACGCTCAGGTACTGAGAACACAGTCTCACCAAAGTATTAAAGATGTTCAGAACTCCCCTGCTTAGATATTTAAATTTTAGCAAACCTGCTTTGCATAAAAGTTTCTTTTAAGAACTACTCCCCCTCCCCCAAACAGAGAACTACCAGGTCACAATTAATCTAAGAATCTATAGGATATTTGTTGTAACTTGGAGGAACCTGTTATTTTTACATCCTGTTGAAACCATCTGCAAGTCATTTATAATTATTCTGGACAGAAGACATCACTCTCCCCTCTAACAAAACTGATTAAATTCATAGTTCGGCACAGAAGCCTTCTGCTCAAGACTCAAATCTTTCCTGAAACTATGAAAACCAGTTTCATATTTAATCAGTATTCTCGAACCCGACTTCTCTAAACAGAGCGAGAAAATACTACAATTTCACAACTGCCTTATGCATATGTAAATAATAATGAAACAAAACACCCATACATGCAGTTAAAAAAAGAAAAAATCTCCCCTTCAAGCTGCACTTGCTCTTTGCCCACCGAGAGGGCTGCTGTGCAGTAAGCACGAGGGAGAGGGTGAATAAAACTGGAGTAAGGTTTAAAGAAAGAAAGATACATGTAACAAAGCAGACTTGAAAGATAAGAAATTGTGTAAGAGAAGAAAACCAGAAAAGGAATGTGATTTAAGTTCAGCAGCATCTTGCACGAGTATATGCACGTTACCACTATATAATCATTGAACACCCTTCCCAATCTACAAATGAATCTGTTAAAACCAGGCCTATCCACAGCTTCCCAAGGGCTGCACAAATGGAGCCTCAGACAGGGACTGTTGGTACCCCCCATCTCCAAGAGAGCTACAACCAGTGCAGAGCTCCAGTGCCGCTGGGGTCTGCACACCAGCAGCCCAGCCACACCAACCCTGCTAACAGCAACGCATCCTCCCCACCACACACCCCAGATCCCGTCAGGAGCACTTGTCAGCTCCCAGCACTCACAGAAAGCAAACACATATTCTCCCTCAAAACTTCCTCATCAAAACTGGGGTGAGGGGGGTGCATCTGTGTTTATAACGTGACAACAGGGACTGGGTATGTGTGCTCTCACTCCTGAAACTGTTTCTTAGTGATTAAGAACAAGGCCTAATACAGAGAAACCGTAAAGCAGCTGATGCTGCAGCTAAGCTTGGAAGTAAACAAATGCTACAGGTGACACTGTTGTCAAATGTGGCAAGTTTATCCAGCTCTAAGGGACTTTGACAGAAACAGAGCCAGTTTGGGACAGAACACGTCTGGAAGACCAACCACCCGCTCAGCATACCACAAAGATCAACTTCCTACCAACATCCCAACAACTGGCTTCCTCCTGCCTACTATGCATTTCAATATTGCATTAAGCAAAGTATCCAGTTTAACACAGTAACAGGAAAAAAACTCCTCTTATTTTAACATACCCATTGCTTTTAGTAATGATGTCAGTAACAAATTAAGGAAGACTTGCAATGCACCCACAAACACCTTCACTGCATGATCCCTAAAAGTTTTTGCTTAAGGAATAAAATTATTTTCTAGCTACAAAAGAAATAGTTCAAATGAGTACGTTTTCTCCACCATCATTAACATCCAAAACACAAACACAATTTTCCTTCTATGCTGACCTAGAAAACCCATTACTACAGCAGATATGGCCATAATCTCTTCATGTTAACCAAGCACCAAGCCCAAGACATCGCATTCAACGGAACTCCACGTGTGCTGTAAGAACAAGATTTGCCTCTACTTCCAGTTCATTTCAGCCACCGTATGGTAGGACTTCCACCACCGAGCACCCACCATGGGAGTTGAAGGGAACAAGCTCCTCCAAGGATGGCTCTGGTTGAGCGAGCAGGGTGCTAAGAGGGAGTAACAGCAACTCTTGTCCCACTGACAAAACTGGGAGAAACTTTACCCAGAGTCACCTCCTGAGCTCCTTTCCACTCATCTTTACTCCAGGGCTGCAATCCAGCCAGAATTTTCGCAATACAAAAGCCAGAGAACATTAAGCTGCTGCTGGCAATCAAGCGTGCAGCTCTAAGGGTCGGATGGTACTTTTCTACACACAGAAGTAACTCATGACAATAAAGCCTATGAGCCCACATTTCACTCCTATTGCTGTTCCCTCCATAGCAGGAAAGCCAGCAAGCAACTCTGAAAACTGCAGCTTCATCCCAGGGCTTGTTTTTGTACCATATTCTGTTTCAATATACACAACCACACAACTTACCAGAAACCATTGTAAATCAAGAGCACTGCACAGAAATGTGACACGTTAATATCCTGCAACCTTTGAAATCGTGGTCTTAGTGTCCAGGCAAGATCCCCACAGCCCCAGCTCCCGCCTGAAGTCTCATTTCTGTTGCCAGAAAACAGAGGGTTCCCCTTAAAACACGAAGTTTAAGTGAAAAATTTAAAGCTCCAGGGAGACCTCAGAGCAGCCTCCCAGTACTGAAAGGGGCTCCAGGAAAGCTGAGAAGGGGCCCTTGATCAGCAAGTGGAAGTTTTCAGCTGAAAGAGGGGAGACGGACATGAGATGTCAGGAAGAAATGTTTTCCTGTGACAGTGGGGAGGCCCTGGCCCAGGCTGTCCAGAGCAGTGGTGGCTGCCCCATCCCTGGAGGTGTTGAAGGCCAGGTTGGATGGGGCTTTGAGCCCCCTGATCCAGTGGGAGGTGTCCCTGCCCATGGCAGGGGGGTGGAACTGGATGGGCTTTGAGGTCCCTTCCAACCCAAACCGCTCCGCGGTTCTACAAAGTGTTAGACCATGGTTCCCCACTCCACAAACCGGAGGCGTTTGCCGTTATGGCGTAAGGAACGAATTCTCCTACCCTGGATCCAGAGCCTGTTAACACATCTGGGCAACATCAAACGAGACCCTCGCCTCCACAAACACCAGACTCCGAGCTTTATGTTTTAACCACAGAATCGCTTGGTCAGAAAAGACCCGTGAGATCACCGAGTGTAGCCGCACCTGGGCGATGTCACCCCCCGTCCCCTCAGCGGGGAACTTGTTGCGGCTCCGCCGTGCGCCATAACCGAGCCCGGTTTCTGGGTGCTTTCCCCTTCCCCTCAGGCGCGGGGAGCGGAGCAGGGAGGGACATTTTGAGTCGGCGAGCGGCGAGAGAACATGGAGGCACGGCCGCCTCCTCCCCCCACGCGGGGCCGGGCCTGGGGCCGGGCGGGCCCCGTGGATCTGCGCTCTCGCCCCGGCAGGGACCCCGCCGGCTGCCGCGGCGACATTTTGGGGAGCGGAGGGACGGGAGAGGCGGTGCCCCCCCCTGCTCCCCCCCATCGCCAGGCCGGGCACTGGCGGCGCCCGGGGCGGCCCCGCTGCCATCTTGGAGCGGCGGCGCCTGGGGCGGGGGGGAACGGGAGGGGGGGGGGGGAGCGAAGCGGGGAGGGGAGCGGGATGGAGGCGGCGGAGCCCCAGGCCAGGGGAACCGGTGCCCGGAGGGGCCGGGGGAAAGCGGGATGGAGGCGCTGGGGGCCGCGTGGAGCGGTGCCCGGTGTGAATCGGGGAGGCGGCGCTGGAGGCGCGGGGGGAGGCGAGAGGGGGGCGCTGGGGGAACCGGTACCCGGAGGCGTCGCAAGGGGGGATCGGGGAGGCGGCGCTGGAGCCTAAGGCCGGGGGACGTTGGAGCTCTGTGGAACCGGTGCCTGGATGAGGTGGCGCTGGAGTCCCGGGGGAGGAAGCGGGATGGGGGCGCTGGAACCCCAGATCGGGGAGGCGATGAGGGCCAGGGGAACCGGTGTCCGGAGGGGAGCGGGGAGGGGGCACTGGATCCCGGGCAGGGGGGAACCAGGAACCACGGGGGCGCTGGGGGCCGGACGTGCCGCCGGTGGGAAGCGGGGAGGTGACTCTGGAGCCCGGAGGCTACTGGTGCCCGGTGCCGGAGAGAACCAGGGGTCGCTGGAGCCCGTAAGCGGAGATCGGGGAGGGGGCGATGGAGCCCCAGGCCAGGAGAACGCGGGGAGGGAGCGCAGGAGCCCGGAGCCGCCGCCAGGGGGGAGCGGGATGGGGGCGCTGGAGCCCCAGACCGAGGGGGGGGGGGAGCGGGATGGTCCCCCCACCCCCACCCCGCTGGAGCCCGGGGGAACCGGTGCCCCGTGGGAGACCAGGATGGGGACGCCGCTGCCCGGGGGCTGGGGCAGGCGGCGGCTTTTCCCGGTTGCGGCGCGGGCCGTCGCGCCTCACCTTGATGTGGAAGCGGATGAGGGCCAGGCGGATGCAGTGCGCCATGCAGACGGGCGGCAGGAACCAGACCTTGGGCGGCGGGGTGCCCTTGTTCTGGACGTGGCTGACGATCTGCTGCGCCGTCTGGCGCTCGTTGCCCTGGCGCTTCACCCACTCGTGCAGCCGCGCCTTCTCCAGGGCGCCGTTGAAGAAGACGAAGAGCTCGATGTTGCCGTTGAAGCAGGCCTTGGCCAGGGCCGCCAAGTAGCCCAGCATGTGGTTCCACTGCCCGCCGCTCACCCAGTCCGTGTAGAAGCCGCCGTAGAGCCGGTGCAGGCAGTTGTCGGCGTCGATGAGGAGGCGCAGCGGGGTCTGGGGGGGCCGCTGGCGGCCGCCCCCCACCAGGCTGCCCCGCGCCAGCTTCTGCAGCTCCACGGGCACCACGGCGCTGGGGCAGTGCTTCTCGATGTAGTCCTGGAACCCCTGCACTCCCATGGTGAGGGCCGGGCGGGCAGGCGGCGGCGGCAGGGTCTGGGCTCGGGCGGCGGCGGCGGCGGGCGGGCGGGCGGGCGGCGGGAGCGGCGGGGCCGGGCGGGGAGCGCTGCTGCCGTCGGTGGCCGCTCACGGGGGGGTGGTGTGGATTAGCGGGGGGCTCATGGCGGCCGCCATGTGCTGCGCTCACTGGGCCATGGCTGGGAGCCCGGCGTCGCTGCTGCCGCTGCGGAGCGCGCTGCCGGGGGGCGGGAGCAGCGCCGCGCCGCGCAGGAACCCAACCCCGCGCCGCCTGCGCACGCCGAGCGGAACGGGCGGAGCCGGCGACGGCCGCGCTGCCAATAACCC